>PYUH01000004.1:511921-593444 GCA_016808085.1 Suaeda aralocaspica
ATTAGTAAATTTAAGCTCTCCCATGTCAAGCTTCCTGCAAATTGATAAGGGCATCACACTTACACTAGCTCCCAAATCACAAAGAGCCTTATCAATAAAAAGAGGACCTATATTACATGGAATTGAAAAACTGCCTGGATCCTTCAACTTAGGAGGAGATTTATTTTGAAGGATTGCACTGCACTCCTCGGTGAGTGCAATTGTCTCTGTTACATTCAACTCACGTTTCCTGCTCAAAATATCTTTCAAAAATTTAGTATAAGTAGGCACTTGAGTAATTAAATCAGTAAAAGGCATAGTAACTTGCAAATTTTTAACTATGTCAAGTAATTTATGAAAGTGATTATCATTCTACTCCTGGTTACCCTGTTCGGAAGGGTAACGACACCTTGAGGGAGAATCGTATCGGTAACCGAATCTGCTGTTGGAGCTTGCTTCTTTTGATGCTTCCTTTCCTTTTCTGCAGCTGCTTCCTCAGGTCTTCATAACAACCGAACTAGTCTTCTTGTTCCATCTGCAAGACTTTTAGCATCATCATCAGCATTCTAGGGAACACTTCATAGTAAGTATCGCTCCTTGTTGCAATGGAATTGCAATGATCACGAGGTGGATTGCTTGATGGAGCAGGTTAAGGAGGAAGTTGGCCTTGTTGCCTTTGAGTNAAGTTGGCCTTGTTGCCTTTGAGCTGATGATTGAGCAATTTGTGCTACTTGAGTCTCCAATTGTCGATTATGGGCCTGCATAGCTTCCATGGCTTTCTGCATCTGCATCATCATGTTCTTCAGTCCTGAAAAGTCATTGCTAGATGGCTGTGGAGGTGCTGAGAGTGGTGCTGGAGGTGGTGGTCTACTGAAACCTGGTGGTTGAGGTGGAGCAAACCGTTGAATCTGTTGTTGTTGGTGTGGTACAAAATGAGGCTGCTGCTGCGGATTTTGAACATTGCTAGTATTCTTGTAGGAGAAGTATGGATGATCTTTCCAACCAGGATTGTTGGTGCTGGAAAATGGGTTATTCTTGTAAGCTTGAAATGCACATACTTGCTCCATAGAACTATGACATGCTTGCATACCATCCCAAAAGAACCACATAAATCACAAAGACATTTGTAGCTCCCGAATGTGCAGCCATAGCAGCTATTGTCATTGGATTGGAGGATGGGGTGTTGAGTTTTGTCTAACTTCTCATGAATTGCATTGATTTGTGAAGCTAAACTCTCATATTTGTCATCTATCACATGTTTTCCCCCCTCTTTTAGCATGTCCTCTAGGATTACCAATTGAGAATTATGAATAGCAATCTCCTCAATTAATATAAGCAGCATTGGCTTCTTGGTTCATAAATTGACACTAGCAGCAGAATCAAGCAAAGTTCTACTCTCATTACCTAAGCCATTATAGAATGATTGCACTAAACCATTTCTCAAGTCCATGATGGGGAACATTCTCATAAATCCTTAAATCTCTCCCATGCATCATAAGAGTTTCATCTGTTTCTTGGTTAAAATTCGTGATTTGACTCCTAAGTTGTGCAGTTCTCTCCGGAGGATAGTACTTCCTTTGAAAAGCAAGAGCCAAGTCTCCCAACTATTAATAGTATCCATGTTTAGACCATTCAACCAAGATCGGCTTTCTCCTTTAATGAAAATGGGAACATCGTACGTCGTATGTAATCTTGAGATACACCAGCTTGCTTGATTGTATTGGCAGTACTGAATGAAGTTATTCAAATGTAATGTTCGGACTTCTTTCATTGTGCCTGCAAACTGATTTCTTTACACCAGTTCACCAACGGCTTCACTTCAATTCAGCCTCTATATCAGGAACTCGGTATCCACCTCCCACTGTTGCAGAACTCGGCTGAGAATAGTCTTTTAAGGACCTTGCTTGTGGTGGTGGCGGTGGTGGTGCATCATCCCGTCGTGGGTTATTCTCGTTGAACTGTGATCCCGACATCTCTTCTTCTTTATCAGAACTATCAGAAATGTTCAAATCAGCAAATAATTGTGTCAAATCAACCAGTGTTCGTTCGGAAAGAATGCTTCTTCGTGATCTCCACTTCCTTCTACGACTCCTCTTATGCAACGATCTTTCCGGTTCATGATCAATCCAAACCGGCATACAACCTAATACCTGCACACAATCGAAACTCGAAGCCGAAATGAAAACTACCTCAAAGAACGTGAAGGCTCCTTGAGGTGAAGAAATAAAACTGAAAATAAAATTAAAAGAACACTTTAAACCCGATTAATAGAATTAAAAATTGCCTCCCCGGCAATGGCGCCAAAATTTGAACAGGTTGTCGCACACCTCTCAAAAATAACCGAACGACTCTAACTAATATAGCAAGGGAAGTAGGGATCGAATCCTCAGGGAAGCTATTAAATTCTATTAGCTTTAAAAAGCCTAAAGCGTGTAATGGGCCTTGGTGGAAATGTCGGTAAATGATTTCTAGAACTAAGAAAGAATTGAAACTAAGAAATGACGAGAAATTACGATTAACTCTATTAATGGAAACCTAGGGCTAGCGGTTCACTATGATCAATCAACAAACCTAATTAAAACGCTCACTAATCAATTCATTGGCATTCATTGAACTAGGGCTCACTGATTCTCTCGATCTTAGACTCCCTCAAAACTTCTTTATCGGCTCTCGCTCGCATAAATTCGTTTTTGCCTATTATTCAGTGGTCTAATTGTGGTAATCTTACCTCTCGGCCTCGATTTCAACAATAACCTAACTTACAACTAAATCTGGCCACAATTTAATTGCAATCGCTAGAAATCAATAATAGGAATTCAATTTGAAGCCAAGAACTAANAACAAGAAATTAATTAAAACTAAATTAATTACTAATAAAACTAAATTAAGAACAAAAACAACAAAACTAATTAATCTAGACTAAAAACTAAGAAATTAAAGAGAAACATGAAATTAAAAGGATTGAAAAGCATAAGGAAAGAAATTACCAAAATATAGATTGAATTGCATTGATTGAAAGCTTGAATTCATGAACAAAGTAATTAACCCTAAAATTCTAGAGAGGAAAAGTGATTTTGGAATCCTAGGTCTAAAAGTATGATAAAAACTAGGTAGGTTCGTGCCCCCTTTACATAGAGTATATATAGTATTTAGGTTTTATTAAAATAAAACCCACGAGCAAAAACCGCGCGGAAAAGAAAATCGGAGCACAAAACCCTTCACCTGCGCCCGCATAGAAGAAATTGCATTTCTTCCCTGCGCCCGCAGGTTTTCTATTTTGGCACTCCTGAGGCTGCTGTTTTATGTTGCGCCCGCATAGAACATGTGATAATTAAGGGCTGCGCCCGCATGAAGCTTATAAAACTAAATTTTGACGATCTTCCTTAATTCTTCGCTCGATTCTTCGAATCTCATTCGTGACTTTTCGTGACTTGGCACGCAACCCGAGGCAAGTACATTTTGACTCGTTTTAGCTTTAATGACTTCATAACTCTCTATTACGCTCCTGTAACATATAAACAAAACCGAAAACCACGCGTAATAACCGAAAAAGTATAAAATAACCGCAAAAGGTTCTAAAAGTCAACTAAAGAAGCTAAAGCCGTTCCAAAACATAACTTAACATTGAGATACGATATTTAATCAAAACAAAGCCATAAACTTAACTTTTTAGCACAAGAATCAACCGAAAATGGGGGAAAAGCACAACATAAAACACGTATATCATGAGCCAACCTCCGGCCCATGTCATGGAGCAACAGATGCGTCCACCTCCCAGGAGCCATCTTGTGTTACATAAAAGTCTACCGTCCTCGACTAGATGTTGACTTTGATACTTATGAGCTTAACTATGCTTTGGAGTCTTCGGAATGTCCATTCTTTGAGGAGTTGGCTACAGATTCTATTTCCTTTATGGGTGCTGATGTCGGCTGACCACATACCCCAAGCCTTTCTGAACTGTATCTGTCCCAGGGTTTCACTCCTTTTGACATGCCGTCCACTAGCGAGGACCCTGTGATTTAGGAATCTAGTTTTCTCATTTAGGGATGATGCAACCTATATGTTGACTCTTGATTTTTTTATATATGTTTGACTCAATTTAACTACGATTTAAACTTAATTACGTGCACATTTAGTCTATATGACTCTGACTCGTTTGACTTTGACTTGATCTTGACTTACTCGAATTTGACTGAACTTTAACTTGTCTTTGACTCATAGGAGAGGAGTGACTCCCCCCCCCCCGGAAAAATAAAAAATAAAATAAAAAAGAAACAAACAAACAAAACAAGTGAATTAGGACATATATATCGAGGAAGGTGTGCACGAGGATCGAGACAAAAGAAGCGAATGAGGAGTATCACCCAGCGATTGAGCTGCCCATGAGCGCTAGGAAGCCCAATGGGTTCTTGAGCGCTAGGTGAGCGCCTAGGCCCTTGATGGGCATCTATGCGCTGCTTGGGCACCTAAGCGCTCGGGGTGGCCTATTTTTGGTAACTTTTTGCTTATATAATCCTTGTGTCACCCTCATGCTCCATTACATTCATTTTTCTTTCTCACTCTTCATCCCTCTATTCTCTCTTTCTCTTTCCCACTCTTCTGTCCTTTGTATTAGAGTGGCAATGTCGAAAGATTTCGAATCTGCTCTTAATGAATGGTGAAACGATGACTCAAGAAGAAAAGGACTTCCTCAAGGACTATGATGCCAAGCGTTGATCACATTGAGGTATGCACAACTTGATCTGAACTTAATTCATGCTGTAGTAGGTTTTTGGAACCCCTCACACACAGTTTTAATTTTCGTGATAGAGAGTCGTTCCTTTGCCTGAAGAGTCAAGTGCCATATATAGTAGGTTTGTCGTGTAGTGGTTTGCCTTGCCTTCCTAACACTAGGGATTACTTATGTCCTGCTTTCCGTTATCTAGAGCTCGATGCACGTGCTATGGAAAAGATAGAGCATGGTAGGGTGATTAATTTGGTGGAGTTAATCGAACATTTTAGGACAATGGAAATAACACGTAGGAGTTACAAGTGGAGAGCGTTGTTGATATGCATATCTGCTGGATTTCTGCTTGTTAACAACAAACCCTTAATTGGACATGTTGCGTTGGTGACGATCGTTGAGCATTTCGAGGATGGCAGGACCCCTATGCCCTTGTGTACTGGTGAGCTATTCATGACTCTTGATCACCTGAGGAAAAATCCACATGCTCCAGTGTCTGGATGTCCTTTTCTCCTTCAAGTAAGTGTTTTCTTTTTGCAACAAATTGTTGATATGCAAAGTTGCAACATTAAATAGGTCATATATTGTTAAAGAAGTAAAATATCTTCGTATTAAAAGCTAAAAATTTAATTCCAAACACTTAAATTTTCATGTAAAAAGATACATTATTTAGCTTCGTCATTGAAGTTCTTGCTTACTTTTTGCTACATTAATAGGTATGGCTTATGGATTGCTTGAATTTGATGGAGCCACCTTCAAACATTCAATCATATTCCTTGAAGAATATGTATGGGTGGCATGGATTTTACCAGCACTCTTCCATGCATGATTGGATATTGACCCTGGCTGATAGGAAGACTTCTATTTGGTGGACATTCTCGTGGTGGAAGATTAAGGCCATGGTGTATACTGAGGACGGTGTATACTGAGGATGGGGCAGTTTGGCAGAAAGCTATTAATTCTAGACCATGATATGGTGAAGCTTGATGACAAGCCTATGTCGCAGGGTGTGGCTAAGAATTGGGAACAGAACTAGATGAAGCGTATGACAATCAATGTGACCCCACTTTCGGAGTGCTGTGAAAAGGTGACTAAGAACTATTTGATTTGGATGAAGGCTGATTCTATCTCCGTTCGTGCGGAAGCATGTAAAGCTGAGAGAAAAGATCATGGATACACCAAGCAGAAGATAGATGAGAAGCCCAAGGTCGTTTCTGTCAAGGATAGATTGGGTCATAGGAGGACTCTTGTTTGGGAAATACTAGAGAGGTTGCCCCTATTTAAGATTAATAACACGGCTACTAGTGGAAGGAAGAGACCAAGAGAAGGGGAAGTCATTAAAGGAAAAGAGAAAAATGAAGTGACCATAATTATTTAGTGAATAAGGCTTGAGTGCCATTTATTATTTATTGCAATAAATAAGGAAACATTTACTTTGTAATTAATCATGCTCCGTTACAATATTGAATAAATGATACATTATTAAGTTGTGGCTTTATTTTATATGAAAATAAACATAGGTCATGCTTATTACAGAAGATTAAAGGTTGTAGAATAGAGAGGATTTTATTTATTAAGGGGGCCGAACCTCAGGTCGAGGTTGCCTACGTATCCTTTCGCAAACAGGCCAAACTTAGTTCAAAGTAACTACATGGTTATGACTTAGACGTAATATCTCTTGATTTAATCTAAATTGGTGAGGTTGTAGAAATTGTCACCATTCATGTCCATTAACTCTACCGCCCCTCCGAGAAGTATTTTCTTGGCAATGTAGGGACCGACCCACTTCTGGCGGAACTTTCCTCTTTGATCCATTACAGTTTTATGTTATGCCTTGAGAACCAAGTACCCTTCATTGATGTTACTTTCTTTAACGTGCTTATTGAAATGCCTTTCAATTCTCTTTTGGTAAACTTGAACATGACTCGGAGCTTTCAACCTCTTTACATCCAGTAGGACTAGGGCATCATATCTTGCTCTTGCCTATTCGGCTTTAGGAAGTTCACTTTCCAGCACTATCCTTAGAGAAGGGATCTCAAGCTCAATTGGTTGAACGACTTCCATTCCATATACCAAAGAGAAAGGTGTAGCGCCGCGTAATTTGAGAGGCCAATCCCTATAAGTCTCTGTCATCTTTGAGAGTATTGCTTTAACATTTTTATTTGCCGCTTCAATTGCTCCATTAGTTTGAGGGTGGTAAGGCGAGGACTTGTGTTGTTGAATCTTGTATTTCACAAGCAACTCTTCATATTCACCTTCGAAATGAGTGCCATTATCACTAATTATTTCACGAGGTACTCCATATCGGCATACATTATGTTTGCTTCGATAAACTGAGCTACGTGTTTAGCTTGTACCACACGGTACAAAGCAGCTTCTACCCATTTGATGAAGTAACCAATATCCACCAATATAAATTCATGGCCTCCGTGGCTTGGAGGCATAACCTTCCCAATAATATCAGTGCCCCGTGTTGAAATTGGCCATGGAGTTGATAGGGAATGGAGCAAAGATGGAGGTATATGTTGAGCGTTTGCGTGTTTTTGGCACTTGTCGCAATGTCTCACATATCTATTGCAATCATCTTCCATGGTAGTCCAATAGTATCCTTACTTGATGAATTTGGAAGCCAACATTTTAGTATTCATGTGGGTTCCATATATGCCCACATGTACCTGATCCATGATTCTATGTGACTCCTCCTTGTCTACACCCCGAAGGTGTAAACCATTGTAGTGTCATTTATACAAGTCACCCCCTGGATAATAGATTGAGAGGCTAGGAGTATTAAAGCTAGTTGTTCCTTCTTCGACATTTTCGCGGGATATTATTAACTTTCCAAATAATTCTTGATGTCGTGTACCAAGGATCTTCTCTTAGGAAGTGGTTCACCTCATCACCCTCTTCAATCATGAAAATATGGGTTGGTTCGTTCCTTCTTTCGACCAACAAGGGAATTTCAGTCTAAGAATTCGGGATTCGAACCATAGATGCCAATTTAGCTAGAGCATCTACGAATTCATTATCTTCTCTCCTCAAGCATGTAACACCCTAGAAATTTCTACTTTTCAAAATACCGGTTTTCCTGTCCTATCAACTATTAAAACTGAAATTTCCAAGTAACTACCGCCACCGTGATAACGGCTAAGGCAATTATCAAAGTTGCTACAGCAGAAGACTTTTCAAAAACATACAAAACAATTTAAGTCGACTTTAAGAAAGATTTAGAATAGAAAACCTTTAAAACAATTACAACTTTGGAACCGTTATTGGCCCATCTAAAACCAACAAACCAAACTGCTTAACTTCGAAAACAATGGTTAGTCCAACATAAACTTCCACAATGAAATTAACAATTCACATAAGCAAAAGAACTACTACGAAACTAAGCAAACACACTCTTCGCTCATCCCAGCATGATTGACTTATGGCCACTTAAACCTGTTGCTTTCTCTTTACTCTAGACTTCTACTCGCCATCGAAATGGGTCATCATAGGGCCAGGATCAAAGATAAGGCCATGCACACAAAAACACGTAATCAGCAAAGCTGAGTACATAAACACTAAAAGACTATGCAACACACTAGCATGAACCTAGGCGAGAGCATAAAGCAATAAACACGTATCTTACCATTCCTGCAATGTACCTGCAGCACTTGGTTAGAATAAACCAATTTAATTTAGTTACTTAAGTTAGAATTCGCATCGAACGGGTTTCCTCCTATAAACAATCGCCCTATCGGGCACCAGTTGGGGAGTAACTCCCAAAAGGTATTACCTATGTCACACGAGGTGACGGATATCCAACGCATTAATAATAAAAATAAAGAGTACAACGTCTTGTACCCCAATTAGGAGATAAAAGAACATCAGTCTGTTCCAAGAGTTTTGGTGCAAATACTCTCTCACTTTACATAATTATCAGGTTACTTGAAAATGTGAACAAACAACACACAAACAAATAACCAACATCGCACATAGACATGTAACTTCCTTTTTAAGTAACCTCTTTTAGTGAACACTTTTTTTTACTTTCCTTTAACTATTCCACACATAGACTGTGAGTGGATCGAACTTCCTTCTATACCACACATTATACTGTGAGTGGCTATAAATAAAATGAATGCTCATACTTTACTTGAAATCGTGAACCTTGTCACAAATTAAATATGCTATAAATATGCAAAATGTTGCTCAACTTTGAAAATAACTATGCTATGCTTTACTTCTTGCAAAATATGACTACTTATAAGTCAATAAGGACTCATGATCAACATGAATTAAATAAAATATACTATTTCCATAAGAGGAATAAACTTGTAGTGATATAGTTAACAAACTACTAACACATGTAAAACAGTTAAACATATAAGGAACTTCTCAACATGCATGAAAGCATACTTGGCTACTAAGCAACCTATAACATGAACATATACATGTCCTAGCATGATACTACATCGATGAACCATCCTTTAGTACTTACGTACCTTATAACGCAACGGTAACGAGCCACACTTGCTAGAAATCGCTCAAACCAAAGCTTCCTACAAGGTTTTTAAATAATTAAAACCCTTCCTAACTAAAATTTCCAGCAGCTTTTAAAGACTTCTAAACGTCTAAAAACGTTCCAAAACCATCTATAAAACATCAATAGTCAATTCCATGCGTTGCCCATTAAAAACCTTTACTAAAACACTTCTTTTAAGCACTTTTACTAAATTTACATCATACTTTACATGCTTAAAACCAATTAAAACACTTCTAAACTTTATGGTTAACAATACTTTATCATAGAAATACTTTATGAACTTAACTAAACAATATAGAGCTTTATAACTCAAAATACTTGACTTATAACATGTGGACAGCGATATAATCCACCTTAAAACACTTTTAAACTCATCAAATTAAAACATCACAAAATAACCATAAAACATATTACTTATGCCATATGATTAATTTATGATAATTTGAGAACTTAAAACTCAAATTATACTTTTTTATAAAATTTGGGCAACTTTGTAAACTTACTTAAAAACACTTTTGTACCCATAAAAACATCATAAAACAACGATAAAACATGCTAACAATGATCTATGATGATAACATGTGAATTTGAATTCATAAAACTCAAAATATCATGATTATAATAAATTTTCAGATTTAATAAAATACTTTAAAACCCTTTTAAACCAATTTAAACTTCCTAATATGACCATGAATTATATTAGCAACAATACAAGATCATAGTATAATAATTTGAGTCATAAAAACTCTAACTCACAATTTTTCATAAATTTTAAAAAACCCTAATTTCATGAACATAAATATAAATCTCAAATCTAATTATAATAACATAATCATCAACTTCAAACATGCTCAAAACACAATTAAATCATGATTGTAATTTATAAACAAGAATTAAAAGAGGAGAGAAAGATTTTTTTTTCTTTTAACCTTCAGAGTGTCGGACAAAGGAGGGGGTAAGGAGGGCCGTCGGTGGTGCTCCGGTGGCTGCTAGCTGTCGCTGGCGGTTTTCGGTGTTGCTGCCGGCAAGTGGGTGGCAGCAGGTGGGGGAGAGGCCCGCCGGTGAGGCCGAGCGAGTGAGAGAAAGAGGGTAGGTTTAGGTTTTTTTTTTTTGTTTTGTGTTTTGCTTTAGGATTTTAGAGGGATTAAAGTTATTATTTGTGGGTGTTTAAGGCTATTTATAGGGCTACTAATAAGAATTTTCTTATTAGTTTAGGTTTTTGAATGGGCTTTATGATTTAGAGTAGAATTGGGCCTTTTTAAAAATAATATAAAATACCCATTTAAAACCCATTCATTTTAAAACTCCGAAAACCCTTTAATAAATTCCTGAACACTTTATAATAATTTAAAACTCTTATAAAACTTTCAATAGCTTGTTGAAATAATTTATAAACCTTTGTTTAAAAATTTAATTCATTTAAACAATTATTAAAACTTATTTGTTTAAATAATAAAATACTTAAAATATACTTTATAATTATGTATTTAATACGTAGAAATTCCTCAAAAATACGGGGCTTTACAAAGTAAGTATATTATACTTCCTCGATTTGAGAAGTTATTTGCTCCAAATGAGCTTGCTATGGGGCCAAAATCTCGCTTCTAACCTTCCATTTACCGGAAACTTGATTGATGGTCAAAGATATATACCCGTAAACTCGCAATCTTTGCACTTTTAAGGCCACGGTCGCCTCAAGCCCTTTGATACAGGCTTCATACTCGCGCGATGTTGTTGGTTACGTCGAAGTCCAATTTCACTGAAATGGGTGTATGCTCTTCTTTTGGTGAGACAAATAGGACATCAACCCCACATCCTTGTTTGTTGGAGGCACCATTGAAGTACAAAGACTAACTTTCCTCTTCTGTCATCATTAATTCCTTGTCATGGAGTTCATAGTCCTCAGATTGTGGTTCATCCGGAGAATCGGCAAAGAATTCTGAATATCACTACCTTTTATGGATTTTTGTGACACAAATTTCAGGTTAAATACGGCCAACATTATCATCCATCGCGACATTCTCCCTTTTACCGCGGGTTTACTGAAGAGATAATTGAGTGGATCTCCCTTGCTTACTACGTGAACGGTATGAGTGAGCAAGTAACGCATGTTTATGCCAAAATTCGCTCTAGCTAGCAAACCTTAGTTGGTTCTAGCTATAGCTAAATAATTATATCTTATGCTCAATGCAATGCAGGAATGATGCAATGCAAGTAAAGGAATGGGGAAGACGTTAGATGTGGTGACGCTGAAAACTCCCCTAAATTAGTGTAAAAAACCGCGGGTGGCTTTGAGTCCACTAGTCCACTTGTTAAGAAAAAGTTACAAGTACAATGAATGTTGCTAGCTTGCTAGCTTAGACTGTTGCTAAGTGTTCGGCTAAGAAATGCACTTAAGCTTAGATTGTGTGTACAATGATATAAAAATGTAAATGATAGTAGAAAATATCATCTTGTGAATATTTTGTGCTCCACTTTATTTTTCCCTCTATTTATAGATGATTTCCTCTTCATAGCTGTTCCTCCTCCTTTGACTTGGTTGTTTTTCTTGTTATGTATCCAGCTTGAATTATGGACTAGGTTCAGGCTGGTTTGAATGTTGTTCCTATTTTTTAGGCATTTACTATTTGATACTTTGACTCTAACTTCCCACGATCTTCACCTTCTAGAAGCATCTTGAATTATCCTCCTCCTTGATTCCTTGATTCGCGGACCTATTACTTGACCAAATCCAATCTGTAGCTGCTAGCCACCTGCATAGCTGGCAATCAAGCTGGATCACATATAGAAAATTAGCCATAACAATTTGCCCCTAACTTGTAAGCTGGGTACGCCAGCTACCAGATTGCAAGTTACTGTTTAGTCAGAATAGAGGCATGACACGAAATCCAAAGAAAAAACGGATCTATCAGAAGCAATAAATATCTTTTAAAATCTAAAATCTGCAAAAAAGATATGAAAAGATTATGGCAGTAAGAGCAATTAATGAAAATATAACCGTTAGATGTGGTGACGCTGAAAACTCCCCTAAATTAGTGTAAAAAACCGCGGGTGGCTTTGAGTCCACTAGTCCACTTGTTAAGAAAAAGTTACAAGTACAATGAATGTTGCTAGCTTGCTAGCTTAGACTGTTGCTAAGTGTTCGGCTAAGAAATGCACTTAAGCTTAGATTGTGTGTACAATGATATAAAAATGTAAATGATAGTAGAAAATATCATCTTGTGAATATTTTGTGCTCCACTTTATTTTTCCCTCTATTTATAGATGATTTCCTCTTCATAGCTGTTCCTCCTCCTTTGACTTGGTTGTTTTTCTTGTTATGTATCCAGCTTGAATTATGGACTAGGTTCAGGCTGGTTTGAATGTTGTTCCTATTTTTTAGGCATTTACTATTTGATACTTTGACTCTAACTTCCCACGATCTTCACCTTCTAGAAGCATCTTGAATTATCCTCCTCCTTGATTCCTTGATTCGCGGACCTATTACTTGACCAAATCCAATCTGTAGCTGCTAGCCACCTGCATAGCTGGCAATCAAGCTGGATCACATATAGAAAATTAGCCATAACAATTTGCCCCTAACTTGTAAGCTGGGTACGCCAGCTACCAGATTGCAAGTTACTGTTTAGTCAGAATAGAGGCATGACACGAAATCCAAAGAAAAAACGGATCTATCAGAAGCAATAAATATCTTTTAAAATCTAAAATCTGCAAAAAAGATATGAAAAGATTATGGCAGTAAGAGCAATTAATGAAAATATAACCGTTAGATGTGGTGACGCTGAAAACTCCCCTAAATTAGTGTAAAAAACCGCGGGTGGCTTTGAGTCCACTAGTCCACTTGTTAAGAAAAAGTTACAAGTACAATGAATGTTGCTAGCTTGCTAGCTTAGACTGTTGCTAAGTGTTCGGCTAAGAAATGCACTTAAGCTTAGATTGTGTGTACAATGATATAAAAATGTAAATGATAGTAGAAAATATCATCTTGTGAATATTTTGTGCTCCACTTTATTTTTCCCTCTATTTATAGATGATTTCCTCTTCATAGCTGTTCCTCCTCCTTTGACTTGGTTGTTTTTCTTGTTATGTATCCAGCTTGAATTATGGACTAGGTTCAGGCTGGTTTGAATGTTGTTCCTATTTTTTAGGCATTTACTATTTGATACTTTGACTCTAACTTCCCACGATCTTCACCTTCTAGAAGCATCTTGAATTATCCTCCTCCTTGATTCCTTGATTCGCGGACCTATTACTTGACCAAATCCAATCTGTAGCTGCTAGCCACCTGCATAGCTGGCAATCAAGCTGGATCACATATAGAAAATTAGCCATAACAATTTGCCCCTAACTTGTAAGCTGGGTACGCCAGCTACCAGATTGCAAGTTACTGTTTAGTCAGATAGAGGCATGACACGAAATCCAAAGAAAAAACGGATCTATCAGAAGCAATAAATATCTTTTAAAATCTAAAATCTGCAAAAAAGATATGAAAAGATTATGGCAGTAAGAGTAATTAATGAAAATATAACCGTTAGATGTGGTGACGCTGAAAACTCCCCTAAATTAGTGTAAAAAACCGCGGGTGGCTTTGAGTCCACTAGTCCACTTGTTAAGAAAAAGTTACAAGTACAATGAATGTTGCTAGCTTGCTAGCTTAGACTGTTGCTAAGTGTTCGGCTAAGAAATGCACTTAAGATATCCGCTAAGATTTAGGAATTGTTTTGCAATTACGATGGGTAGAGCTAAGGATAACTTAGTTAGTACGATAACTGAGGAGCGTTTGCAACAAATTACAACGATGGATCACTTCCCTGGGTCTACCAAATTGGTGGCTACCTCTTCCAGCCACTATCCTGAAACTTGTCCTTCTGATTATGTTTGTTTCTTTGAATACCCCTTTTCAATTGGGTTCACCTTCCCACTTACCGGGCTTACTAAAGCCACTATTGAACGCTTAGGTCTAAGTCCAGGTTAGTTTCAACTGTCCTTCTAGAGAATTTGTAAGGTGGCCGAGGAAAAAAGTAAGGAGTGAGAGTCAGACTTTGGGCTTGGTGACTTGATGGCAATATATTCTATTAGAAAAGTAGGTTCAGGATATGCCACTTTAAAAGTTAGGGTAGTTGGGAATAAACTAGTGGATGATGAGGGCGCACCGGATAAAGGGTGGAAAATTAAGTACTTTTTTGTGGAGAAGTCCTCCCTTGGAAAAGAGGGAGAGTGGCTTCCTAGTGGATGGAACCCTACAGGTATACGTGCTAATTTCTCTTACGTTTTGTTTGCTTAATACCCTATTAGTCTAATTCTTACTCGCTTTATTTTGTAATTCACTCCCCTCCCCCTTTGATTACTGAAAGCCGTGCAACTAGGGAATTTCTAACCCGCCCCATTGAGGAAAGGACCTTTGACGACACAAAAGGATCTTCCACTCCGACACCTGCTATGTCTTCTAGTATGGACTTCTTCCTATGTGTCTATAGCTGGTTTTTCTGTGCTTAGAAGGATGATACTTATCTAGCTACGACCTTTACAGGTCTAGAAAAGATGTCATTCGAGGAAGTAAAGAGGAGGGCTTCAAAAAGGAAGACTACTAGCAGGAACACGACTAGCTCTACCAATATAACTTCATAGACTGTCGAAGCTGATGTTATCATGCCTCCTCCTTCAAAGTATCTTAAGTCAGCTGATCTTGTATTTGTGGATGACGTGGAGCTGTCCTTTCCACCTACTCTTCTAACTGAGGAAGGTATATAGGAAGGAATATGGCCCTATGCTGAGAAGTTGCTCTTTCCAGCTGCTAGCCAGCGCCTCAACAATCTCCCTCCTGATGTAGTGCTTGGTCAAGTAGCTAGCCATTCTCTCCAGGTTAGTTCCTTTCTTATTGGTTAATTTCTCCATATGTGCGCTTTCCGCTTATTCCCTATACCTAACTTATTGTATATAGGTCCTACAAGGCGCTTTAGCTGTCAAGTACTTTGTGAAGGGGTTCACTGCTAAGCATGGCCAACTTACGGTCATGGTGAACAACTTGATGGAGGAGAATGAACTTTTAAAGAAGCAGCAAGCTGTGAAGGTAGAGAAGGCAGTAGCTGACTTGAAGTCCAAGCTAGAGGAGGATTTCAAGTTCATCCTGGAAGAAAGGGAGAAAAAGCTGGAAGGGAGGAGTGAAAAGCTTGAGCAGGACCTGGAGGCTCTGAAGGAAGACTACAAAGATGTAGCTGCTTCTTCTCTTATGAGAGGGAGAGTTATGAATGCCTATGAAGTCTACCACAAGGGAGCTACTATTAAAGATTGTCAGAGTGTGGTAGATGAATATCTCGAGCACATTGGGAGTCTAGCTAACCTCATTCCTGCTTCTTCCATGCCTGCTGACGCCGCCCCCCTTGGTGTTGCCGCTAGCCTAGCTGGCGAGGAGGAGGCAGCCAATGTAGGTGAGACTTCCCTTGTAGAAGTTGATGTCCCTCCTTCTTGGAACCAGGCAGAGGGAGAGCAGGAGGAAGCCGTAGCTGGAGAGGACGCTTAGGACTATTCCCCTTTCAACAATATTTCTATTATTTTGCTTATTGGACAAAGGCCAAGAGGCTAATTTAATTTGTACTACTTTTGTTAACTTTTAATTTCTTTGGTTTAAAAGCACTTTGGTTTCTGCTTATATTGTCTTCTGTGTTTGTATTACAATGATATATGTGCGTCTATGGGTGCTAGCTAGATTTGAGTGAAATTGCATGCATACCTTTTCTTGGGCACGTAGTTAGGTTATTTCGTAGATTAGCTATGGACTGCTTTTTATTGTAGTCTGATTGTTGGGGCATCTTCCAGCTAACATCCACTTGCCCTTTGATAGTGTTATAGCTTTGAATGACGTCTGGGCCTTAGTTGCTACTCTTTATGGAGTATCCGGACTCCTAGGTGGCCTATCTAGGGCCTGCCCCTGTTATGTCTGCAAAACAGCAAGTCTTAGGAGCGGTTGTTGGTGTTTCCACCAACAGCCCTCCGATGCCTAAGTTAGCATTTAGCTTTGTTATAAATAGAGGAATAATGAATTAAGGGAGAGTTGCGTTGATACAGCATACTTAGTGGTTAGGTTGCGCTTTTAACCCGGCCTAGAAGTGGTAGATCTTTAGGTTGGACGCATTCCAGCTCCTAGGTACCTCCTTCCCTTCCGTTGTAGCTAACCTGTAGGTGCCATTGCCTATTACTTTGGTGATCTGGTATGGGCCTTCCCACTAGGCAGCTAGCTTTTCAGCATTTTCTTCTTTCGTGCTGGAAATTACTTTCCTTAATACCCAGTCTCCTGGCTGGAATACTTTGGCTTTGACATTTTTGTTGAAACTTCTAGCTACTATGTTCTGCTGGGCAGCCATTCTAATGAGGGCGTTATCTCTTAACTCCTCTATGGTGTCTAAGCCGTTATCTAGCTCTACCTCATTTGCCTCCTGTGTTATCAAGCCATACCTAATTGTTGGTGTAATTTTCTTTTCAGGCAGCACAACTTCACATCCGTATACTAGAGAAAAAGGTGTTTGTCATGTAGTTGCTCTAGGTGTAGTCCTGTTGACCCATAGGATCCTAGGTAGTTCTTCTGCCTATCTTCCCTTCTTGGCTTCTAATCTCCTCTTGATCCCATTGATTATTGACTTGTTGCTTGATTCATCTTTCCCATTAGCTTGTGGGTACCTAGGGGTGGATGTGGTTAAAATGATGTTCCATTCGCTGCAGAAGTCTCTTGTCTTGTCAATTATGAATTGTGACCTATTATCACGCACGATCTCAGAGGGGACGCCAAACCTGCATATTATGTTAGTCCAGATGAAAGAGACTACTTTTTTGCCTCTGACCTACTGATAGGAATCTGCTTCAATCCACTTAGAAAAATAATCAGTTAATGCCAGCATGAATACGTTCTGTCCTGGAGCTAGCGGCAACTTTCCCACTATGTCCATCCCCCACTTTATGAAAGGCCATGGTGTCAATGTTGGGTGTAAAACTTCAGAGGGTTTATGGGACATACCAACATGTCTATGGCAGCTGTAGCATCTAGCTACGTACCTATCTGCATCTTGTCTAACAGTCGACCAGTAATAACCACAGGTGAGGATTTTGTTTGCTAATGATCTCCCAACTATGTGCGACCCGCATTGTCCCTCATGGAACTCTTTTATCTGCTTCTGCCATTCATCCTTCTCTAGGCATCTCTAGAGTATGCCTGTAGCTAACATTTTAAATAGCACTCCTTGAATGAGCTGGTACTTCGATGCCTTTAACCTAATCTTTCTGGCTTCTAGCTTGTCGTCCGGTAAGGTGTTATGCTGTAGATGGTCGTAAAGAGGTTTGGTCCATGATTGGCTGTTGGGTGTGGTGTCGGTGGCGATTGTCTCTAGGTTAGTTGTAGCTAGTATTGTTTTATTTTCAGGTTTAGTTATGGCGGGATTAGCTAGGTGGATTATGAGTATGGATGTCAGGTTGCTCTTCCTGAGGGCTGATCCTAGGTTAGCTAGGGCGTCAGCTTGGGTGTTCTGATCTCTTGCTATCTGTGTGATTTTAAAGGGAGTGAAGTTGGTTGATGCTTCTTTGGCTAGCTCTAGGTAGCTAGTCATTTTAGAATCTTTTGCTGCGAACTCTCCTGTGACTTGGCTGACTATGAGCATGCTGTCGCTGTATATTTCTAAACCTGTTGCCCCTAAGTCTTTAGCCATCATCATACCTGCGATCAATGCTTCATACTCTGCTTCGTTGTTGGTAGCTTTGAAGTCACAAGCGATGGACCGTACTACCTTGTCCCCTTGTGGCGACTTTAGTACTATACCTAAACCAGCGCCCCTAAAGTTGGAGGAGCCATCCACGAACATTTTCCATACCTAGTTGCTTTGTATTTGATTCACTTCCTTCATTTCTCGCTGTACAGCTTGTTCCAGGTTGGGTCGAAGGTCAGCCACAAAGTCAGCTAGCGCTTGCGATTTGATTGTTGTTCTTGGTTGGTATCTCATGTCATAGCTGCTCAATGTTATCACCCATTTTGCCATTCTGCCAGATAACTCCGGCCTTTTCAACACAACCTTTATAGGATAGTTAGTCATGACCAATATGGGGTAAGACTCAAAATAATGCATAAGTTTTCCAAATGTCGTAACTAGTACTAAGACGAGTTTTTCAAGTGAAGAGTATCTAGTTTCGGCATCTAGAAGTGACTTACTTACGTAGTAAATGGGAATTTGTTGGTTCTTAGCTTCCCTTGCTAGAACCACACTTACTTCCTTACTACTTACAGCTAAGTAGAGTTGTAACCACTCTCCAGCTTGAGCCTTAGACAGTAAGGGTGCCGACATTAAATACTGCTTCAATTCTTGTAAGGCGTTTTCATGGTCATCTGTCCATTTAAAACCCTCATTTTTCCTTTAGACATTGTAAAATAGGTGACATTTGTCAGATGACCTAGAAATGAAACGATTTAATGCAGCTACCCTACCAGTCAGCTTCTGGTCCTCTTTGACATTTCTAGGTGACTGTATATTCATTATAGCTCTAACCTGATCTGGGCATGCTTCTATGCCTCTCTGGGTTACTATGTACCCTTAGAACTTACCTGCAGCAACTCCTAATGAGCATTTTGAAGGATTAAGTTTCATACCATATTTTCGCAGTACCTCGAAGGTTTGTCATCGATGCTCTACGTGATCATCTTCTTTCTTCGACTTCACCAGCATGTCATCTATGTAAACCTCCATTGTGTCCCCTAGCTGGTCTTTGAACATTTTATTGACCAGCCTCTGGTAGGTAGCTCCAGCGTTTTTCAACCCAAAGGGCATAACCTTGCAGCAATATGTCCCCTTATTTTCCATGAAGGTTGTATTCTCTTGATCTTCTGGGTGCATTAGTATCTGGTTATATCCAGAATAGGCATATAAGAAGGTGAGCATTTCATGCCCGACCGTTGCATCCACTATAGTGTCTATATGTGGAAAGGGTCTTTCGAGCATGCCTTGTTTAGATCTGTGAAGACTAAAGACTATGCAAAAGGTGTACTTGGACGAGATCAGGCTATTATGGATGGTTACAGAGGGATATGCCAGGCCTCCTCTACATTACGACTTCAGGTTTTCCTAGCTCGCCGGTTTGCTGAAATTGCTGAAGGAATAACTAACACTGGTACTATCTACATTGGAGAAATGATCACATGGCTAGCCTACTCGTTAGGCCATGTGGAAGACATCCACCAACTGCAACCCATCAAGGACAACCCATATCTTGATATCAGTGCCCTCAAAGTTGCCAACTTCTTAAGACATTACCAGAGAGGTCGCCGAGAGAGGTTCGTTGGGAGTGTTCGGGAGATTTCCTGGTGCTACCTACCCAATGCCTATGTCTGCCTCACCTACCAGGAGCATCCAGATGGGCAGAATCCTTGGAAGATTCCACATGACAACATCCCATTTCAAGAGAGGGCGGATTCTGAGAAGAGAACACTCCAGATGGTGAATATGATCCAGCAGGCAAGCAGCCAAGCTCCACCTCAGCGCCACCAGGCCCCACCTCAACAAGAGTCCACCTTTGACATGACACCCCTTATGTACCGGCTCAATGATATGCAACTATACAACCAGCAGTGGTTCAATAGGGTCGACTATACCCTTAGAGGATTCCGCATAGCTGTTGACTTACTTCAAAGAATCCAATGGACGGAGCATGTAATACCCGGCATTTTCCGTACTTTAAAAATAATTTTAAAAGCTTCTAATAATTTATTTTAACGCTTAATTTATTTAATAAATAATTTTAATAATTTTAGAAAATGTTTTTTTTTTTAAAATAAAATTTTATATATTATTTTTAAGCAAAAATATATTTTTTTCCACAATTTTACTTTGTTTTTGTGTGTTGCGCTTTTGTTGTTGTTGTGTGTGTGAGTGGCGTTTTTCCTAGGTGTATTTGTTTGTTTATATTAGCTTAGTTTGATGCTTAGATGAATTAATATATGTTCATGCCTTTTTATTTAAGTGTCTTGATTTATTCATGCCGCAAAAACAATTTCCATGTCGCAAAAATCAAATTTCATGCATCCATTTTCTGCATTCAAAATACATCCCCTTTCTCTCCTCTTTTTCCCCACAATCCACCTCACCTCTCATCCTCATTCTACCCCTCTTTGGACGGTGTTCCCCCATTCCATTTACCACTTTTGACTTCCTCTCTTTCACTCCCTATATAAACCCCTCACCTTACACCTTTTCCCACCCTTTGTTACACCCTTTTCTCCTCTCTTATTTCTCACCATTTTCACAAGCTTTCACCATAACTTTTTCTCATATAAAATAAGTTAATCTAATGCCTAAATACAGTACTAAAACCACAAAATATCATAATCAAAATCTCTTACAAAATCAATTGAAACAAGCATAAAAACAAACATCGAAATCAAGGTTTTAAACCGGGTTTTTGAAGCTTCAAGAGGACTTTGTGTTCGAGTTTTGTAAGCATGTTTTAACTATTTTCTTGCATTTTCACAGTAATTTTTCAATGTCTACTACTTTAGAAAACCTCGTAAGATTTTTGGTTTTGAAAAAAATTCATGAAGCCCATGTTTTCCCTCTCCTCAAATTTTGTGTTAGCCATAAAATCATGTTTTTAACTATGTTTTTCTTTGTTTTTCTTCATGCTTGTGAGTATGTACATATTCGTGTTTATGTCCTTGAAATCCATGATGGTTCATGTTAAGTTTTATGTTGTTAATCCATACTTAAAGAGTTGAATTTTTGAAGTACGAAATTGTGAATCATGATGAGGTTTTTCTTCTTTTGTTTTCCATGAGTGGCATTATTTTTTTTATACATGTATGTAAAATATTTTTTTCATTTTGCTATTATTATTTTCGTGAGTTATAAATAATATAAAAAATTAATTAATTTTCGGTTTTTACATAAAAAACGAATTAAAATAAAATAAATAATTAAATTTTCGAAACCTAAATTTAATTTATAAGTTGTTTATAATAAAGATTATAATTTATAATTTATTTTCAAGGTTTATAAAATATATATTTATAATGAAACAAAGTTTGTTTAAAATTATGTTTAGAACTTGATTATAGTACTACTTTGACTTTTAAAAAGATGATTTCGCTTAGTTTAATTTAATTCTTAAAAGTTATTTAATTAAAATATAATTTCTAAGTTGTTTGGAAACCGACTTCTAATTTTCTAAGCTTAGTTTACACCTTTTTAAATTATTTTACCACATGTTTTCAACTCTTATTTTCTCTTTTCTTTTCTTCTAAAAAGTGTTTTATTCACTTAGATTATTTTAAGAAAAAAGACTGAAACATATTTTATTAAGTTGAAATAATTTTTCTAAACTTTGTTTCTTTGTTTCTAAAGTGTTATGCTTTCATGTTTCAAAATGATGTTATGTTTTACTCAATCTTTCTTATGTTTGAAACTTTATTTTTGTTTCTTAATCATGTCTTTTGAGTTTAGTTGTCTAAATCTTTCTTTCTAAAATGAACAACTAAGAAGTGATCACAATAGTCTTCGCTGAAGTATGGATCGATTCGACTATGGGTAGCTCTTACCCCTAAGGGTGATGAACGCGCCTAAACTTGTAGGTGGTATATTGCTTTTATTTTCGTTCTACTCCCCTGAGTGAAAAAGTCCCATAGTCTGAATTGTATCATCGACTCCATAGCTCCCTGCGTGAAAAAGACGCATAGTTCGTGGGGGATATGCACACTTAAGACTGTGTCAAAATCTGTCTGCCAGTAATCTATTGTTAAGTTAGCATAAAGGGTAATTTGCTGCTCTGCTAACCCTGTTCTCTTTAGCAATTTTAATCAAAGTGTTCAAAATGATATTCTAATGTATGATGAGTTTTGATTCTATTCTCAAAAATTTATGAGAAGTTTGGAATGTTGATTCTCAATGATGAATCTTGTTTATAATCAAAAGAATTTGTTCTTGGATCTTGATAATTTTTGGAATTGTGTTTCCTTATGGTGCTAAAGCTCTATCAATGTTGCTTCATGTTTCTTCTTCGATTGAGTTATGTTTCTTTTATGTATATGCAAAGCTTTTCAAAACTCAAACCTGTTTTACGGGGTAGAGTCGAGCTTACTTAGTTTTTCTGATTTTTTATTTCTTTTTGCTTTGTTTTTGTTTTTTTTTCTCTATTCGTCTATTGCAGGTGAATTTTATGAGCAGTATGAGAGAGGCTTGGCTTAGGATGCTTGAAAGACTTGACTATTATGAATAATGTTATGCTTTTGGAACATTAGCTTTTGATTTCTTTGAAATTCTTAAAGATCTTGTTTTGTAATATATTTCTAGACTTGTTTTCTTTTTCTCTCTTTGGTTTGGAAAATTGGATTTTCTTTAAAGAAACTTATGTATGATAATTATTCCGCTGCAATATTTTATTATTAATATGGTTTAAAAGTGATATTAAATTTTCTATACTCACTTCCATAGGGAATGAGAGTAATGAGTACCACTCCCATGTCTTGAAAGCCTTTGGTTTTTGAAAGGATGGGTGTTTTCACTAGTGGAAAATTTCCCATTCGTATCGGGCAAAATCGTTCATTTCAGACGGATTTTAGGCATTACGTTTGTGGGGGTTACAGATAATGAAATTATTTGAATCGGGCTTCAGACCGTTACAAATAACTAACTATTTGTATCGGGCCTTATAGAATGCCCGTTACAAATAGGGTCATTAGTGGTAAAAAAACCACATACTTGTAACGGGCATTGACTTAAACCCGTTACAAATACATATTATTTGTAACATGAGTCTCAAGGTGCCTGATACAAATAAAGTTATGTGCTACAAAAAAAAAATATATTATTTGTAACGGGTTAATACATTGGCCCGTTACAAATAAATTTTTTTTTACCCAAAATAATAATCCAGCTTTCTATATCACCTACCCTGCATCCATAATATGCATACCCATTACCTTTGAACCTCCACTCACCAGAGCCACCACAATTTAAATTAATCACCAACTAGATGGAACGATTCACTAGCACACCATCAACAAATATACACCCAAAATAATTTTCCAAAAATACAATCATATTTTATAAATGACCTTTTTATCAAAGCACCTAAATTTCCCTAATAAGTACCATGCTAGAAATCTAAGACTAGCAAATGACCATACGCGCATTGACTACCAATACTCAGAAAATATACTATATGTTCAATGCAAGAATGTGAAGCTAATTAGTACAGTTAATGCCCACAAAAGGACACAAGCAGGCTTGAAGGGAATTTAAACCAATTTAGATGCGGAATTTTCCAAGTCAATGATTTTCTTCACATGCTCCTACGCTCCTGTGTTGTGATAACTATGTAAAGCAGCACCAATAAGGCCATGCCATATATCTTTGGGAACTCCAGCAACAACATCTAGAAAGAACAATCACAATAATCAGCAATAGCAAATTAACTCAATGAATAACAAGATTTCAAGTAGCCTCAAGGTTCTCACAGTCAGCTAAAACATTAACCAAACGTATATATACATCCGAATGTAGAATGAAACGCAGCACTTGATTTCAAAATGTAAAAAAGTAATCAGGTAAAAGAATTAGTGAAGGAGCAGCAAATATCGGGTGTAATACAATACGCTGACATGTCTAAAAGTTGGCAGATGACTGAGATTATCCATAGCTCCCGTTTGACATGATAAGCAATCCAAAAAAATAAACCAAATATTAAAGAATACACCTTTTGAAGTGAAATGCAGTTCTATTGGTCAATTTTTTGGGGTTGAACATGAGAAAAACACAATAAAAATAGAAATTAAATACGCCTTCTACTAGCTTCACCAACAAGGATCTCAACGCAGTTATTGCATTCCTTTCAAAACACACAAACGTCGAACGATATTCACTTTCTCAGCTCCATGGTGATCCATATAGATCAAAACACACAAATTACACACCCAGCTCACAGAAGAAGATAAAATACTAACACACTCTGATGATATCACTACTAATTTGCTAATTTAGAGGAAATTGATGTCAAACTCTACCTGAAATTCATTAGATAAAACAATTTAGAAAATGATATGGCGACAATATTTTCTTGTTTACAGATATAAATCAAGTCTCATACTAAGGTTGAACAATTGGTTAAAAGAAGTCCAAGGCCCTGTTCTTTCCACTTTATTTTCAGTTTTGTTCAGTCCAGTATTTTTCAAGTGAAGTAAAATAAAACAATAGAATCTAAACCCTCTTTCACAAGCAAAGCTTGTGCTTAATGAAACAAACTAGTAGTCAGTATCCACCGTTAACCAAAAGTACCACCAATTTTATCGATTTAAATTATTGCACTTTCACAATGCAATACTATAAGTCAACTAATACACACAAATGAATGAAACCAATAAGTAAACAAGCCACAAAACAAATCAACAACACTAATGCCATTACGTAAAGAAGTAGCAAAAATCGATTCAATGGATCATTACTTGTTATTTCGAGCAGAATTTATAGTTGACTGAAAGCGCCCCTAATTCCATTCAATTAGATTACCTCATCCCCAAATTGCAATACAATAAAAATCAATCAATGAATTATATAGCCACATTTCACATGTTGCAAATTTGCAAATACCATATGAATCAATTAATGAGTAACATAGCCACATTTCACATCATCAATAACATAATTCGTTCAAAACTAAAAGGTTTATCAACTTCAGCAACTGATACCATATTCGTTAACTACATCCTCAAGATTGGCGATATTGCCTTTGCTTATACTAATTTTATATGCCGAGGCATTCAGGTGGATGGTTGGATTCTCTTTTGATAGAAAAAATTCTGCTGATTTCATAACCTTCACCCAGGTGATGAGTTTCAATCAAATTCTACTATTTGAAGAAATCAAATACCAGAAATAAAACAAATAGATTGGTGAAATTTGACAATGGTCTATGACAAAAGAAACATACTTTTTCTTCAGGATTGTGTTCTCACTGGACATAGTTATTGAATCTGCAAATACAAAATTTCCATTTTAGTCTCTTAGAGTTGTATACTGAACCTAAAATATAGTCAAAAAAATAAAACATTAGACCAATGGAGGTCTGGAGCAAGAATATGTTATGTAACGACTAACGAATGAAGTAACTTACTTTCCCCAAGATTATTACCTGGTTTATGACACACTTAAATGGTTCCTTTGTTGACACAGCACCAATATCATAGAGAAACTAGAAACATAGAAAAGATGTGTTGCAATTATAAGGTAGGAGAGCTAACGCAGGTATGATAGCTTAATTTTCGATGACATCTTATTAATAAAGGGGCATACAAGTGTGGAATACAAGTGGAAGGAAATAAGGCTGTCTCATAAGTCAAAATAAAAGTAGAACAAGTAATATGGTTTGAGCCTTAGCTAAATTCAGATGCTCCAAATCTTAATCTCTCAAATTAGAGACATGAAATTTTAGATTAAGCAAATCTTGTGCTAAAACCTTGCATAAAGTAAGTGAAAAACTGAATGCTCAGTACCACCAACATATACATCAATTAGACCCCAGTACTTGAAAGATCATATTTTCCAAAAGTTAAGCCACAAATTGAGAGCATAATTTCAGGCAACTTAAGATAAACACATTGCATTCATTAACAAAAATGATATTATGTATGGTGTAAACACCTTACCTCTCTTTTTCTTTGTCGACCAATTCTTCTGAATTATTTGGATCTATACACTGGAAATAATACTTGCAACTGGTGGAAAAATATTATACTAGAGGATCAAGATATAATAAGGTTGATGTTAGAGTTTTTGAATCATGACAGTGAAATAAAAAACACAAGCATCCTTAAGGAGTTAAACTTAAGGGAAGCATGATGAAGGAAGAGAAAATGTGTATAAAAACAATATGTATAGAAAAAACTAGAAAAGCTCGACCTTAGAAATCAGCCTCGGTTAACAAAATAACATAGAAAGATTGATGCTTTATGGAAAAATCAATAAACAATACGTTTGGAATCAATCAAAGTCAAACTAAACACACACAAAAATGAAATGAAACATTCATACCTATGTTAAGAAATGAAATCCAACACTTCTTCAGAAAATCAAACAAAATCAAAATCCACCAAAGCTTCAGAAATTGAAGTTATTCCTAGAGATCCTAAAACAGGAAGAAAAAACGAAATAAAAATAAATGAAAGCATTCAAGATCGAGACCAAACCTGGAAGTTTTGAAGCCGTTCTGAATCGAAGTTTTGAAGGGTTTAAAACATATATTTACTCAATTACCTCACATTTAGCCAATACATCTTGCTGGAAAACCCCTTGCCTACAACAACAGAGCAATTGAGGTAAAAAAGAAAAAGAAAAAAAAAAAACCCTAAAACCCCAACAAAGGGCGTATAATCTAAGCTAAACAAAATTCCTCCATCATCCCAAATTTATGCATACTGATTTAGAATTTTTAGACCTTGACCAAACTTCTACTGACACTCCAATGGCGGATTCAACTGCCAACAGTCGAACCCGTGACCTCGACCGCCTTCTTTTGTTGGCCCAATTTTTGTACCAGGTCCTCAGGTTTTGTACTCATCATTGCTTAATTTCTAACGTGGAGGAGATATAAAGGTTGCAACTGAGAATTCGCGCAAAGATCACCGCAAGGTTTCAGTTTTGGTTTTGGAGGTTTTGGGTTTGACAAATTATCTTATGCTTAATTTTCTTCATTGCTTCTTTTATAAAATTTTTAATGTTTTTAATTTTTTTGCAAACTTTAATTGTAACAGTTAATGAAAGGACGCTACAAATGAATATTCAATTGTAGCGGGCATATCTTCGTACGTCACATATACCTGAAACTGAAGTAAATACCATCGTAATTGTAACGGGCACCAAATAATATTGTTACAAAAAAATATTTTGGTGGTAAAAAAAACATGTTTTTGTAACATTTTCACAAAAGGCCCGACACAATAACTCCATTTGTAACGGTGCAACCAAAAGCCCGTTACAAATAGGGTGTTACGATTAGGAATTTTTCCACTAGTGTTTGGCATTGTTTATGGTGACCTAGATATGGGGGTGTTAGAGAATGGTAATTAGAGCCTTAAGGTTAACTAAAACTTTAAGAATCTTCAAACTAGAAAGTTTTTCAAAAAGTTTTGAAAAATGTTTTTAAAAGGTAACTTATTCATAGCTCGCCAAAGCTGAGTACGTAACTAATAATGACTATGCAACATGATTAAAATAAAATAAAAGTAAAACATACATACATCTTACCATTGACAACTCTTCACTTGTGCATAGACTCAACTTAAACAAATTAATTATTATAGTTAACCTTTGGATTTCGCATCGAACGGGTTTCCTTTCCTTTAAAATCGCCCTATTGAGCACCAACTTGGGAGCAACTCCAACAAGGTATTACCTATGTCACATAAAGAGACGGAATTCAAGCGCATTATAAATATAAAAGAGTATAACATCTTGTACTCCAATTAGAAGTCATAGATCATTGTTCCATACAACTCCCCCCATTGTTCATACGCAAGGTATATATGTTCCAAGAGTTTTGGTGCGAATCCTCTTTCACTTTACGTGATTAACCGATTTAACAATGTTATGACTCACATACAACATCACATAACAACATGCATAGAGTCAAACAAAACCATATTAATTATCTTTGATTTAAGGTGATTCTAAAGTAATCTTGTGTGTCCTTTAATCAAACTAAACTTCCTTTACCACACATTAACTGTTAGTGGCTAACTATTTACCTTTTCCCTTGACCACACATTAAACTGTGAGCGGCAACTTGTATAAAAATATTTGCTCATTAACTTCTATTAACTATGTGAATAAAAATTCACAAACTACCTTTCTTGTTAATTAAGCAACTAATCAACTTAAATAACTTCCTTTCTTCTTCAATAAGCTATTGGCCAACTTTTAAACTGATTGTAACATTCCAATTCAATCTTGAAGAATTTATATTACTATGAATATGGAATGTCAAAACAATACAAAATCATGCTTCTAATTCTTTCATAAACTTGTCATACATTTCAATTCACAATCAAATCAAGCAACAACAACATATCATATAAGATCAACCAAGCATGAATTCTAATTTCTATGTCTGCCTTTAGTACTTACATACCTTACGTTGTAGTGGTGATCCGCCACAACTTCTAAAAGTTAACTAGACCGAAGTCTCCTACATAGAGAAAACCGAAACTAAATTAAAACCTTGTTGACTAAGTTCTATAACAACCCTAAACTAACTTTCTACATTGGAAACTTGTCCAAAACATTCCCTATATGGTCTCAATTCAATTCCATACTTTATTTTAATTTTTCTATTGCAAAAATACTTGATTTTCGATAATTTTCCAAAAATGGCAGCTTTGTAAAATTCCTCAAAAACACTCTAAAACCTTTCTAAATATCATATTTTGACCATAAAACATTATAGTCATATCCTAAGATCAATATACAACACTTAGATGCATTCAGAACAATTATAACTTACTATGTCACATGTTATTATTTTTATTGGGCATAGTCATGTGTTAATAAAAATTTACAACATTATTTATCTATTTATCTAAAACTCATAAAAACATCATAAATTCATCATAAAACTCTTTTACAATCCACTAACATCATCATGAATCAAATCTATGCTTTAGAATAATTTTTTCATAAGGTAAAACATGCATGTTCATAATATTTATTTCATTGATTTTCATGATTGCAAAATTTGGACAGCAATATAATTTATGTTTAAAACCTTTAAAAATCAATCTAAACTTCATAAAATCATCATAAATTTACCCAACAACAATTCATGATCATAATATTGAAGTTTAAATCATTAAAAACCATAAAATCAAGAATTTCATAAACCCTAATTTAAATTTTCATTATCAAACAAATAAATTCATTCTTTAAACTAAATCATAACTTTATAAAAACATGATTAAAATTATAGAAACATGATTAATCATAATTATAAACATGAATTTGCAAGATTGAATCAAAAAGAAAAGGAGAATAAATTTTTTTTTTATAAAAGGTCCGAAAAATACCAAGCGGAGGAAGAGGGAGGTGGCACAAGGTAGCCGGTGGTGGCTGGCTATGGCGCGGCTACAGCGGCGATGACGAGGGGGCAGTGTCGGCGAGTTGGGGAGGGCGAAGGAGCAGGAAAGCCCAGTGCAAAAGTTTTTTTTTCTTTTTCCGGAAACTCGGACACCTTTTTTTCTTTCTCTCTCTTTTTCTCTCAAAATTTTAGGAAACTCTAAAAATTCCATTTTTAGAAACTTTTCAAAATATCTAATAAAAAATTAAATATTATTTATAAACATAAAATAATTACTTTGATTAAAATTTATTTAAATTTCCTTTCTTTAATATTTTTATTGAACTTAATTAATTGCTCAATAAAAATATTAAAAACATAAGTATAAAATACGAAAATAACTCTTTAAATACGTGAAAATATGGGATATTACATAAGCAACCTAGTTCATGTTTCTACTTAAGATTGATTTTAATAGAAAACCGAGCCATAATTAAGTCAATATTTCATGAATTAGTTAAGACATGTCGATTTTCTATAAAAGTTATAATCACATAAAATAAGGATTTGAGGAGCTTGGATGATGTTATTGATGCTTTCGGCCTCATTGAAGTACCTTCCGTGCGGTCGTCGAAACAACTTCTTTTACTTGAATGCTTGAAGAAGAATTTAATTAAAATTTTCGAAGATGATCAAAGACGTTTTTGAAAGGATTTAGAGAGAGAAAGAGAGAGGGTGTTGAAATGCTTTGAAATGTGTGTTTTGTGTTGAAAAGCGTTGGAGGTCGTGAGTATTTATAGAGCCGGGGAGGCGTCGTTGAGGCGCTGGAGCGCTCATCGAGCGCCTGTGCGCTAAGTGTTCGGAACCCCGAGAATCTTTGATTCTTGCCATTTTTTCGAGATCCGTGATATTCTCTTTCCATAGTAAGAGATTCCTTCTCGATCTCGTATTATTTACTTTCATAAACCTAAATTTACCTTATTTCGTACGAATTCTTCTGGATTCTTCTAAAAGATTCGACGTACGTGGTCGAGTCGCGCGTTTTATTAATTTTTTAAATTTGCGATAAAATGAAATGAATTAAAATAAGATAAAATGAAATAAAATGAAAATAATAAAAAAAAATATAAGCGCGGCTCGACCATCGGAACTTATCATCAATTACGTCCGGCGATCATTTATTTATTTTAATTTATTTGTTATTTCAAGCATTCATTTTACGGAAGTCAGACTTGTTGTGACGTAGTACACGTTAATCATCAGCCTTTGAATGGGACCAAATGTAGGTGTCTACAGCCACGAGAGGGTGGTGCACATGAAAATGGTGAGTCTTTTTTAAAACGTCGTTTTCACCCGAAAAACACTATTTTATGTCAAAAATAGACGAGTTTAAAATATTCTGCAATTTAATCACGCTTAACTCTAAATTAATGAATTTCAAAAATTAAACCTAATTAACATAATCATATAAACAGACCATCATTCAAGTATAATTGATGAATTTAAGGGTTTAATAAACTCAAATTATAATGCAACTGAAAATAAAGCAAATAAAGCATAGAGAAGAAACTAGAAAACTAACCTTTTTTTTTTCCATTGTTTGAAGAAAAGAAAGAGGAAGTCTTTTTTTTTTTTTATTGTTTTCTTCTTATGACATGAAAAAGAGGAGAGAAGAGAAAAATAAAATATAGATGATTAAATGTGGATTTAGACCCAATTAGAATTTTAGTATATATGATTAATCATATAAATTATTAGCGATTTTTCTTTATTAATTTCGGAAGGCCAAACAAAAATTATAAAAAAAAACATAAAGTTACAATCTAAAATTCATAATTTTGCATTCTAAAAGATTAATTTGGTCACAATTTATATTTATAAATTGCAATTAAAAACATATCATAATTATATGGAAAACCAAAATAATTTAATTATTATTATAAAAACTTTCCAAAATTTACCTTAATGCTATAAATTTAATTATAAAGTGCATAAAATATGGTGCACTATAGTAGGTTTCTAAGTAAGTTGGTTTGAGTGCATTGCATCATGGTGCATGGAAATGAGGCAACACTTTGGTATTTTATAAATTGTATTTAATTAGATCGCACAAAATTTCATTTTAATTGGTTCCAACTTGTAAGATTTTAATATGCATTACGTTTTCATTATTGGTTTTCCGCTACAATTTTCCTGATGAAACCTTAATGTTTTAACACATGGTGGTGACACGTCAATAGTTCTCATTGTTTTATTTAAAGTATTTCTTGTAGAAAAGGAGAGAATTATCGTGGTGTTACATTTCAGTCCAAAAGAATAGTGCCTAACTTGACATTGACCTGCTTAAAGTATATACTTCATATGTAATATAATTTTTAAATTTTATGTAAAATACTAAAACACAAGCTGATGAGGGAGTGATATTTTCCAACTCCACACTGAGTCGTTTGGGTTTCAATACACTATATATATTTATTAAAATTAATTAGGAGTAATTAAGTTAAATTTAATGTAGTTAACCTTTTCAATAGGTTACCGGCAAGGTTGGATTTTCTAAAGGTGGAATTATTTGGGTTAACAACATCAATAATAAGGGCTTTGTCATGAAGTTTGTTATCAATTTCGAGGTTTATAAACAAACTCATTATTGTTACTCATGAGATTTGAGGTTTAAAAAAAAAAAAAAAAAAAGAGGTTAGCCATTTGTGTTGTTATAAGTGGCATTTTGGGTGGGGACTAATGTTAAAATAAAAACAAAGTAAAAAAAGTTTCTGTTAAATTAAAAGATAAAAGTAATATGAAAAGAATCTTGCTTACAAACGTCCTTGTGGCATTAGATAAGTATTAAAACTTTTTCAAAATGGTACCAATTTGGGTATTTAAGCTAAAATCATGCATGATTCCTATGTAATTAATGTTTTTTTTGGCAAAAGGGGACATTAATATTAAACAAAGTCCAAAGAGTACAATAAGATTATAAAATAAAGGAAAAAATCACTAAACATTCTCATGATAATAAACATTGCTCTGTTCCCTATTGATTTCTACCGCATTTAATTTGTCCTGTAACAGCAGCTGTTGAATACAAATGGGAGGGGTATCCAGGTACTCTATTCCATCAGCTGCCCCCAAGTTCTCCCTTGCCAATCTAGCAATACCATCCGCTACATTATTCTTCCTCCTCCCTTCGAACTGAATTCGACACTCTAAAATCTGTGCCCGGAGCTCTTTGCAATCATATAATGTATTCCTTATATCACAATTAGCAAGATGGTCAGCATTAATGAACCCCGAGATAACATTACTATCTGTACATAGGTCAACCCTCTGCCACCCATTCATTAATGCCATGATTAACCCTTCCCTCACCACCATTGCTTCAGCTTTCCTGACATGAAAACTGGAACCCTCAGACCACAACCCACTTAACCCCTCTCCCCTATAGTCTAGCCACCCCTCCAAGTTCCGCCCTCCCCTCTCTTGACCAACTAGCATCTACATTGATTTTAATGGTGCCCTGCTCAGGGGGGTGCCACAAAGACAGAGAGCTGGTGGAAGGGTCATTTCCTTTATCACTAGATCCTGTGGAGGAGAACGAACCCCCCATAGTCGAACCAGCTGGACCCATGATAATCCATTCCCAAGCCTTCATGGAGCCAACCTGGAGACAGTTACTAGCATCTATGTTTCTTCTTTCAAACACCCAAGCATTTCTCCGTTTCCAAAGTTGCCAAAGCAAAAAGGGTCCAAAAATCTCCCCCTTGATCTTTGGGTCCAAAAACTTATGAGAATCAAAAGACTCAAACCAACTAAGAAAGCCAAAAGAGGAAGAAGAGGAAATGGGAGGCATATGTAAAAGAGCCCAAACCTGTTGGGCTTTAACACAATTAACAAGGATGTTTAGGACTCTCCACAATTGACGGACAGAAGGTACATAAAGGAGAGAGATTTAAGCCTTTTGAATGAAGAGTGGAGTTACAAGGAAGTTTGTTCTTCCACACAAGCCAAAGGAAGAACTTAATCTTGGGTGGAATATTCCTTCTCCAGAAAGAAGAAAGCAAGCTGCAGGTGTTATCATTGAAGGAAGGGGCGAAGAGAGAATTATACGCCTTCTTAAAAAGAAAGCGACCATTGTCCTGAAAACAGAAAGTAGGCTGATCAACCTGCTCAAGAAAAGGAAGAGGAATTGACCCTAACATGGACTTTACATCAGGGGGAAGGGGAAAAGAAATCAAATCAAGATTAAGACTACGACTAACCAAGCAATCAGAGACTCTCACTTCAACATCACTCTTAGTAGGGGGACCACTGACTAATTCAGAGAAACACCTATTTCCTATCCACTCATCTTCCCAAACTCTAATCTTATCCCCAGTTCCCACTACCTAGTCTTAGGAATTTTGGAAAGCAACCCAAATAAGCCCCAAACTACGCCACACAAAGGAGCCTCTCTTAAAGAAGATGGAGTCAGCATCCCTCTGGATGTATTTATGCCAGAGACAAATCGAAGCATCCCTTTGGAAGGCTTTCTGTTTAGGAGAGGAAAACCAAGATAGGTACCTAAGTCACTTGAAGCCCTACAACTCAGTTGAGACTCAAACAAGGAGATTACCAGAGGCTCTGTATTTGGGGAGAAAAGAAGTTTGGACTTCTCAAAATTAATGGTTTGACCAGACACATGAGAAAGCAAATTTAGAGTGTCCCAAAGAGAGGAGAAAGTCCCTGGACTAGCCTCACCAAACAACAGAAGGTCATCCGCGAAAAGGAGATGTGAGATCTTCAAAGCCCTCCTACCTAATCTAAGAGGACTCTGTCTTTTTTATTTGCATTCTTGATGGATGAGCCTCGAAAGGCCCTCCATGCAAATGATGAAAATGTAAGGAGAAAGTGGGTCCCCCTGTCTAATCCCTCTAGAGGGATGGAAGGAGGCAGTTGTCTCACCATTGACGATCATTGAGGAAGAAGAGTTGGTAATACAACTCATAATCAACTTTATAAAGTGAAGGATCAAAAGAGAACATGTGTAAACAGTCTCTAATGTAGTTCCACTCCAGCTTGTCATACGCTTTCTCTAAGTCAATTTTGAATGCAAACCACCCCTTCTTCCCTTTACGTCTCGTCATAGAGTGAAGGCTCTCTGAGGCAACAATCAAGTTATGGTCCGTTCCCCTTCTAGGGATGAAAGCATTCTGGTTGCGGGAGATCAAATTTGACAGGAAGGGCTACATCTTAGCAACCAAAATCTTAGAGACAACTTTATAAATTGTGTTACACAAACTGATTGGTCTAAAACCCTTAATGGAGGTTGGGTGCTCTACCTTCGGGTGCTCTACCCTCAAAAATGGCTCCTCTTCTAAAAGTACCTTGTCTAGCATAAAATCTTCTCTTCCTTTTGGGAAGATCCCCAACAACATTTGAAGCCCAATGGGAAATGTGAGGAACTAGACCACGGAGTTTAACAGGGAAGGACCTAGAGAGAGAAGCCCAGGAGTCAGCTACCAAGGCAGGAAAGGAAGGTTCCAGTTTAAAAGACTTGGGAGTTGGATTGCGGAAAGAACAAGTGCTCAACAAGATTGGACAGTGATCAGAGGAGAGTTTAGGGAGGTCGAAAAGTGAGGAATTTGGAAACAATTCTAGCCATTTAGAGTTACACCAAGCTTTATCAAGTCTCTCCATGATCAAACCCCTATTTTCCCTGTTTGACCATGTGAACTTCGGTCCTGAAAAACCTAGATTAAATAAAGCATAAGAGTCCATACAATCATTATAAGCATTTATTTTAGCATGCGAGGGTCTTCTCCCTCCAAACTTATCATGATGAGAGTTAATATCATTGAAATCACCTATCACTAACCAAGCATCAGAGAATGAATTTGCAAAATGACACAAATCTAACCACAAGCATTTCCTAATTCTAAATTTGGGACTGGCATATGTAGCAAAAACAACAAATTTTTTATCACTATTACAAATCTGAGCAACTCCACTGATCATTTGCCTTTCACGCTTCACCAACGTAAAAGTGATGTTAGTCGAGCTCCATAAGACAATGATGCCTCCTGAGAGACCCACCGGCTCCACCATTTCATAACTGTCAAAAGGCAGACCACTTATAATTCGTTCAGCATTCTTCCTTCCCACTTTGGTTTCAGAAATAATGGCTAAGTAAGGTTTATGGGTTTGAACAAGATGTAGGAATTTGTTTTGGAACCCCTCCCGAGCAATTCCCCTTGCATTCCATGCCAACCATAAAATCAAGGATGTTTGGTGTGGTCAGTAATTGCTTCCTTGCATCCTACTGATTTCCCAGATCTTGCAATCTTACTCTTCGATAGAGCTTTGGACTGAATAACTCGTCTACCAGACATTTCAATTGGTAATTTATCAATCTTCCTCTCCCTCTCCTTTTGTTTTCCACCCTGACAAGAATCTCCAGTTGCGTCACTTCTCTTCTGGTAAGCATTAGTTTTAGATCGTTGGTGTGGCTGGCCATTGTCAGGTGCAAAAATCGGAGATTCAACATAAATATCTCTCTCAATGGAGGAATAATGGGAGTGGGGTCGATCAAGAACAATAACTCCTTCAGAAGAATTTGGTAGGAGGGTAGCAGCCGGGGGTCTCGCCTCACCCACCAATTCACCAGAATGGAGATCATCGGAGACAGTTCCTCCAAGTCTGCTAGATCTGGTAGGTAGGCTGGCTGCCACACCTCTATTGAAGAATGCACTGAGTTTGGAACCTTTTCTTCTATTTCCTGTAGATGTTTTGGCACCGTAGCAGGTTCGTGAATTACTCTTCTCAGGAACAAGACACTCAGTAACTTTGACCTCCCATTCTTTTCCACCTCAAAGGTGGTTTTGTTGAGATTTGAACCGGACATTGTTGAGATTGGAGGTTTCAGTGCTAGGATGTTGTCCTCCTCTACTCTCACACACGTGTACACTGGGTTTTGGATCTCTATGGGGTGGGTTTGGAAGAAATGCGCCTTTGAGTGCATGGCAATCTCCTGGTTTCTCGGATATTCCTTAAAATGGGGTTTAAATTTGTCATAATTAAAGAGGGATTTCATAATGCAGTTAAGACAAAGAGGAGTTTCAAAAAATGGCGGATCAGGCTTATCAAGAAGAAGAAAGGAGAAAAGGGTATGTGTAGAGGAATGGCTAAAGCAAAAGGACATTTTGGTTGAGTTTGAATGAAAAGAGGATAGGGTGAGGACACATGTGTGGTTAGAGGAAAGGCTATTAGTTTTAGCAACATCACGTGACTGAGAGGTGTCACGTGTAAATGAATTCAATGAATTTGAATTCCCTTACCAAAATTAGTAATTTCCCGCCCAAAGCTAACCGAGGACACCGGTACGGAAGGCCGAGACCCTGAATGAAACAGTTTCCCTTTCTTCCTCGAAACCGCAGTCTAACTCCGATCACCTTTGTCCATCTCTGAAATTGACATTTCCTCTTTTTCTACTATAACTTCCGATTCACGACGCCTCTTTGAGCAATAAGGTTCCTTGAAGGAACTCGGGACCTCTCCGCACTTGTTGCAAAGTTTATCCTGCCAGTTTAGGCATTGACTGAACTGACCAATCCAAATTGCTTCCTGTTTCGATCAGTTCCGAAGGATTCTTAAGAATGCAGATTTTCGCAAAACTTGCTATGTTATGTTCTGCCCCTTTCACATCAATTTTCAGAAATTTTCCCAGCTTATTTCCAATTTTCTCCAGAATCAAAGACTTGTGATATTCCATTGGCAATTATGGGAGTTCCACCCAGGTTGGGACTAGTGTAACACCCTGGAATTTCCTAACTTCTTACTTCTTATTTTTCCGGAAAACATATTATAAATAGTAAGGATTATATTTATTAAAACTTCTAAATATGGAAAAACCAAAGTATTACCGCCACCGTGATAAAGGCTAAGGCATTAATCAAAGTACTACAGCGGAAATCTTAAAACCAAAACAATTTAAAACTAAACTTCAAAACGATCTCAAAACAAAAATCAACTTTAAACTTATTACATTTCGGAACCATATTAGTGGGCCCTTAAAAACCAAAACTAAAAGTCTTTAGAAACAAACTAACATCCAAAATAAATGTTAGTCATCCATAAGCAATAAAATAAAGTAAAGCTACAAAACACATCAAGCGCTCTCACTCCAGCCCATCATGAAATGACTTATGGCCACTTGTACATGCAGCTTTTCTTTTACTAGACAACTTCTCACCAAAACTGGGTCATTGTAGGGCCAAGTCCAAGACAAAGCTATGCACACAAACAAACAGTCAGCAAAGCTGAGTACATAACTACTAAAGACTATGCAACAAACAATAAGAAATAAAACATGCACTCAACTTACCTTTGACAACCTTTTACCTGTACATGGACTCAACTAAATTAATTATTATAGTTAAACTTATGGATCCCGCATCGAACGGGTTTCCTCCTTAAAAGCCATCGCCCTATTAGGCACCAACTTGGGAGCAACTCCAAGAAGGTATTACTATGTCACATAAAGTGACGGATATCCAACGCATTAAAAATATAAAAGAGTACAACGTCTTGTACTCCAATTAGAAGTCATAGATCACTGTTCCATACGACTCCCCCCATTATTCATACTCAAGGTATATACGTTCCAAGAGTTTTGATGCAAGTCCTCTTACACTTTACGTGATTAACCGGTTTAAAAATGTTATGACTCACATACAACATCACATAAAGACATGCATCAAATCAAGCAAGCCAAATTAATTATCTTCAATTTAAGGTGATTCAAAATTAATCTCATGTGTGTCCTTTAATTAGACTAAACTTCCTTTACCATACATTAACTGTGAGTGGCTAACTACTTACTTTCACCTTGACCACACATTAAGCTGTGAGTGCTCATAACTTCTTTTAATCATGTGAATAAAAATTCACAACTACCTTTCTTGTTGATAAAGTAACTAACCAACTTAAAAATAACTTCCTTTTTTGATTAATAAACTATTGGCCAAATTAATCTGATCATAACATTCAAATCCAAACTTATAAGAATTCATATTACTATTTAGCATGGAATGTCAACATACTACAAAAATCATGCCTCTAATAAACTTGCCATGCACATATATTCATGATTCAACAAGCATAATAATATTTCATACAATCAAGGGTCATCCAAGCATGAATTCTAGTTCCCACGTTTGCATTTAGTACTTACGTACCTTGTAAAGTAACGGTGCTCCGCCACAACTTCTAGAAGTGGACTAGTTCAAAGTCTACTACATAAGGTCAAACCGAAACTAAATTAAAACCTTGTTGACTAAGTTCTACAACAACTATAAACTAACTTCTATATTGGAAACTCGTCCAAAACATTCCTTATATGGTCTCTATTCAATTCCATACTACACTTTACTTTTCTATTGTATGATTACCTATAAAACCTCAGTATAATTTTTATGCCACTTTAGAAAAGTGGACAGCAATATAAAATTACCAAAACTCCTTGAAATGCTTCCAAAACAACATAAATCAATCATACAGTGTATTACTTAATTTATATGATCAATTTATGCCAATTACATACTTTAAAAGCCTAATTATTCACTTTATAAATTCTGGACAACATGTTAAATATGCTTAAAATCACTTTTAAACTCCATAAAATATACTAAAAATTATATGTAACATCACAAAATTAATATGTGATCATATTAGCATAATATGAACACTTAAAACTTACTTTAGCTTGTTTTTATAAAAATTTCAGATTTATTTATTAACTTTAAAGTCATGAAAAACTCATAAAAACATCATAATTCCATGGCCAAACTCTTCTACAATCAACTAACAAAATTATGAAACCAATCTATGCTTTAGAATAATTTTTCATAAGCCAAAACGTGATCATAATATTGAAGTTTAAGTCATAAAAACTCATAAAAATCATAACTTTCATGATTTATAAACCCTAATCTAAAATTTTTATGAACATCAATTTAATTCATGCCTTAAAACAAATCATAACTTTATTAAACATGATTAAAATTCATAAAAGCATGATTAAACATAATTATGAACATGAATTTGCAAGATTGAATTAAAAAGAAAGAAGGAGAAAAAAAATTTTTTGTAAAAGTTTGAAAATACCGAAGGGGAGGAGGAGTGGCCGGCGAGTCCGGCGGTGGTGCGCGGTGGTCCGGCCGGCGAGGCTCGGATCCCAAGAACAAAAAAGTACTACCTCCGTAATCTTTTACCTTCAACAAAGGAATATTTTATATGTTACAAATAATACCACTTTGTTGCAAGTAAAAGATTACGGAGGTTGTATATATTTTTTTTTCTTCTGTTTTTCTGAAAACGAAACTACAGTTTTTTTTCTTTTTTTCGGAAAAATCACCTCTTTTTTTTCTCTTTTCTCTCTAAATTTTGGAATCCTAATAACTTATGAGCATGAAAATCTGAAAATTTGGGTTTTAAAGGGTATTTATAGGCCCCAAAGTAGGATTTGGAAAAGCCCATACTTATCTTAACAAGTGGAAATTACCTTTAGGCCCTGGCCTCAAAATAAATTAGGAAACCTTTGAAAATTCTATTTTTAGAAGTCTTTTAAAATATTTTTAAAACATAAAATATTATTTATGAACACAAATAATTATTTTTAATTAAAACTTATTTATTATTTATTTTATTGTTATCAATTTCTTTTCATTTAATATTCCTATTGATTATAATTTTTCAATAAAAATATTAATATTATACGAATAAAATACAAAAATACTTTCTTAAAATTCGTGAAAATGTGGGGTATTACAGTCTACCCCCCTTAAAAGAAGTTTCGTTCCGAAACTTTGTGTAGATTAGTGTATGGAATTTAAATAGAGACTACATTTACTTTAAACTTTCTTACAAAAATACTGTGTTGTTGTAGACCTTAGACACTTACTTGACAACTTTTTAGTAGACAAACATAAACTTCTTACTTAAAAGTCATAGAAACCCATAAAAAATTGCAAAATTGAGGGTAAAACCGCGCGAAAAACAGGTTGCTTTCTACCCTCCTTAAAATTCGAGTTACGTCCCCGTAACTATACTACTAACCTGAAATAGCTCTGGGTATTTTTCTCTCATCATATCTTCAGCTTCCCAAGTAGCTTCTTCGGTTTCTTGGTTAGGCCACAACACCTTCACTATTTTGACACTCTTTTTACGAGTATCTCTGACCTTACTGTCTAGGATTTTAATTGGCCTCTCTTCATAGGTCAAACTTTGGTCTAACTCTATTGCTTCAGGTTGTAACACATGTGACTCGTCTGGCACATACTTTCTTAGTTGAGACACATGAAAGACATTGTGAACCTTGCTCAACTCCATAGGTAAAGCTAACTTATAGGCTACTTTTCCAACCTTTTGCAAGATCTCATAGGGTCCTAGGTATTTTGGGCTCAATTTTCCTTTCTTTCCGAACCTTATAACTCCTTTCATTGGTGATACCTTAAGTAACACCTTATCGCCAACTTCAAACACTACTTCTTAGCGTTTTTGATCCGCATAAGACTTTTGTCTATCTTGTGCTGCTTGAATCTTTGCTTGTATTACTCTAATTTTCTCTGTGGTTTCTTCTATCAATTGAGGTCCTAGAATCACTGTTTTACGTATGTCGTTCCAACACAAGGGGCTCCTACACTTCCTTCCATACAAAGCCTCAAAAGGTGTCATGCCAATACTTGCATGGTAACTATTGTTGTATGAAAACTCAATGAGATCCAAGTGATCCTCCCAATTCCCTTGAAAGTCCATTACACAAGCCCTTAGCATATCCTCTAAGGTTTGTATGGTTCTCTCTGTCTGTCCATCAGTTGCTAGATGGAAATTTGTACTCATTTTCAGCGTTGTACCAAAGTTCTCCTGAACACTTTTTCAGAATTTCGAAAGAAACCTAGAATCCCTATCTAACACAATATCCTTTGGAACTCCACGTAGCCTCACAGCTTGTTTTATGTAAGCCTTTGTAAGTTGTTCCATCTTCCAAGTCTCTTTCATGGGTATAAACACTACTGACTTAGTAAGTCTATCCACCACTACCCATATGGTATCATTCTGATTCTTCGACTTCGCTAAGTAAGTCACAAAGTCCATCGATATGCAATCCCATTTCCATCCTGGTATTTCAAGTGGTTGGACTTCTCATTGTGGTCTCTTATGCTAAAATTTGACCTTTTGGCAAGTAAGACATTTACTCACAAATTTAGCCACTTCTCTCTTCATCCTTTGCCACCAATACATCTTCTTTAAATCCTTATACAGTTTATTGCCTCCAGGATGCATTGAATACGGTGTATTATGACCCTCCTCCATGATTCTTCGTTTCAAATCTTCAAATTTCTGTGGTACACACCACCTTCCTTTATACCTTAAACTTCCATCCTCATGAATCTTAAAGTCCATAGCTTTTCCTGTCTTCAATTTTTCCTTAATCCTGTCCAATTTCACATCCCCCTCCCGGTTCTTCTTAATTTCCTCAAGTATTGTTGGTTGGATACTAAGATTACAAAGAGTTCCTTCCAACTCTCCCTCCTTCACTATTTCCAAGCTCAATCTCTCTATATCCTTACATAGTTCATTAGCAACCACCAAGGTATTCATTCCATGCTTCGTTTTACGGCTTAAAGCATCGGCTACCACATTGGCTTTCCCTTCATGGTACTGGATATCTAGGTCATAATCCTTTATCAACTTAAGCCATCTTCTTTGTCTTATATTTAAATCCTTTTGAGTGAAAAAGTACTTTAAACTCTTGTGGTCTATGTATATCCTACATTTCACCCCATACAAGTAATGTCTCCATATCTTTAAAGCAAACACTATTGCTGCTAACTCCAGATCGTGAGTAGGGTAGTTCACCTTATATGGTTTCAGTTTTCTCGAGGCATAAGCTATCACCTTTCTATTTTGCATTAACACACATCCCAAACCATTTTTAGAAGCATCACTATACACATCATAAGAGTCACTTCCATCTAGCAAGGTCAGCACTAGAGTTGTAGTCAAACACTCTTTCAAGGTCTGAAATGCCTCTTCACACTTATTACTCCACTCAAATTTACAGTCTTTCTTCATTAACGAAGTCATGGGTTTAGCAATCCTCGAAAAGTCTTTCACAAACCTCCCGTAATAACCTACTAACCCTAAGAAACTCTGTACATCCGTTACATTCTTAGGTGTAGGCCACTCTTTAACTGCTTCAATTTTTGCTCGATCTACTTCAACTCCCTCTTTAGACACAATATGCCCCAAGAATGCTACTTTCTCCAACCAGAACTCACATTTCGAGAAGTTAGCATACAACTCATTCTCTCGTAATGTCATTAAGATTGCCCTCAATTGTTCCATATGTTCTTCCTTACTCTTAGAATACACCAAGATGTCATTAATGAAAACGACCACAAAGTTATCCAAAAATCGCTGGAAAATTCTATTCATTAGATCCATAAAAATTGCCAGCGCATTGGTTAACCCAAAAGGCATAACAATGAACATATAGTGTCCATACCTAGTGCGAAAAGCAGTTTTCGGTATGTCCTTATTAGCAATCCTCAATTGATGGTATCCTGACCTCAAATCAATTTTCGAAAACACAGTAGCTCCTTTCAATTGATCAAACAAGTCATTAATCCTCGGTAATGGATACTTTTTTTATTGTCACCTTATTCAGCTCCCAATAGTCAATACATAACCTTAAACTCCCATCTTTCTTCTTCACAAACAGTACCGATGCTCTCCAAGGTGAAGCACTACGCCTAATGTAACCCTTTTCCAACAAGTCTTGCAACTGCTCCTTCAACTCACTCATTTCTGCAGGCGCCATCCTATAGGGTGCTTTGGAAATAGGTGCTATTCCTAGGACTAAGTCTATGGTAAAATCAATTTCTCGTTTAGATGGCATCCCCGGGATCTCCTCCGGAAATACATCAAGAAAGTCCCTTACTACCTCAATATTCTCGGGCTTAGCAGTCTCAACATGGTCCACATCTTTCACACTGCAAAGAAAAATTGGAAAACCTTTCTTCACAAACCTATCAAACCTCATTACTGACACTATTTTGTTATGTTTTGGTCTTCCTGCCCTCCAATAACTCTCCTTCTTACCCTTATTCATCAACGAGATCTTCTGTGGTTCACATAAAATTTCAGCCTTATGTTTACTCAACCAATCCATCCCTAAGATCAATTCTAAGTCACCTAAATCAAATTAGATTAGGTTAGCCTTAAACACCACTCCCTTGATTTCAATAGGAACATCCTGAAATCTCCTTTAACATTGTACCTCTTGTCCTGAAGGTAACACTATTGACATATCTATTGCATATACTTTTCCCAACACGGGTTTTAACTTTTCTAGAATCTTAGTGGAAACAAAAGAGTACGTTGCACCAGAATCAAACAAAACTTTAACAAGAAGAGAGTGAATAGAAAAAGTACCAGTGATCACATCCTTATTAGCATCAGCTTCACTTCAAGCCATCACATTCAGCTTTCCAGTGTTTGAGGTCTTAGTTTGTCCTCCTCCATTCCCACTCCCATTCCTATTTTCGGCTTGAGGTGTCACCTTTCCTCCCATATTTCCTTGAAAACCCTTTTGTTGTCCCCCGATTGGATTCCCCTACCTTGAGAATTTTGTCCCTCCTTTTCTTTGTTCTTAGAGAAGCGCTCATACTCACGGTGTCCAAGTTTTTTACACAACCGACAAGTCATTGGGTTCCCTGCACAGTCTTTCCTAGGTGATTGTTAGGACACTTCTTGCAAAAGTACACACACCCTCCTTGACTAGCCACCTGATTTCTATTCCTATTTCCAGAATTAGGTTTCCCAAAGTTTCCCTTATTACCCTGGAAGTTGTTGTTGAAACGAGGTCTCTTATATCCACCATGATTCCCATGTTGGTTGAAGTTTCCTCCACCATCCTTCCTCTTCTCCCTCGTCTCACCTTCCTTTGGTACCTCCTTCTTGTTTTGGTCTATGGCATGCAGGTGTGCAGCTCTAGCATATAAATCATCCAAGGATTCAAAGATTTGTCCAGCTAGTTGTGACTATAAATCTAAGGTTAACCCTCTTTTAAAGCGACTAGCCTTCACACCTCTCCTGACTGTAAACCTCTCCTACATTGTCCTTTCCTAGGTGATTGTTAGGACACTTCTTGCAAAAGTACACACACCCTCCTTGACTAGCCACCTGAGTTCTATTCCCATTTCCAGAATTAGGTTTCCTAAAGTTTCCCCTATTACCCTGGAAGTTGTTGTTGAAACGAGGTCTCTTATATCCAGCATGATTCCCTTGTTGGTTGAAGTTTCCTCCACCATCCTTCCTCTTCTCCCTCGTCTCACCTTCCTTCTGTACCTCCTTCTTCTTTTGGTCTATGGCATACAAGTGTGCAACTCTACCATATAAATCATCCAATGATTCAAAGACCTGTCCAACTAGTTGTGACTGTAAATTTAAGGGTAACCCTCTTTCAAAGCGACTAGCCTTCAACCTCTCAGTTACTACAGCCTCAGGGGCAAACCTAGATAATTCTATGAACTTAGAGTAGTACTCACTGACAAACATACTTCCCATCTTAAGCTCTAGAAACTCCTCAACCTTCTGTTTCTGAAGAAACACAGGGTAGAACTTATTACGAATTTGCTCTTGAGACATATCCCAATTAAATCCTGGTAAAGCCCTTATTACAGCCTCATTTTGTTACCACCATAAATCAGCTTCTCCTCTCAAATAGTACACAGCATGGTTCACTTTAAGCTCCTCTGGACACTCTACTGCCCCAAACAACTTATTAAACTCTCTCAACCATCCTTCTAGAATAGTTAGATTGTGCTCTCCTTGGTAAGTGGGTAGCTTACTTTGAGAAATTTTCTTGAAAAGTTCCCTAGAAGGGTCACTACCATTTCCATTTCCTCTGGCAGCTAACTGTTCAGCTACAATAGGTAATTGCCTCACTACTTCATTCAACTGATTGTTGTTACGTTCAGCCATTCTATTTCTCCTGTAGAGGAAAAGACCTTCATATTAAATTATATCTAACTGCAAGTTAGAACAACATAAACTTAAATCATAAGACACTTTCTCATTTCGTCTCATAAAAGAAATTTCTTTCTTTTAGAGAGAATGATTCACTTTTTTTGATTGCTTACACAACCATTAAAATAAGAATAAAGCACATAAGAAATAAAATAATTCCCTTGGTTTTACTCTACTTGAGGATGTAAATCATAAAATAAATTTATTACTTAACTCCTCTTATCATTTCCTATGGCCCACTGCCACTTATTCAAACTAATGTAAACAATAACTTAAACTGTTCAACTAAACATCAGAAGCATCAAACATCAATAGCTAAACTAGATCCAAACAAAGTCTCTAAACATTAACATTATCTTTCTTGTCTCTTGACATCACATATTTCTTTGGTATGAACTTCAGGTCATTCTTAGTGTCAACCTCAATTTCTTCATTCGTCTCTTCTTCTTCTCCTTCAATTTCCTCCTCAAGATCTGATTCTTCTTCATCTTCTTCAAAATCGGTTACCAAATCAACATATACTGGAATTACTGGGTCTGGGTTCTCAATTTCATAACACGAACTATCCCTTGATTCATCAGTCTTCGAACCCGTAGGAGTCTCCTTCACCATCAGGTATTCACTTCCTTAGCTACCTTCTGGGCTTGGTTTGGGCAGGGTCTCCTCATTTGCATTCATTTCTTGATAATCCTGCTCTTTCCTAGCAATATACCCCTCCAAGAATCTCCAATCACAACCCCATAGACCAACTGCATCCTTATACTTAAAATAATTTGGAAGGCCTCCAAACAAATGGAAATCACTAAACTTTGCCTTAATCTCTAAATAGGGTGAACGGTCGGGCAAGCACCTAACAATCAGGGCTGCTACATGGTCGGGTTGATCCCATTGTGGTGATTTCAACACAGTACTCATGTACCAACAGTAGAACCATATTTTCCAGACATATTGAGGCGGACTTTCGTAGTCTTTCTTCTCCAAAGTTCCTATTTGAGTATCTTTACTAAGCATACTATGTGACATCCTGCACAAAACTTAAGACTAATGGTCCATCCTTCCCAAAACAAAACAAACTAGCAATTCTACGAAAAGGGGTCTTGTGGCTAACATACAATTTCCTTTACACCCAACTATTCATATAAGCAACACCTTAAACATGAACTTTAATGCATGAAATAATAGAAATAAAGTCTATCGTACATGCCCAAACTTCCTACCCAAGCTCACCATATGGTATTAATGCAATAACACATAATACATACTTGAATTCCTTTCATACCTGCACACATAATTTATTTTTCAAAACTTTCCATTTTCGGAAATTACTATTTTTAGAAAAAATCTCTTTTTGAAAACTTTCCATAATAAGAAATTCCTCTTTCCAAAAAAAGAAAAATAGAACCTAGGGTACCCCAAAAAATAAAATATATTTTATTTCAAAATCTAAGCTCTGGTAACCACTTTTTAACACCCTGGAATTTCCTAACTTCTTACTTCTTATTTTTCCGGAAAACATATTATAAATAGTAAGGATTATATTTATTAAAACTTCTAAATATGGAAAAACCAAAGTATTACCGCCACCGTGATAAAGGCTAAGGCATTAATCAAAGTACTACAGCGGAAATCTTAAAACCAAAACAATTTAAAACTAAACTTCAAAACGATCTCAGAACAAAAATCAACTTTAAATTTATTACACTTCGAAACCATATTAGTGGCCCTTAAAAACTAAAATTAAAAGTCTTTATAAATTAAAACAACATCCAAAATAAATGTTCGTCATCCATAAGCAATAAAATAAAGTAAAGTTACAAAACACAACAAGCGCTCTCACTCCAGCCTATCATGAAATGACTACTTATGCCCACTTGTACCTGCAACTTTTCTTTTACTAGACAACTACTCACCACAAGTGGGTCATTGTAGGGTCAAGTCCAAGACAAAGCCATGCACATAAACAAACAGTCAGCAAAGCTGAGTACATAACTACTAAAGACTATGCAACAAACAATAAGAAATAAAACATGCACTCAACTTACTTTTGACAACCTTTTACCTGTACATGGACTCAACTAAATTAATTATTATAGTTAAACTTATGCATCCTGCATCGAATGGGTTTCCTCCTTAAAAGCCATCGCCCTATTGGGCACCAACTTGGGAGCAACTCCAAGAAGGTATTACTATGTCACATAAAGTGACGAATATCCAGCGCATTAAAAATATAAAAGAGTACAACGTCTTGTATTCCAACTAGAAGTCATAAATCATTGTTCCATACGACTCCTCCCGTTGTTCATACTCAAGGTATATACGTTCCAAGAGTTTTGATGCAAACCCTCTTACACTTTACGTGATTAACCGGTTTAAAAATGTGCTGACTCACACACAACATCACATAAAGACATGCATCAAATCAAGCAAGCCAAATTAATTATCTTCAATTTAAGGTGATCCAAAATTAATCTCATGTGTGTCCTATAATTAGACTAAACTTCCTTTGCCACACATTAACTGTGAGTGGCTAATTACTTACTTTCACCTTGACCGCACATTAAGCTGTGAGTGCTCATAACTTCTTTTAATCATGTGCATAAAAATTCACAACTACCTTTCTTGTTGATAAAGTAACTAACCAACTTAAAAATAACTTCCTTTTTTGATTAATAAACTATTGGCCAAATTAATCTGATCATAACATTCCAACCCAAACTTATAAGAATTCATATTACTATTTAACATGGAATGTCAACATACTACAAAAATCATGCCTCTAATAAACTTGCCACGCACATATATTCATGATTCAACAAGCATAATAATGTTTCATACAATCAAGGGTCATCCAAGCATGAATTCTAGTTCCCGTGTTTGTATTTAGTACTTACATACCTTGTAAAGTAACGGTGCTCCGCCACAACTTCTAGAAGTGCACTAGTTCAAAGTCTCCTACATAAGGAAAAACCGAAACTAAATTAAAACTTTGTTGACTAAGTTCTACAACAACTATGAACTAACTTCTTTATTGGAAACTCGTCCAAAACATTCCTTATATGGTCTCTATTCAATTCCATACTACACTTTACTTTTCTATTGTATGATTACTTGGTTTTCGGGACTTATTTATGCTTTATAAAACCTCAGTATAATTTTTATGCCACTTTAGAAAAGTGGACAGCAATATAAAATTACCAAAACTCCTTGAAAAGCTTCAAAAACAACATAAATCAATCATACAATGTATTACTTAATTTATATGATCAATTTATGCTAATTACATACTTTAAAAGCCTAACTATTCACTTTATAAATTCTGGACAGCATGTTAAACATGCTTAAAATCACTTTTAAACTCCATAAAACATACTAAAAATTTTATGTAACATCATAGAATCAATATGTGATCATATTAGCATGATATGAACACTTAAAACTTACTTTAACTTGTTTTTATAAAAATTTCAGATTTATTTATTAACTTTAAAGTAATGAAAAACTCATAAAAACATCATAATTCCATCGCCAAACTCTTTTACAATCAACTAACAAAATTATGAAACCAATCTATGCTTTAGAATAATTTTTCATAAGCCAAAACATGATCATAATATTGAAGTCTAAGTCATAAAAACTCATAAAAATCATAACTTTCATGATTTATAAACCCTAAACTAAAAATTTCATGAACAACAATTTAATTCTTGCCTTAAAACAAATCATAACTTTATTAAACATGATTAAAACTCATAAAAGCAGGATTAAACATAAATATGAACATGAATATGCAAGATTGAAATAAAAAGAAAGAAGGAGAATTTTTTTTTTTTTTGTAAAAGTCCGAAAATACCGAAGGGGAGGAGGAATGGCCGGCAAGTCCGGCGGTGGTGCGCAGTGGTCCGGCTAGCGCGGGCGGCTCCGGCTGGGCGTAGGTGGGGTTCGGCGAGGCTCGACTCCCAAGAACAAAAAATATACTACCCCCGTAATCTTTTACTTGCAACAAAGGAATATTTAATATCTCATAAATAATACCCTTTTGTTGCAAGTAAAAGATTACTGAGGTAGTATATATATTTTTTTCTTCTGTTTTTCCGAAAACAAAACTGCATTTTTTTTTCTTTTTTTCCGGATAAATCACCTCTTTTTTTTTCTCTTTTCTCTCTAAATTTTGGAATCCTAATGACAACTTATGAGCATGAAAATCTGAAATTTTGGGTTTCAAAGGGTATTTATAGGCCCCAAAGTAGGATTTGGAAAAGTCCATACTTATCTTAACAAGTAAAAATTACCTTTAGGCCCTTGCCCCAAAGAAGCCTTTTAAAATTTTTTTAAAACATAAAATATTATTTGTGAACACAAATAATTATTTTTAATTAAAACTTATTTATTATTTATTTTATTTAATTTATTGTTATCAATTTCTTTTCATTTAATATTCCTATTGAACATAATTTTTCAATAAAAATATTAAAATTATACGAATAAAATACAAAAATACTTTTTTAAAATTTGTGGAAATGTAGGGTATTACAACTGGTTCTTCGGCCACTATAGAAGGGCGAAAATCTGACGTCCATTCTCGAATCGCCACAAAGTATCCATTTAGATACCACGGGGTCTGATTAACCACTTGGTCCCTATCCCTCTGGTTGGAGAAAGTGGCCACCGCAAATAACCTTTCCCTATACCAATGAGAGATACAGATCCTTTTATCCGCCATATTTTGGGAAAGGCTTTCCGTAGATAATCCAGAGAAAAGGAGCGCCCAATGACTTTCACAAATAGAGCACCGGACCAGGGTTTCCTAATTTCCTTAATGGTGTCCTCGTCTAAATGTAGAAAGGAAGGAGAAGAGGGCTCAGAGGGGGGAGGGGGTGGTGCGGCTGAGTTGACAGGTGAAGAGGGCTCAGAGGGGGTGGAAGGAGAGGTAGCGAAGGAGGGAGGTGAGGTAGTAGAACAGGAGAGGGGCAAAACAGGGATGGTTTTTGTGGAAACTTTTGAGATGAGGATTTCTTTGAAAGTGGGGGGAGGTGGTAGATGGGGGTTGATGGGAGAGCTTGAAGGTGTGGTTACCTAAGATGGGGAGGAAGAAACACTAACCGAACCATGATTGCCCTTCTAAGAAATGCACCAGGGAGACGATGGTAGTGAAGAACCCGGGGTTGTTAGTCTCTCTCTCTCTAGACATTCTCTTTTAGTCGTTAATTATTACTTCAAATCCTAGCTGCTTCACTCCTGCTTGCGCTCGTAAATGAGATTGATATTCATACTATTATTCTTTTTTTTTTTTTTCATTTATGGTGATTAAAAAAAATGACGAAGTATTCTGTTCCTTCTTCTTTATGTATGTAATTAATGTTTGATTAAAGTTAATATTTCTACTTTTAGCATGCTTTTCAATGATTCTGAGACGTTTGTTAGCTTTTGTCATATGAAAACGATGTGTAATATATAGGGCCCCATATATAAACTTTTATGGGGTTTGTCTATTGTTCGTTAAAGGTTTGATTATAAAGGTTTGTTCTATTGTCGATACCTTTGCCGTAAGGTCGTATTATTTATGTAAAATTTTCCTGCATAACCCATTTTCCCAAGGGATTTTTTGTCAAATAAGACTTTTTTTAAAGAAAAAATTGTCAAAAAAAACCCCTAAAGTACAAACGGCTTGCTGCTGCGCCCCTTGCTTTACCACACAGATTTACTTTCAGAGGTTTTTTAGAATAAAAGCCTACAACTTCATTTTAATTTAACTACCTTGATTTTGCTCGAATTTGCAAATTAGCATAGGTTAACGGATTCCATCTAACTTACATTTAACCTTTTTCATTCCCCGCAAAATTAATGTCAAATTACAACTATGTCCTCAATTCTAAAAACTATCAACCTATTCTTTCACCACCTTATGTCCTTACCACAACCACCACTACACTACACTTCACCACCACCGCCTCTACCACAAAGCCATCACCCCTACGCAAAAGCACCATCTCTACACGAAACCACTGGTACCTCCTTTACCACGAAACCACCACTACCCAATGAACCATCAACAGCATACAAAATTGTTATGTGGAATATCGAATTGAGGGTTTTTCGAATTGGTTGGGATTTTCAAATTAGTTAGTTTGGGGGTTCGAATTGATTGAGCGAGGGTTTCAAATTGTTAAGGGTTTTGAAGTTGGCTTGGGTTTTCGAATTGGCGGGTGAAGGGCTTGAGTTGGTGTGTGCAAGGTTTTGAAGTGATGGGTGGAGGATTTTATTCTAGTGAGGGATGGTGGGTTTTCGAATTGGATTGACTGTAGGCAGTTTGAAATTGCAAGCGTGGGTGGGTTGGTGGTGGTTTACTGTGGGTGGTTTTCTTTGCCTCCTTGGGCATGATGTAATTACTTCGTATAAGCTACAACTTGAATATGGTACTAGCCAAATCTGAAAGTTGTGCTGCCACAAAATTTTGGAAGCAATCACTATATACAAACCATCAAGTGCGCACTAATTTGAGTTTTGCTTCAAGCTATGAAAAGAAATTGCCACTCCTGGAATAGGTTAGAGGGTTATTGGTGGTGGTTCAACGCAAGGTGGCTGTGGTGGTGGTTCCATCAAAGGGTGGTGCTGGTGGTGGTTCCATCAAAGGGTGGTGCTGGTGGCGGTTTAGTTAAAGATTAATGGTTAATGGCTTTGAGTGAGGGGCAGAAAAGTAATTTTCCAATAGTTTACATAATTCTGGATTGAAAATGTTAAGGTGTCAATTTACAAATTTGAGCAAACTTTAGCTATTTGGATTAAATAAACGAAGTTGTAGGTGTTTATTTTCAAAAACTTGACGTATTATGGGGTTTTCCGACAAATTTTTCCTTTTTTATGTTAGAACTTGTGAAAAAAGTCCTTTTGTAAAACTTTGTATGAATTAAGAGCATATTTAAATTAAATGTATTAATATGTAGACCTTTTAACTTGATTTCTGGCAAAATAGTTGAATTACTGACGGTTAACCATACACAAGTAAACATTCCAATTACACATTTTCAAAACTATTTTTTCGAAGGTAAAAGCTAACAAGCACCCCAGAGGCATTGGATGAGCATGATAGAAGTGAAAATAATAATTTTAAAGAAACATTAATTACATCATGAACATGCATGATTTTAACTTGGATTTCCAAATGAATATCATCTTAGGAAATTATTTAATGTTTATAGCAAGATCGTTTTTCAAAAGAGGGGTAGTTTGCAAACAAGGTGCAACACAAGCATACGGTCAACCATCGATAATTTGACTTTTTTTTGCTGAATGTCTGGATTATAATAAAGTAATCTTTTTTTTTTTTTTTTTTTACAAAATTCCATCCGTTTCAATTTATTTTTTACATTTTGCCTTTAGGTACTATTCATAACCCATGTTTTGACAATTGTTTGTGTTTTATATATAAATAAAAACATATGTTTAAGAGATTTTGTTTGATTCGTTTTGATTTATTCTACTATAATATTATGTTTTTATAATTTTTTTAAATATAAAATTAAAAATATAAACATTATAAAATTTACATTAAACACGTATAAGTAAAAGGTAGGGAGTATGGCATAAAAAATGTGTTAACCGGTAAAAAGTCCTCTCCAATTGTGATAGATAAAGTCTTGAATGCGGCTTGCCGCATAATATATAGTAGTGCGACAGATCTGATGAGTAAAAGAGTTCATTGATGTTTAGCTTAACTCTTTTTATTTATTTATTTATTTATTTATTTATTTATTTATTTCTTTTTTATCTTGTGCATTATTCATGTTTTCTTTTTATTTTTGAGTTTTAAAAGATTCCTCTTTTTCAAATTTCAATAATCCACTAACCACATGCATTTCAGCTAGTTTTTTTTTTATTTCTCTTCCCCATCTCAATTATTTGAAGCTTTTATTCTTCTACTATATAATTTCATCATTTTTTTTGCTTGGTTTTAGATTCGAATGATCTTAATTTACTTTCTATCATTTTTATTTTTTTAGCACAAAGTTATTTTTACGCCTTTTTGGGTAGGAAATCAAAGTTTTCTCGCAATTTTTTTTCTTTTTTATTAATTTGTATTTATTTTGTTTGAAGGGGTTACTTAACTTTTTTGACGGGGTTACTTACTTTTTTAGGGGTTACTTATCTTTGTTGAAAGGGTTACCTAACTTTTTATGGGGTTACTAATCTTATTTAAAAGGGTTACTTAATTTTTTCTAGGGTTACTAATGTTTGTTGAAGGGGTTACTTGACTTTTTTAGGGGTTACTAATCTTTGTTGAAGGGATTACTAATTTTTTTGACGGGATTACTTGACTTTTTTAGGAGTTACTAATCTTTGTTGAAGGGGTTACTAATTTTTTTGACGGGGTTACTTGACTTTTTTAGGGGTTACTAATCTTTGTTGAAGGGGTTACTAATTTTTTTGACAGAGTTACTTGACTTTTTTAGGGGTTAATAATCTTTTTTGAAGGGGTTACTTGACTTTTTTAGGGGTTACTAATCTTTGTTGAAGGGGTTACTTAATTTTTTTTAGGGTTATTTAACTTTTTTTGGGTTACTAATATTTGTTGAAGGGGTTATAGGTTACTTAACTTTTTCTGGATTACTAATCTTTGTTGAACATGTTACTTGACTTTTTTTTTTAGGTTACTAATGTTTGTTGAAGGGGTTTCTTAAATTTTTCAGGGGTTACTAATTTTTATTGAAGGAGTTACTTAACTTTTTGTATAAAATTAGGCTTTAATATTGTGTTTGCTTGATTTTGAAAAAAAAAATAAGGACTTGAATTAAAGAACTTAGATAATGATGATGAATGAAGAAATAAATAAAAGAGGTGGAGGAGAGAGAAAAAAACAGCATATTTATGGGATGTTGGTTTAAGTTTGGTTTTAACGCATTTGATGTGCATGTGTTAGTTTTTTTTTTTTTTTTTTTTTTTTTACAACTGACGCGTGTCAGATTTGTTTGTCTTTTTAAGCCACATATTTTGCATTAAATACGGCGTGTTGTACACAAAACGCACTCATTGTGACAAGTTGGTAATTTCGAGTCAACACGATATTATGGAGTATTGGAGTTGACCGTTATTAAGGAAATAAAGAGTGCTACTCAAGTTGGGATTACGCTGCTTTCTCTCTCTTTTCCTCATCGCCATTGAAGCTTGACTTTTGAGCTCTCCATTGAGTTTTGTACTTAGTATCTTTTATTCTACTGTATTCTATTGAAGCTATCATCTGTTGTAAGTTGTCCTTTCTCCTTTGTTAATTATTCTCCAAAATCAATTTAGGGTTTTCATTGATTTGATTGTTAATTAGGTTTCAGGAAACCCTAATGTTTTTAATTTATTGTTTATAAGAAATAAACGGTTAGAAATGAAGAGACTGAGATCGTACGATGATGAATTGGGTTCAGTAGGCGAAAAGGAGGTGGAGCGAACGACGTCGTTTTCGTCGTCGCATCACCGTAGGTATTACTCAAAAGGGTTGGAAAACGGTCGGAATAGACTGTCTCCGGCGATTAATGAAGATCGAGAGCGAGAGGGTTCGTCGTCGAGGGGGAAGAAGAGGGTGGAGCATGATTTAGATGGGTTTAGGAAGAGAGGGGACCATGAGCTGTCAGACAGTGGTTTTGAAGAGAGGGAGGGGTTTAGAGGAGTGAAGAAGAGGTTAGAGCATGAGAGTGATGGGTTTGAGAGGAGAAAAGGGTTTGATCATAGGTACAGGGACCGAGATGGGATAGTAGGTTTGTCGCCACGAGGCAGCGGGTATGCGCCAGAGAGGGAAAGGGAAAGGGAAAGGGAGAGAGAGAGGGACAAGGATGGGGATAGGGATAGGGCTGATAGGGATAGGGAAAGGGAAAGGGAAAGGGAAAGAGAAAGGGAGAGGATACATCGGTCCGACAGCTTTTGTTTGTCAAGGAGGGAGTTTCCGAAAGGGTTTAGGTCAGAGAGGCATTTGTCGAGGAGGGAGGATGGGGGTTCGTCTTCGTGGAGAAGGTTTGATAGTAGGAGCAGGAAGGATGCTGATGATGATGCTAAGAGTTCACCGCCAGAGAAGGGTTGCAGTAGTAGTAGCAAAGGTGGGGGACCTGATAGTGGTGGTGTTAGTAGTAGCAAAGAGAGCCTAAGGTCTCCACAACAAGGAATTAAAGATGTGAAGTCACCCACGTGGTCTAAAGATTCAATGAGGGACTCTAAGGAGTCCGTGGGTGAGCCAGAGCCTTCTAAAGATACCAAGAAGAATAACTCTATGGTGGCGGATAGTGCTGCTGCCATTGGAAGTGGAAGTGAGATGGAGGAAGGAGAGCTACAACCGGAATTGAATCAGATTCAAGCATCCAAAGATCTGGCTGTTTCTAACTCAAATGGGGATCAACGCACTCAGAATCCTCAAGCAGACAGCTGGGATATTGGAAAGAAGCTACATGAGTGTGAATCTAGCCGCAGGATTGAGTCCAGACCTGCTACAGCTGATAGGAAACAGTTGACTGCTGTAAGTGTAGCTAACAATGAGATCATGAAAGCAACAGAAAAGTTCTGGACTACTCAAAATTTTTCTGCGGACAAGGTTTCTGAACATGAAGAAACTAAAGTGTCGGTGCATAGTGGTATTGTTGAAAATGCGACTGCGAATGATAGAACATTAACTGAGAATCAATCTGAGTCTTCTGCCCCTACTAACAGCAACCTTGATGGTCAGATGCAAGTGGATGAGAGTGATCATCCTAGAAGAGTGGACAGGCCATTACTGGAGGAAGAAAATTCAAAAAATCATTTTGATCTCGAAGTTGGTTTGGCAGAGTCAAATAAAACAGTCGTAGAATATGTTCATAAAGAGCCCGAACCATCTGTTCCTGTCCTAAAAGACAAAGGCAAAGGTCTGGCAGTAAGCTCTCCAGCTGAGCCTTGTCATAGAGACAACAGTTTGCTGGTCGAAAGGAACTTGTTTGCTTGCCAAGATGATGCTATCGAAGGCCACAGTTTACGAGGATTTGAATTATTTTCTAGCTCTGCTGGAGTCAAAGTGGAGGGTGCCAACAGGAGTAGTGGGTCTAAATTTGAACCTGAAAAATTAAAGATGGAATCTCTAGATCTCTCCCTTGGCCTACCTAATGCTTCAGTTCCTGCTGCTTCTCACAGTGCTGCCGCACCCCCTAGCTCTCCTCCGCGTGCACGGAGTCTTCAGTCGTTTGGTACAACTCTTAGAACTGGTTCAGATTGTTTCACGACATCAATTTCATTCTCCGGGTCACAATTCATTCACAATCCGAGCTGTTCACTCACTCATAATTCAGCTGATTATGACTTTGAGCAATCTGTCAAAAGTCGCCCCTTATTTCAAGGTGTTGATTGGCAGGCATTAAGTGCTAATGATTCTCTGCCTAAGGAAATTCTTGCCAATCCAAAATCAGTTTCCAACGGTAATGTTAATGGGTCTCTACATTTTACGCCATCATCCCAAGGCATTTTGAATGGTAGAGCTATACAACAACAACAAGCAGTTCCTGTTGGCATGGATCGGTCTGGCAGTCTTCAGAAGCAACCCTCTGGTAAGGTGCGACATCAAGATGATTTCAAATCTCCTACTCAGAGTGCTGGTTCTCATAATACTAGATCAGAATATGGTAAAGATAAGAGGCTGGTTACTGGGGAAGAAAGTGTCAGCAGGCTCTTCAGGAGCAGTAGTCAGAGTAAGTTGGAACATGGGCTTGCTGGAGAAAGAGATCTTGTGGAGCGGCTAATGTATTTGATTGTTTCTGAACAGATCCAAACCATGGCCTGGAGAGTAAATGAAATGCCTGAGCGTTCAGTGTCTTTCTTGAAGGACAGTGTTTGCGAAGTTATTCTGAAAGAAGACAATCATAGAAAATTACGCAATTTTCAGGATGTGTTGGGTAAAAGGTCTGATCTTAATTTGGAGAGTTTGTTAAAGTCACATCGTGTTCAGTTACAGATCTTGGTGTCTCTCAAGACTGGCCGTGCAGAGTTTATCCAGCGTGCTGACAATATCTCTTCTAGCGATTTGGCAGAGATATATCTGGGTCTGAAGTGCAGGAATATTAATTGCCGAAGTGCACTGCCCGTGGATGATTGTGATTGTAAATTGTGCTCCCAGAAAGATGGCTATTGTAGTTCTTGTATGTGTGTTGTTTGTTCTAAGTTTGATTCTGCTTCCAACACATGTGGCTGGGTTGGGTGTGATGTTTGTAATCATTGGTGCCATACTGATTGTGGGTTGCTGAAATCTTATATTAGAAATGGTCAAAGTGTTGCTGGGGCTCAGGGGGCATCTGAAATGCAATTTTACTGCCTTGCTTGTGATCATCCTTCTGAAATGTTTGGCTTTGTGAAGGATGTTTTCAAAACTTGTGCTACCGAATGGAAAGCTGAGACATTCCTTCGAGAACTTGAGTATGTGAGGAGGATATTCAGTTCCAGCAGTGATTATAGAGGAAAACTATTGCATGATGCTGCCAAGCAGCTGATTGGTAGGTTGCAAAGCGGGGCGAAAACTGTGGAGATCTGTAATCAAATCATGGGGTTCCTAAATGGTAAGTTCTTCCACCAACATCTTCCTCACGCCATTATATCATCTATAATTTTTTTATGTGCTGCATGTTTTCGTTGTCATAAATGTTTCTCTGTAAATGGAAAGGGCAGCGGGTGTCACCACCAATCAATCGACGATACGTAAGTCGTAATTACCAAAACACAGATTAATCAATTACTCGTATAAGCATTAGGCTTGTTGTCCACTCGTATACTTAATAATTGAGTATTTCCCAGAATTTATGATCTCCAAGGATCTACTATGCCAAAGCAGCTGTAGTTTCTGCTCCTTGTCGCTGTGCTACTTACTTTATTGATGAGAATCCACATTTTGTAAATGTTTTTTGATATATTTTTGGTTTTGAATGCAAACAATATTCATTCTAAATATTATCCATAATTTAGGGTGGGGGCCTGGGGGATCCATATGGGCCAAGAATTTTCCAACCTTTTTTTGGCCCAACCATTGCATCCTCTACTCGATAGATAGAGAATAGAATAGAGAGGGTTTATTTGTGTAAACTTCTTTGTAGTCTGTCATCCGGGGTTATTCTATTGTAATACTAAAGTAGCACGGGGTTATTCTAGTTTGGGATCTATCCAAGCATTCAACTCTATTTTGCTTTTTGATGCTCTTCTATCAGTTGCTTGTCAAAGTGAGACATATACTTGCAAAAATCATTCAAAATTCTGTTTTCCTCTAACCAAATAATTGAGTAAAGGAAGCAATCATAGGCAGGCTGGCAGGGGGTCAATGAGAAAGCGTAATACATTTATGACTTTATGTGTATAGTAGTTGCTACTGCTGTTTCTTTTGTGCAATGCTCTATTACATCCTTTCCTTACTGCTACAAGCAGGAGATGCACACTATTTACCCTTCAACTTCACATTTTGAAATATAGAATGCAATGAATTGGATATATCACTTCTCTATCTTGCTACAAACACTTGTGACCAAAATAAAGAATAATGGAAGTACATGTGTTGTGACATTGTATCATCATACCACTGTTCACAACCTGGGTTTTTATTAGGCTAGAAATTTGGAATTTTTTCTGATGGTATAGAGACTAAGAACTTTTATGCTGATACTAGAATAACTCTTATGCTTAAAAATTGATTTTAACCTAAAACCAGTTGTTACTGCCACCTTTTTTGCGGTTCATCAACTTTCTGTTTTAGCTTATTTTGTCATTTATAACATCATAAGTACAAGATGGGGATAAAATATACCCATCAACCTATTTGTTATAGCACACTAGAAAGTAATAAGAAAATTTTCTTCTCCTTATATAAATTATAAATAGTATTTTTTTTGTCAAGAAAGGCAAATAGAATAGAAAGTGATTAAGCATTATCTGCTACAAACATTCTTTTTCAGAATTCCTATATTGTATATTTATTTGTTTCAATTCAAATGAATCAATAACGAACTTTTACTACTACGAACATAAATTTGTTATTTTTGCAATTGACTGGAAATTTTAATTTATAATGACCAAATGAAAAGAAAATGATATAGAGGTTTATTTTAGGTTAGGGTAAAAGACAATATCTTCTTGTTAATTTATATTTCTGCAGATTCTTTTATGTTACTAAGAACTTGATGACTGGTAGGAGTTCTTTGTTAAATCGATTACTGCAGTTCATAATAAGTCGTATACTTCATCTATTCATCGTATGTTTGATGGTCTCACATATTTTGCTTGCTTGGCTACTAAGCTGGGCAATCTATTCATTTTACTTGTCTTTTCTGGCTGTTGTCATTTTGCCATGTTCATTGTTATCCTAATGGCCTGACACGTGAGTGCATCTATTATTGTAGAGGGTGATGTTAAGACTGCTAATGCAGTTGGATCTTCTGCAAGAGATGAAGTCCAACCTCAACCCCTTGAGAATAATAGAAATGTCGTCCAAGACAGGGCTATTGTGTCCATTCATGAACCTATCCAAATGGAAAACATTGGAACTTCCCTTCCAGGTAATGAGGGGAGTGCAATTGGAGGTAGTTTATGGAGTACCAAGACTGGAGATGAGCTAGATATTGTCAATCTTAAGCTGGCAGAAGCTCAATTATTCCAAAAACGTGCTGATGCTGCTCGCAAAGAGGCTGAGGCCCTTCAATGCATAGTGTCTGCCAAGAACGAAAAGGTGGAAAAAGAATATGCAACACGTGTAGCCAAGTTGCTCCTTTCTGAAGTAGAGGAGAGGCGTAGGCTTAAGCATGAAGAACTACAAATGTTGGAAAGAAGTCATCGTGAATACTTCAACATGAAAACTCGGATGGAAACGGACATCAAAGGTCTATTGATTAAAATGGAAGCAACACGGCGGAATCTGAGTACCTAGTATAGTTCTAAAGATGATCTTATATTGATTACCAAGGCAGCTGTTGTAGTTTATATTGATATTGCCTCACACCTGTGTATATTCACAAAGCCACGACCCTGATATCCAGATAGTGGTTGTATAAAGCCCTGATATCAAATACAGCCTTCACTGCCTCGAACCATTACTTGATGACATTGCAATGTTACTCGAGAACAAAAATCAGGCTGCTCTTTTTTTTTCACCAAAAGAGAGAACAACAGGGTTGCGCATGGACTAGCTGACTATAAGACTTATCATTCAGGACTATCATGAAGATCTACAAGCTGTTCATGTTTATGCTTATTTCATTGGGTTGTATCCTGGTTATTATGTGGTTTTTATGCTTTCGTGACTTCTTTCTTTGTATTTGGGTTATTTTGCCTTTTGTAATTCTCTGTCGCTGCTTTGTACTTGTATTCTCTCCCTAGACTCGGGATGATTTTGCTTAATTAATATATTGGTTCTTTTCATTTAAAAAAAAATAAAGTTTTGTTTTTAAAGCTTATTTTCAATTGAAACCAGGTGTAGATGTTTTTCCTCATGATTCCCATTTTCCTCAACAATTTAACTTTCTACCTAAATTACTTTATATAAAGATTGTCTCGAGAACTGTAATTCAAAAGGTGTATTGTAGCAACTTAGGGGGTGTTTGGTATGAGATTAGCAAAGGTAACGGGGGTAAGAGGTTGGGAACAAATTAGGAAGGGAAAGGGTAATATAATGATGTTACCCTTATTGAGTGTTTGGTACAAGCGAACAATTAAGCAATAATTTTTAACAAATAAGAAAATATTGTAATTAGTTTGAACACATGAACATGGTGCTGCAGTATTGAAAGTTAGATGATGGAGATGAACTAGCCATATGAACCAAATTACAAAAATAACATTGAAATTAAAGTTAGAAGCAACAAAAATATGGAAAAATTTTCAACAAAAAAACGAGAATTTTGAATCAAACTTCTCGATAAAATTTTGAAAATATTGATGAAGGTGAAACCGAAATTACAGAAACCATATTAAAATCAAATGGAATACAAAAAATCAAATACTAAGGCTTATCTCTCACTACGTTAATTAAAGAGAGATGAACTGTAGGTAAATATATACAAACTAATCGAAACCTTCGAACAATAATACGAAGTATTTTTTCTTAATATTAACAAATTGAACGAAAGCAATCAAAATATTAAATTACAACAATCCAAACCCTACATTAGGCGCAACATCAAACCAATCAACAAAAATCAACAAATTACAATGATGTTTTTGATGAGATGAAGAGTGAAGAGGAGTTTCGTGAAGAAATTAGCAATTGAAGACTAATTGTGTAGTTGAAGGAGAAGATGAAGGAACTAAGTTAACACTAACTGTTTCCAGAGGAAGAGGGATAGCAAAGAAAGGGGATATGTTTCGCTTAATATTTTGCTACCCTTTCCTTAGCAACATACCAAACATATACTATAGGTATCCTTTTACGATTCCGTAGCTTGAACTAATTTTTTAGGATGCCAAACTCCCTGTAAGTTGATATAGAAGAATAGTATATGCCATATTTATTTAATACTCATCCTCTTTCTAAGGATCACGGAAGGCACTAATGGAATAGCGACAATGTATAGAACGCATCTAGTTCCAACCGCTGAAGTCAGCCAAGAGCCTTGGACACTAGGACTAAAATGCTGGCAAAGCAAACACACTTTGATTTGTTGGCACAATAATGATCTAGTTAGGGCCACGACCAAAAAATAATGGTGAAAGCCCTTGGAAGCTACAAGGTTGCAATTGTATTTCAAGACCAAGAGTAGCATGGGTACTTTTGAAGAGTACCCATTCCCGAACCCGATTCGTCCCCATATTGAGGACAATTTCGATTCTTCATGTTATAATTAGACATACCTATTAACATTAATTTTTTAGATTTGCCGTTTTCAGTCCCCGTATCCGTATTCGTTTTCGACCCCGTTTCCAACTCAATGCAACCTAGGTGGTGAATTAAAATAGTTGCAAAGTTTATTTATCAAATTTCAATAGGGTGAACATCTATGGAATTGAGTATCAACCATTTTTCTTCCTTGTCCTCCCCTTTGTTAGCCTAGACCCATGAAACCAAACAGTGTAGATTTTAAAAACAAAACCAAGATAAATGTAAACATAAAAATGACCTGGCATCATAAAAACAAAAACAAGAACCACCATAGTTTGTTAGAAGATGCATTGAAGTCAAATCTATAGGCTATACACTGAAACTGGTTAATGCAAATAAGCATTGCAAAGCCAATCCAGCATCTCAATGCAAGATAGATGCAATGGAGAAAGCACAACCCATATCTCCACAAAACCTCATGCTAAATAGTGAATACTATTGATAATCTATACCATCTCAATGTCCCCCACACCTTAAAGTTAACATTAGGGTTACTATCAATGCCGTTCTTTCTCCAACGATGTCACCCTAGATGCTATGAACGTAATGTCCATTCAGAATTAAAACATATAATAAATAATCCTACAATACAAGACATGGGGCATTGTTACTTTCATGTAAGTTAGATCCTTGATCTCTTAGCCTCTTAGAAGATCCGAGAACTGTGGCAACGAGCGCATGCTTGCCACCTCCTTAGCAAAGCATCATGTGAATCCAAAATTCAGCATGTTCTCTTTAGAGGACATTGTAAATACACTAACAAGTGAATGTATATTTTCCTCTTTTCCCCCTATAACTTGTTTTAAACAAACACAAGACAATGAATATACAGAGGCGAACCCAAATTATCTTTGACACAAAAAACCTGCAGGAGCACGAGAAAGTCACTTCAGATTTGCTGTAAGCACAATACAACGGTCTCAGACGAATTTAATCACTAAAGCCATGAAAGAAAACCTAAGATAGCCTTTCATAAATTTTGACACGAACGAAAGTGACATTTTTAGTATATGAATATACACTTAACATACATCAGACATCCAATCAGTATATTCGCTAGATATCGAACAGCTACAGTGGCTGTACACTTATAATAAATATCATTAAGCTTAAAAACTTTAGGTATTAATTGAGGAGACCATGATATAGATTCAATTGGTTTTCTGATGGTAAACACTACGCAGGCTATTATTACCATTGAGGGCTGCATGATATATCCTTTTCTCAGGCAATCCAATATCTGATAGTATCAAGCCACCCTGCACGCAACAAAAATAACATATGAAGCAGAGGTCCCTTGATATAGAAAATTAGAAACTGAAAAATGTCAAGCACCAGATAATATTCAAAAAATTTAAGTTGGTGCTTCACATTTAAAATAAATACACAGATATGAGCATAATTTAACCCCAAGGTTGCAGAGCTTGGTTTCAAAGCATAGGATGATAGTAAGTTCAATAACTATAGACTAATCTCTTGCCAAGTGCAAGAGGAAATGGGTGTGAACAGGAGATTAACAGCCTTGAGCCTTCACAGTTTAATGAATTTTCTGGAAGGGTATGGATGTAAGGATCTTCACATAGAGAAATTTAGACTTTCATTAAATTTTGGCAAAATTTAATCGAACTTCTACCATGTATTGCAACAAAGCTCAAGACACATACACTTCCTGCGGCTTATAAAGCGAGCCAGAAGGCAGGTCATGACAAGATATGGAACAATGAAGTCAGTAAAACGATTTCAAGAATCAAATGTGGTTGCATAAAGTGTTGTAGAAAAAGTCCAAACAACTTGAAGAAAGATTTTTTGCACAATATTATTCCATTAGTTATTTTTCCACTAAAGAGATTATTTGCATAATTGCAAGTTAGGCGGTGTTTGCTGTTCCATAATCCAAGGTTAATACTTTCCAGAGTGCATCTGGACAATATGTCTGGGCCATTTCTCATGAGTCTACTTTGTGTTGTCTAGGCCATCTCAATGGTACCTACTATTTATGGCTTCTAATTGACCAATTTAATTGGGAAAGCTAAGGCATGTTTTTGTAATGAATCAATATTAGGACAAGGGTAATTTAGGTCAATCAATTGAAGCCTTAACCCCGTAATTTGGGGTCGGCTACATGAACCAAAGATGATCATTCTATGTGGTCATTAACATAGATTTACCTCCATTCCCTAAAACCGAGAACCTCGTGATCTTGTAAATCCAATAGCTTCATATCTTTTCTAACTCCTTCCAACCAAGTCATTTTTGGTCTCTCTTTACTTCATTTGAGATCTTTCGGAACCCATTCTTCCACTCTCCACACTAGTGCTTCCTAAGGTCTCCATCTCACATGCCCAAACCAAGCAAGCGATTTTCCCTCACTTTGGTTGCAATGTCTGTGACACCACCAACTTACCAACTTTCCTAGGGATAACTTCACTTTTGATTCTATCCTTCATAGTGTTCCCGGACATCCATCTCAACATCCTCATCTCCATAACCCTGCCTTTTGAACGTGCTCCTTCTTAGAAACCCAACATTCTGTACCGTAGAACAACAATGGTCTTATGATAGTCCTATAGGATTTTCCCTTCAACTTTAAAGGAATGTTTCAATTGCACAACACTCCCATGGCTGCTCTCCCTCATGTCTACATCCTTTCCATCTGATACGAAACAAAGTGATAACTTCGAATGTTTGATAATGGCTTCTATGAATGATGCATGTATGGGGAAAATAATGGCTTATGGAAATTCAAGGCTTTTGGGATCTTCAAAGACATCATCATGGGTGTGTATGGTGACATACAAAAGTACTTGATCATTGAAGCAAAGGAAAGAATGGGGGAATAAGATGGTTTTGCCTAGAGTTTTTCCCACTTCACTTGATAGGATTTTCTCATTTTTAGGCATTGAGTCTTTTATTTCTTGAAGTGTCTTAATCTTCATTTACAGCCTTATACACATGGATAATAACTTCTTGAAGGTTTCTTGATTAAAAGATTGAATCTTGAAGATTTGAAGAAAAATCACAAAAATGCACAAATTTGGATGAGTCTTGTGTGGCGTCAATTTTGACGATTTTGTGTGGATTTGGGTAGATCATATTTTTGTGTAAATCTGGTTGTAATTTGTTGATTAGCAAGGTATGAATAAGTTTGTTAGGATATTTTTTTTGTTTAGATATAGTTTATAGGTATAATCATCAATAAAATCCTAACAAAACTAAGCTAAAAACACACGCATAACGTAGGCAAAAATCGTCATAATTTAGTGACTCACAAGATAAGAATGCCACATCATCACTGCATGTCATGCAACTTGATAACAAATCCTAACAAACTATATCTCTCAATCAATCATAGGCTTAATCCCAAAAAATTGGGGTCGGCTACATGAACCAAAATTAATCATTCCATGTGGTCATCCACATAAATTTTCCTCTTCCATCGCTTGCGATCAAGAACCTCATTTTCTTGCAAATCTAAAAGCTTCATATCCTTTGTAACCCCTTCCCACCAAGTCATTGTCGGTCTTCCCCTACCTCGTTTGAGATTTCCATGATCCCACCCTTCCACTCATTGCACTGGGGCTCCCTCACGTCTCCGACTCACATGTCCGAACCAATGCAAACGATTCTCCCTTAATTTGCTTGCTATGTATGGAGATTGTTTGCGTTGGTTCAGACATGTGAGACGGAGACATGAGGGAGCCCCAGTGCGACGAGTGGAATGGTGGGATCATGGAAATCTCAAACGAGGTGAGGGAAAACCGAAAATGACTTGGTGGGAAGGGGTTACAAAGGATATGAAGTTTTTAGATTTGCAAGAGAATGAGGTTCTTGATCGCAGACGATGGAGAGGAAAATTTATGTGGATGACCACATGGAATGATTAATTTTGGTTCATGTAGCCGACCCCAATTTTTTGGGATTAAGGCTGTGATTGATTGATTGAGAGGTATAGTTTGTTATGATTTGTTAGCAAGTTGTATGACATGCAGTGATGATGTGACATTCTTATCTTGTGAGTCATGGATGAGTCACTAGATTAGGACGATTTTTGCCTATGTTATGCGTGTGTTTTTAGCTTAGTTTTGTTAGGATTTTGTTGATGATTATATCTATAAATAATCTCAACATTAGTTTGTAAAATTCAGATTAGTGAATTCAATAAACATTGTTGTTTAAGTTTTATTTGTTTTCTATAAAACAAACTAAAAAAACCGAAGGAGTGGAAATTTTCAAGTGTGAGGAACTTTCGAACACTTTGGGAGTTGGTGCTTAGGCTTTAAACTATTGTGAGGATAATTTTCAGAATTGAGGGTGCATAGCTTTAATCAATTCACAAAATTATTCGACCTAGATCGTTTTTCTTGGTGCTTGGCTTTAGATAAAACCGAACTAGTTTTCTATCTTTGTGAGTGGCGAATTTTCATCAATATTCACATCAACTTTTGGTGCTTTCGTTGAGAGAACATTAATCCTCAAGGTTATTGGTATAATTTCATTGTTGAAACAAAGGCAACAATGTCAGCTGATGAAGTAAATAATCCTAAGATCACTACTGAAGAATTACGCAAAGACATAGAGGAGTTGAAGGCTATGTTTGAGGCCGCCATGAAGGATTTTGCCGAAAAATTGAAGTCACCTAGCAAGTCCAAGGGTGGAAGTAAAGGGGAGACGAATTCTAGTTCTGATGATGAGCAAGCAAGCTCAAGAAGTGCACGTAAACCAAGAAAGCAATACTCGTCAAGTTCTAGTAATGAAGAACCTATGAGTAGGCGCAAAAAGAAGGATAGGTCTAAAAATAATGATCGCAATCTTAAACTAGATATTCCTGAATTCAGTGGAAGTTTGGATCCTGAAAAGTTCCTGGATTGGCTAAGAAAGATTGAATGAATTTTTAAATATAAGGAGTATGATGATCGAAAATCATATAAAATTGCAGAATTAAAGTTGACTGGCTTAGCTAGTTTATGGCTTGAAGGTATGCAAAAGAGAAAGAAGGATGGGAAGTCTAAAGTATCCACTTAGACGAAGCTAAAGAAGGAGATGAGGAGACGTTTAATTCCTCAGGATTACGAGCAAGGCGGCTTTATAAAGATGCATACTTTAAAGCAAGATCGAAAATCAGTTGAAGAATATACATCTGAATTCCTCAACTTGATCACCATCTGCGATCTAGAAGAAAAAGAGAATCATCAAGTTGCTCGTTATGTTGCTGGCCTAAATGAAAGAATAAGAGAAAAGGTGGAATTACAACCTTACTGGACTTTTGATAAAATTTGCAAGGTTGCATCTAGGGTTGAGAAGCAATTTTCGAAAAAAACAGTTACTTTTTCGAAACCCTTAGTGAAGAAGGAAGGTGCCGTTGTTTCATTTAAACAAAATCTCGATTCCACTTCGAAACCTCCTCTGTATATCAAGGATAAAAGCTCTGCTACTAAGCCTCCAAACCCTGATCAACGTACATGGTTCAAGTGCAAGGGTCAAGGTCATATCCACAAGAATTGTCCCAGAGTTCATACTACTCGAAATTGGCAGATGATGAAAACTTTGAAGAAGAGGAAAATGAACGTCAACAACAAGAAGATGGCGTAAATTATGATACACCGGAAGAGGAGATTGAAGAGATTACTCCTGAGGTGAATGGCCAGAGGGTGCAATGTTCTAGGAAGATTGTGTGATCTAATAATTGATTCACGTGGCTGCACTAATGTGGTCTCTACTGTATTGATCAACAAACTGGAGATTCCTACCACTGAACATCCTCAGCCTTACAAGTTACATTGTCCCACTAACACAAGTGATGTCAAGGTGAATAAACAAGCTCTGGTTAGTTTTAAGATTGGAAATTTCGATGATCAAGTGCTTTGTGATGTATGTCCTATGGATGCGTGCCATATATTGCTTGGAAGATCGTGGCAGTAAGATTGGAAATTTCGATGATCAAGTGCTTTGTGATGTATGTCCTATGGATGCGTGCCATATATTGCTTGGAAGATCGTGGCAGTGTGATAGATTTGTACAGTTTGATGGTAGAACAAATATATACATCATTAGAAAACAGGCACAAGGGAAACCAGTTGCGTTGAAACCTTTGGAAGGCTCAAAATTTTCGAAGGATGTGAGCAATAAAAAGGGTGTTTTGTTGATTGATGAGAAAGCCAGTGCAAGAGATGAAGAATTGTGAGAAGTTCTATGTGTTAATGGCTAAGGAAGTGCAAGAGAAAGCAACGAGCATCCCTCGTCAGTTGCGCCCCTTATTGCACAAATTTCAAGACATATTTCATGATGAATTGCCACCAGGGTGGCAGGAATTGAACGTTAGATTGACTTGGTTCCTAGAGCTCAGATTCCTAATAAACCAGCTTACAGGTGCAATCCAGAAGAAACTAAAGAGATTCAACGCCAGATTGAAGAATTGATGGCAAGAGGGTATGTCAGGGAGAATATGAGTCCATGTGCAGTACCAACATTGATTGTTCCTAAGAAGGATGGATCATGGAAAATGTGCATTGATTCTAGAGCTGTGAACATCACCATCAAATACAGGTTTCCTATTCCTCGTTTAGATGATTTATTGGATGAATTGTTTAGCTCACAAGTGTTTACTAAGATTGATTTGAGGAGTGGTTACCATCAAATTCGAATGAAAGAGGGTGATGAGTGGAAAACAGTATTCAAAACTAAACTAGAACTCTATGAATGGTTAGTTATGCCTTTTGGTCTTACTAACGCCCCTAGTACTTTTATGAGATTGATGAATGAAGTTTTAAAACCTTTCATTGGGAAGTTTGTGGTTGTCTACTTGGATAATATACAGGTGTATAGTGCAAGTGTGGAAGATCATCTCAAGCATCTAAGAGAAGTGTTCGAAACTTTGAGGAAGCAGAAGTTGTATGCTAAGCTCGACAAGTGCTCGTTCATGGTCTCTAGTGTGACGTTTCTAGGTTACATTGTTTCTAAGGATGGTGTTTCAGTTGATCCTTCGAAAGTAGAAGCTATTAAATCATGGCCAGTTCCGAAATCTGTGACTGAGGTGCGTGCTTTTCATGGTTTAGCTTCTTTCTATAGAAGATTTGTGAAGAATTTCTCTTCTGTAGTAGCTCCTATGGCCGAGTGTATTAAGAAGAATAAGGAGACGTTTGAATGGATTAAAGATGCGCAAAAGGCATTCAAATTGGTGAAGAAATTGCTTTGTCAAGCTCCTATTTTGGCCTTACGAGACTTTTCGAAACCTTTTGTAGTTGAGACAGATGCTAGTGGCGTGGGGATTAGTGCAGTGTTGGTTCAAGGTAAGCGGCCTATAGCTTATTTCAGTGAGAAATTGAATGGAGCAAGGTTAAACTACTCTACCTATGACAAGGAATTCTATGCTATTGTTCAAGCATTGGATCACTAGAGTCATTATCTGCGATCAAGTCACTTTGTATTGCATTCTGATCATGAGGCTCGCAAGCATATCAATGGCCAACATAAACTCAATCCAAGACATGCTAAGTGGGTTGAATTTTTGCAGTCTTTTCACTTTTCATCAAGGTACAAAGAAGGCAAATCTAATGTGGTTGTTGATGTTCTATCAAGGAGGTATGCTTTAATTGGTGTTCTTAATTTCAAATTGCTTGGTTTGGAGTTGATTACACAGTATTAAGAGCAAGATGAAGATTTTGGTCCTATCTATTCACAACATACGAAGGGATCAATGGGGTCTTATGTGCTACATGATGGATTCTTATTCAAGGGGAATCTACTTTGCATCCCTAAGTGCAGTATTCGTGAATTGCTCGTCAGAGAGGCGCATGGGAGTGGAATTGCAAGTCATTTTGGTATTACATAAACATTGACAATGTTGTAGGAACATTTCTATTGGCCTAGAATGATTGCAGATGTTGAAGCAATAATCTGACAATGTGCTGTTTGTCAGAAAGCCAAGGCATCCTTCCATTAGGGATTCTACACACCATTGCCAGTGCCAGAAGCCCCTTGAGATGATATTTCTATGGATTTTATAGTTGGTTTGCCTAGAACTGCAAGGAAAAAGGATGCTATAATGGTTGTGGTTGACAGGATTTCGAAGATAGCTCACTTCATACCTTGTCACAAGACTGATGATGCTATGGGGTGCCGAAAACAATTGTAAGTGACAGGAACACGGAATTCATGAGTTATTTCTAGAAATCATTGTAAGGTTTGATAGGCACGAAACTACTCTTCAATACTTCTTATCATCCACAAATAGATGGTCAAACTGAAGTCACAAACAGAACCCTAGGCGTTCTACTTCGTGGATTGGTAAGCAAGACACAAAAAGATTGGGACTTGAAGTTAGCTCATGCAGAGTTTGGTTATAATCGTTCACCTACATATGCAACTAAGCATTCACCTTTTGAAGTGGTTTATGGAGTCAATCCCAAGCTACCTATTGATTTCGTGGCTATTTCCAAAGGTGAGCTCGTTCATAAAGGTGTTTTAGCTAAAATTGAATATATGCAGAAGTTACATGCACAGGTTAGAACAAGAATTGAACATGTGAATGATATCTACAAGACAGGAGCTAACAAACAAAAAGTCAAACACACATATAAGGAAGGTGACTTGGTATAGTTACATCTAAGGAAGGAAAGGTTTCCTAATCAAAGGAAGAACAAGCTAATGCCTAGGTGTGATGGACCATTCAAAATCGTGAGCAAGATAGGGGACAATGCATATAAACTCGAATTGCCAGGTGAATATGGTGTGCATGCTACGTTCAACATTGGAGATTTGTCTCCTTATGTTCCTGATGATCAAATTCAAGGTTTGAGGACAAACTCTTTTGAAGAAGAGGAGGATAATACGAAACAAAGTGACAACTTCGAAGGTTTGATAATGGCTTCTAAGAATGATGCAAGAATGGGGGAAATAATGGCTTATGGAGATTCAAAGCTTTTGGGATCTTCAAAGACATCATCATGGGTGTGTATGGTGACACACGAAAATACTTGATCATTGAAGTGAAGGAAAGAATGGCGGAATTAGGGAAATAAGATGGTTTTGCCTATGAGTTTTTGCCACTTCACTTGATAGGGTTTTCTCATTTTTAGGCATTGAGTCTTTTATTTCTTGAAGTGTCTTAATCTTCATTTACAGCCCTATACACATGAATAATAACTTCTTGAAGGTTTCTTGATTAAAAGATTGAATCTTGAAAGGTTTCTTGAAGATTTGAAGAAAAATCACAAAATTGCGCAAATTTGGACGAGGCTTGTGTAGCGTCAATTATGACGATTTTGTGTGGATTTGGGTAGATCATATTTTTGTGTAAATCTGGTTGTAATTTGTTGATTATCTTAATTAGCAAGGTATGAATAAATTTGTTAGGATATTTTTTGTTTAGATATAGTTTGTTAGGATTTGTTAGCAAGTTGCATGACATGCAGCGATGATGTGACATTCTTATCTTGTGAGTCATAGATGAGTCACTAGATTAGGACGATTTTTGCCTATGTTATGCGTGTGTTTTTAGCTTAGTTTTGTTAGGATTTTGTTAATGATTATACCTATAAATAATCTCAACTTTAGTTTGTAAAATTCAGATTAGTAAATTCAATAAACATTGTTGTTTAAGTTTTATTTGTTTTCTATAAAACAAACTAAAAAAACCGAAGGTGTGGAAATTTTCGAGTGTGAGGAAATTTCGAACACTTTGAGAGTTGGTGCTTAGGCTTTAGACTCTTGTGAGGATAATTTTCAGAATTGAGGGTGCATAGCTTTAATCAATTCACAAAATTATTCGACCTAGATCGTTTTTCTTGGTGCTTGGCTTTAGAGAAAACCGAACTAGTTTTCTATCTTTGTGAGTGGCGATTTTTCATCAATATTCACATCACCATCCAACCTTACCACATCATCGTCTGCCCCCCTCTTAGTCCCAAAATGATATTCCAAATAACCTATCTTACTTCGACTTAGCTTAAACCCATTAGACTCCAACTTGGCCTCCATTCCTCTAATCTGGCATTAACCCCATCTTTAGTTTCATCCACCAATACGATATAATCTGCAAACAACATACACCATGGCACCCGTCTTGGATTAACCTTATTACTTCATTTATAATCATTGTAAAAAGAAAAGGGCTTAACATCGACCCTTGATGTAACCCAATTGTTATAAGGAAGTCTTTTGTCAACCACCATAAGTCCTCACATTTGTGGACACATCCCTTTACATATCCATAACCAAGTCAATATACCTTTGAGGGACACCTTTCTTTAACATTGCTTACCAAATTACATTGCTTGGGGCCTTGCCATAAGCCTTCTCTAGATCAATGAAAACCATATGGAGTTCCTTGCTCTATAAAACTCTATCAATTGTCTTAGCAAATGAATTGCTTCTATAGTGGATCTCCCAAGCATAAAACCGAATTGGTTTCTAGAGATGACCGGTGTTCTATACCCTTTCCCATAACTTCATAAATCATAATGTGGCTCATATGTTTTATCCCTCGACAGTTAGAACAACCTTGTGCATCTCCTTTGTTCTTATAAACTAGAACCACAGTGCTCTTTCGCCAATCCATTGGAATTTTTGGATTCTTCCACACCTTATTAAACAAATTTGTTAACCAATCACAATGGTAATTTAGGTAGTTCATATAATTTAGAAACTAGGAGCTTATAGAATAATTAAAAATTAGAATTGTTAGGTAGGATTTTCCTATATACAGTGCTCTAAATAGCTAGGGAAGGAACATGTGAATTGGAGAACAAATTTTGAGTGTTGTGAGCAAAACTCACGAGTAGAGATCGCACCCTAAAGTTGTTAGAAAGAGTTATGACCTCAAGCCATTTATCTTCGTAATATCCTTTTAATTAATCAACCAAAATCTCAATTGCCAATTTCAATCGCAATTTATTATTATTTTTTATTTTATAATCTAGTCTATTACTTTTCATTGTTCTATGAACAATAGCCATTGTGAAGGGGCTGCAATTTCTTAAAATGAGTGGATGAAGACATAAGTGAGTGGCAAGCTGGTGTTGGAGAAGAAATTATTGGAAGGTCAATTGTGTACTGCACAAACTGAGATGAAAGAATGGCATGAATAGATGAGTCTTTTCCTCACTAAGAATGGCAGTCTAAAGGTCATATACAAGGTTGCTAATGCTGAGTTGAAGATGAAATTTAGAAACTGGCTCAAAATGGGTAATTTGCTTTATTATTTTTGAAAAGTTCAGTGTACTTAGTGTCGTGGTGAAAATTTCTAAAACAGTTTTTTGCAAAGTAACAGAAATAAAAGAAGGTGGAAACAAAAATGGTTTTAAAAATAAAAAATCACATGCAAGAAAAGAGTACAGGATTTAACTACTGTCAACTCATTTGTGCTGTCTGACAGCCAAACTGCTGTGAACACAGGTGATTATGGTTATTTGGCAAAATCATTGATGGGATTAGATCCAAAGCGAGCATGAAATATTTGCAACTTCCAACAATTCCAGCGGAGTTTGAAAAGGGAAAAAAGTATTCACGATGACGCAGGATTTGCTTCAATGCTTCCATGTGTGGTAGAGAATCTGAAACTGCATGGATACCGTGTAGTCTTCCATAAATTCAAAACTAATCTGATATTACGACTGCAAACCTAGAGCTTGAAGTTTAAACTAAACCATGCTTTTCAGTGATAACAGAAATAAGGGACACAGAATGACAAATTCATTACTCTCCCACTTGGATGAGTAAGTACAGCTTCAATCCATGCAACAACAGGGAAAGATTTCTAACTATCGCATACCAGATTAACTAAATTATTAAGCTTCATTATGAGATTATAAAGATAATAACAAACAATACCTCATTAGCCATTAGCTTCCGCACATTATTTGCATATAGTTTGGGATCATCTTTCTCTTCTTTTGAAGGGTAGTAGACAGGCAACCTCATCACCTCCATATAATTTACAAATTGACACAAGAGTAAAATTACATGCCTTACCTGCAATGGAATCCAATTAGAGCTTAGAATGAAATCTTATAATTGTTATAGAATTCCAGGATTCAAGAAAAAATATCTTACTCCAGACATTGAATCCCAGGCAGGACTGAATCTTTGGTAAGGATATCTAAGGATCATAGGAAGAACAGGAGCTCCAGCTATGAAAGCGCCAGTTTTGAATGGAAGAAGGAAGTTTCCATTTGTAGTTGTCCCCTCTGTAGAAATACTTGACCATTAATTAAAATGAAAGCACAAATTACAAACAAAGGAATGCATATCACATGAATAAAAAAGCACTATGAAGCAATGCAGACAGAGTTTATTGAAACTGAATCACCTTATATAAATACTAGCCACCAGTGCAAAGACATTCACATATAGTGCAAATTATTAGATGGACCCAGGTGCATATAGAGCTATATGCACCCTCTTCCAACTAAATGAATATTTGGGGTTTCAAAATAATCATTATAGAAATGAACATTAAGTATGAATGAACATTATACATTTAAAAACATGAACGTTATAATTTTAAGAAATGAACATTAGAACTGGATGAACATTATATTTTTAAGAAATGAATATTTAGGTTTAAAATCACATTATACTTTCAAAATTAAAGGAGTACCATACTTTTAAAAGATGAGTATACAACAAATGAACACACCTTATTAAGAGAAGATGAATTTGAGGTTCATAATTGAATATTAAGTTTTTACAAAACTAATTACTATTTAAAGTTTTTAAATAAATATTCAAAAACTTAAGAAATTGATATGATAAGCAATTATTAAAAAATGCATACTTAGGGTAACAAAATGAACATCCTATTGTTAAATTGATATGATGCAATTATAAAAAAAAAAATGCATATTTATGGTACTAAAGTTGTTAAAAAATGAATATTTATAGTCAGATACAAAAACTCAAGCTTATATGATGAACTTGAAAAAAGAAAAAGAAATGAACAAATTATTTAAGATGTGATAATGAACATTCGACTTTTGAAAAATGAATGTTTAAAATATAAAGTGAATAAATATGACAAAAGACAGTAAACTGAATATCAATTGTTAATTTGTGTTGTTAAACAACTTGTGATATCTATTATATGTAACATTTTTTTCAATCAGATTCAATATAAGCGAAATATTAATTTAAAACTTGATAAACGATAATAGTAAGTTGTTAAATATTTAGTTTTATGAAATAAACATTCTGTTTACTGATGTGAACATTATGTACACATAATTGAACATTAGGTCTCTGAATGGGGATGCACAATTAGCTGCATGGATTCAGGTCCGTGTAATACCAATTGCACATAAAGAGCCCTGCAACCCCACCTCTAACATAGAACCCCATTATACATATCCACAAAATAATGAAGTTACACAAAGCGCCCTGTAAAAAATTAACAAGCATCTGAAGTCTGAAAGCTACTGAAACTAGTGAACATCATGCCTCGATTTTGTGCTATGAATTTGGGAATCCTTGGCTTTACCCCATCACTAAACGATATTGCCTTCAGAAGAACTAAAGAGTAAGTATTTCTTGGATGCAACACCATTGTCCAATTCTATTGTGTGGCTGAAAATTGGCAGTAAAGAAGATGCTTTAAAGAAAATCATTTTTGGAGCACTAATGGCTTTCTTGGATGCAATGTGTTTGTTAGGCAAATTTTAAAAACTTGTGATGAGTGAAGCTTATTTGCTTTGTAAATTTGAGTAGTTTTCTTTCACTTATACTTTAATTCTTTGTTTACAATTATTTAAGTCTTGTTGGCATCAGTGTAGTTTTCGGTTTTCATAAATTTTACTTCTGAAAATCATATGATCGATTTCATTAAAATTATAAAACTAGGATGCCCAGACTCGAGTATGGGTGTCTAACTCCGATACGGCACAAGTGTCGGATCTTCTGATTTTAATTTGGAGGATTTGGGGACACGTTTTAGAACAGTCCAAATATGGGATTGAGACTCGGGGACACGTTTTAGAAGAATCCAAATTTATATAATATATTAAAAAGCATCTTGAAGCATGTCTACACGCCACGTGGCACTCTCTCAACCCCTTTGAGAACTATCATTCAATATTGTCATATATTTAAAAGAAATATGAGTTGTATGAGATTTGAACTCATGATCTCAAAGTCAAACAGTAATAAGTTAACCGTTGAGCTATGACATGTTATATGTCTCTTTATTGCAACAAATAAATAAATAAATCACACACAATGAATCAATAGAGATAGATATAAATCATGTTTTTATGCACAATTAATTTTCACACGTGCACTACACTGTATACCCGGGGCGTCGGCCGGGCCAAACATCTAGTTTGAGATTTACTAATAAATATTAGCATTATTACGAGTGCAAGTGTGCAACAAATGTTAGGATTACAGGAGAACAACAAATATTAGTATTATTATTTTGACATTAATTAATATATAGTCATAAGTAATAAACAAAGAGTTTTTCGTATCACAATGTACAATACAACCTTTCACCTACTGCGTAAAACCATACAGTAATCGTTTTTAAAATAATAAATAAAGGTATTTCCTATAGTGGATGAAAAGATAAGAAAAAAGATAAAAATAACAATTGTTATTGAACCACGTGACTTTTTTATCCAACTCAATAAGTAAGACACTCTCACTCTCACCTACCCCATATAAGACAAAAGGCAAAGAATAAACACTAAATGATAAAGCCTTTTTCAAAAAAGCAAGGATAAAAGCAATAAAGGTGAAGAGAAGAGAAACAGACTAGTTCGTTTTCTCCACCGTGTGATAGGGCCGGATTTTGTGTCAGCAACGGTGTCATGTATACACTAGTGCGGTGGGGTAAGTTCCGAGCATCACAGGTATTAAAAGAAATAGGATAAATGAAATTTCATAATCCTACCTTTCAGCAGTCTAAAAATAATAGTCCCACCTTTCGATTATAATTTAGTAATCCCACCTTTGCTTATCATTTGAAATCAGTGGTCCTATCCACTTGCTACCAGTTGTTCAAGTTAATCCAAAACCCATCCCCTCCCAAAATCCTCGTTATCTTGTTATCAATGGCGCAAATGTAAGGTAATTCAACCTCAAAATAAATATAATAAAATAAAATAAATTACTCAATGTTGTAAAAACCTCCAACCTTTTGTGACTCAGAGCTCTCAATATTGGCATCAATGGCTCCGAGTCTAACAACCTCCCCAACTTATGTACTCTCTCCTTCACCCCATTTTTGCCTCCAAACCACCACCCCACCTCCCAAAACCTCACAACCATGGCAAATTTTAATAAGAGTTACAATTTAGTTTATCCTGACCCAAAAGACGTCACCAAAAGCATGTGGCAAGTAGCCATCTTCCTATCCACCACGGTTGAGATTATCACTCAAACCCCTCCTCAAACCCCGATTGAGATTATCGCTCAAACCCCTCCTCAACATCATCTCACTAATGGGTTTGAGTATACTCGTCTTAATAATCCCCTCAAATTCTCCGCTTTCGGCGACCCAATCACTTAGTTGTTAGCTATTAGTGCTTGCCTTCTTCTCCGCCCCAAATAAATTGTTGATTTATTTGCTAGTTTTTGTTTGTTTTGTTTGTGTTTCATTAATTTGTTAACTTCCTGGCAATGAACTACTTTAATTCCTCATTGTTGGCCTACACGGTTACTCTACTCAAGGAAATAAAGAGGTGAGTCAAAAATTATAAACTAATGAACAACATAGAGGAGGTACGTAGCAACTGGATAAGAAAATAAAAGAGAGAATTGAAGTGTTGAGTCAAAAGATGTTAAAAAGTCAATAAGCTACGGGAAAATAAGCCTTAAAATCGATTTATACTTGGCCAACCACCCAATCATTGGCACTGTACCATGACACGACACCGACTATGACACGAAATTCGGCCCGAGGACGCGGTGGAGAAAACGGACTCATCTGCTTCTTTTCTCTTCACCTTTATCGGCTTTATCCTTTATATCGTTTATTGTTTATTCTTTGTTTTTTGTCTTATACAGTGTATAAAAAGGCGAAAGGCACACTACAGCGATAGGGGTCTTGGAGCCTAGTCGCGCCTCACTTGCGCCTTGCTAAAATCGCCTCGATTAGACCATGTTAGGCACCTACCCCCTTGCGCTTTGCGCCTAGGCGCGAACACTGATCTTATATGGGGTAGGTGAGAGTGTATCACTATAGATTTGAATAAAAAAGTCACATGAATCAACGACAGTTGTTACTTTTACTTTTATCATTTCATTCACGAAAGCAAATCCCTTTATTTATTTAATTAATGAAAAACAGTAACTTTATGGCTTTACGGAGTAGGTGATAAGTTGTATTGCACTTTGTAATACTATAAACTATTTGTTTATTAGTTATAAACTATATTATTAATTAATAATAAAATAATAATAATAATAATAATAATATTTGTTGTACTTGTAATAGTACTAATATTAATTATTTATCTCAAATTTAGGCTCTTCCAAAACATGTCCCCAAGTCCAAATCCCATGTTTGGACTCTTCTAAAACGTGTCCTCGAATCCTTCAAATTTCAAAATTGGAAGAAACGACACTTGGACACATATCTGAGTAAGAACCACTAATTTCAAATGATAAGCACAAGTGGGATTAATAAATAATAATCGAAAGGTGAGATTCTATTTTTCTAAAAAAATATGGCAAACTTATTAGATAACTATTTTGAAAACGGATAACAAAAAAGTGTAAATCACTTTTTGCAGGTCCTTTTTTATTTTAGTTCTCAAAAGAAATCATCATAATAATAAATAAATCAATCAATAGTAAAGAAGAAGCCTTTAATTTTTTTGGTGTTAGTCATCAAGCACTCGAGCAATTTCTTGGCCAACCGTTAAACTATCAAAAAACTTGAATTATTCACAAGTAAACAATATCGAGAAAGGACAACAGAATACTAACCTGGAAAAATCAACATCAACGGAGCATCAATACTATCATGTGCTTCTTTAATTCTTTCTGTCACAACTCCTTAATAAAAGAATGCCTAATTCTGTTAGACATAATCAGAAAAATTAACTATTGAGGAATACACAGACTTTAAAATAGCAAGTCAATACCTGAAACACCTTTGAAGTCTGATGATTTATCTTCCCGTTGCACATAGACACAACCAAGGCACTTGCTATGGAGGATAGAAAAAGCACTATTAATAAGTATAGAATCACTTTATAAACAACTACATAAGAATCATAAGGAGGTAGTAAACCATAACAAAATAATATCTAAGAGATTAACAAACAGCAACTCCAAAACTTTAAGGTACCAGAATACCACCACATGTATAGACGGAATGTGATTAAAAAAAGAAAAAAAGTGGTAACCCATTAGTATCCATGAACTTGAGCCTTTCTTTTTCCAAAAATCAAACTCAAGTCACTTTAATATTGCAACCCTTTCACTATGCTCGAAGTAGCTGTGTGCTTAACCATAATTGAAGCAGCACAAACAAGTTTTTATTTTTGTGTGTTAGAAGAGTGATAGCAGGATGGACTGAGGCAGTGAGGAGAGGTATAGAAAGACCTAAGTAGCCTTAGATAAGGGTTGTCGGTGAAGATCTGAGGTAGTAAAGGTTTGAAGATAATTTGGCACTCAACAGGGAAGATCTGAGAGAAAAAAAAGAATATGTAGATGACTTTTGCAATCCTATACAATTATATTTTCCCAGCCGCTTAAAACAGTGACAGCAACACCTCTGCCTTAGTTCCATTACCTAATTTTGCTCCTTAAAAGCTTAGCCTTGCGTTGGGCATATCAAAATAAAATTAACCGCCAGAATTTATAGCATTAGGTAGTGGCACATCAAATAAGTCAATCCTCTTTTATTCATATTCACATGTCAATTCATTCTAATTTGGTAAGAGGACAAGATAATCAAAGGACTTCTTGAAAACAAATGGAAGAAAAATAAAGACAGCTAGATTAGTGCTAGTCAATCTTCTTTTATTCATAATCAGATGTTACTTCATTCTGATTTGGTTTATGGACAAGATATTTTTTTGGACTACTAGAAAACACATGGAAGACAAATAAAGAGCTAGATTAATGCTTGTTTTCATTCTGATTTGGTTTAAGGACAAGACTAGTGCTCATCCTATGCACAATTTTGACTAAAAATATTAGATAGGTAATGTTTATACTTCTTATGACACAATTAAATTTTAGGAAAATTTCAAATTATGTGTAATAGTAGTACTTGTAAATAAATTAAAAGGTATTAAGATGTACATAAATACGAAATGGAGTAGTTAATTTTATATCTAAATATCACTGTTGGTTTCTTAGAGACTCTTTAAATTAACATACATTATATGTACAAAGAAGATATTAAAAGTCAGGTACCCACAAAACCATAAACAAAAGTAATGAAAGAATCTAATTTCTGAGTTGCTTACTAGAGAAGAACTTGCAAGCATCCGATTAGAAAATACATATGGCAAACAACAGTAGCGCCATTAAAAGCATAGTTTACATTTTTATTTTTATCTTTTTTGAGAGAATAGTTTGAAAATTTTGAAGTTGGTCACAATCACAGAAACGGTCATGGTGTTACAGTAATGGACTTGATGCACTTATCGCAAACTGCACTGCGGTTTTACACCAATTTGGAAATACCAGAATAGAATAAAAGGGTCTTTCAGTGCCTTCGGAATTAGTATAGGCTAAGAAAGCACATGATTGTACCTTTCCTACAATGAGTGTGCCGCAAAACAGGAGATTTTAAATGAATAAAAATAAAAAAATAAAAAAAATGGTAAAGTAAGCAAATCTGTTTACTCTTGAGGTATTACAAAATTCACCGTATACCCCTATACTTTCAAAAACTCATTGTATACCCTTGTTTAAATTCATCAAATGCTCTGATACCACAACTCCGCTATGATTATGTTACAAACATTTTATTGAAAAGATCAAAATATCCCTAAATTGTTATTAAGGACAAAAAAATCCATTTTTCATCATCATCTGTCATCACCAACACCCAGAAATCCAATCCTATAACAGAAATTCAATGTACCAGATCAAAACCAACCCTCCCTCTCATCTACCAAACCCTTCAATTCAATACACTTGCAACTCTTTCACGAAAAATAACCCAGCAAATAGTCCTCATTTGCTCAATCATGGTAGTTCCCATGATCAACTCCAGTTCTGAATTCACCACCACCACAACCACTGTCGAATTTCCCTTTATTCCCCAATAATTTTCCAAGTTCAAGAACAGTCCTTAAAAAGACCATAATTACTCAACTATAACTAACTTACTCCGACATAAAAAAAAAAAAAAAAAAACCCTCCC
>PYUH01000004.1:627498-713382 GCA_016808085.1 Suaeda aralocaspica
ACCCCCCTTCCCCTCTTTCTCACTATCCCCAAGAATTTCATTAAAGTCCCAAAAAATACCCTGGAAATTCAGAGAATTTTTTATATTTTTCATGGCTCCACGTAAACCTTTTGGATGAAACCTCCACCCATATCACCCCTATAGCAGCCAACTCGGCACACCATTCCCATCTCTGACAATTATAGCAATATGGTGATCCGGAAAGAGATTAATTGTTGTAATTTTTATTAACATGTGTCTGCATAATAAAAATAAACACATGAAATAATAAGCTATTTGTTTTTAACACACCAAAATATTATATATTGATCTTAAGACATGAATCTCAATGTTTTAGTTTCAAATTATAATATTAGAAGGTTTTAAAGAGTTTTTAAGCAACTTTAAAGCCGTCATTTTTGTAATTATCGAAATCAAGTGTTTGCAAAGGAATTATTAAGATATGAATAGAGCCATTGGAGGTTTTGGACCTTTCTCCCCCCCTCACTCCTCGTACGTCCTTCCCCCACTTTCCGTGTCCTACACGCCCCACCCCAACGTCCTTGTGGCGCCGTTCGTAAGACGTGTTTTTCCTCTCGTTTCACGGCCTGACTCCCCCACCCAGAGGCGCCTTCGAGTTGAGTGCTTCTCAGCACACACGCACCCAGATATTAGCGCGAAATCACCTTCATCTACCACAGCCAACCATCCCCAAGTGATAACCCCCTACCGTCCGTCACCGTCACCATAAATCAAGGGCCCATCACTACGTTAGATAGCAGTCCCCCTCTTTCTCACTATCACCAAGAATTTCATTAAAGTCCCCAAAAAATACCACTGGAATATTCAGAGAATTTTTTATATTTTTCATGAGCTCCCACGTAAACCTTTTGGATGAAACCTCCACCCATCCATACACCCCTATAGCAGCCCAACTCGGCACACCATTCCCATCTCTGACAATTATAGCAATATGGTGATCCGAGAAAGAGATTAAATTGTTGTAAATTTTTATTAACATGTGTTCATGCATAATAAAAATAATAACACATGAAATAATAAGCTATAATTGTTTTTAACACACCAAAATATTATATATTGATCTTAAGACATGAATCTAATGTTTTAGTTTCAAATTATAATATTAGAAAGGTTTTAAAGAGTTTTTAAGCAACTTTACAAAGCCGTCATTTTTGTAAAAATTATCGAAAATCAAGTGTTTTGCAAAGGAAATATTAAAATAAAGTAATTGAATAGAGACCATATAGGGAAGGTTTTGGACAATTTTCTAATGTAATTAGTTAGTTTAGAACTGTTGTAGAAGTTAGTCAACGTGGTTTTTAATTAGTTTCGATTTTTCCTATGTAGGAGAATTCGAGTTGAGTGATTTCTAGAAGTATTAGCGGATCACCGTTATAACACAAGATACGTAAGTAATAAAGGCAATTATGTAGATAGAGTTCAACTAGATTTGTTTGATTTTCCATGCTATATGTTATAGACATTAAAAAGTTGATGTTTGATTGACTTGAGATGACTTACATGAGAAGTTATGTTAGCATGATTGTATGAAAGGTATGTTTTGTTTATCAAGTTGACATTCCGTATTTATAGTACTATCATTACGTCATGAAATTTGGAATGTTAAATTATTTGGAAGTTTTGACAAGTAGTCAATAAAGAAGAAAGGAAAGGCATTTTAGTTGATTAATTTCTTGATCAATAAGAAAGGTATTTAGTGAATATTTATTCACATATTTAATAGAAGCAAATGAGCAAATAATTAGCTACTCATATTTAATGTGTAGTAAAGGAAAGTTTGGTTATATAAAAACACACAAATTTAATCTTAGAATCACACTATAATTAAGATAATTAATATGGTGTTGCCTGTTGTCATGTATGCATCTATGTGATTTTTGTGTGTCATAACAATTGTTAAACCTGTTAATCACGTAAAGTGAAATAGGATTCCCACCAAAACTCTTGGAACGTATATTCCTTGAGTATGAACAATGGGGGGATTTATGGGTATGGTTATTGTAACTTCTAATCGGGGTACCAGACGTTGTACTCTTTTATATTTTTAATACGTTGGAATTCCGTCACTTCATGTGACATAGGTAATACCTTCTTGGAGTTGCTCCTAGATTGGTGCCTATTAGGGCGATTGTTAAAGAAAGGAAATCCGTTTGATACGAATTCTAAAGATCTAAAAACAATGAATAATTTTTAGTGCATGAGCCTATGTACAGGTATATAGTGATGACAATGGTAAGAACTATGTGTTGTTCATTCTTTTATTTTGTTGTCAATCATGTTTTGCATAATGTCTAGTATTTATGTACTCACTTTGTTGATTGTGTGTGTTTGTGTGCATGGCTTTGTCTTTGACTTGGCCCTACGATCAGGGGCAGATCTAGGATTTTAATAATGGTGGGGCAAAACTGCCGAACCTACCGCACTGATCATGACCCAAAAAGTTTATAACAATGAAAATCATAATTTATATTAAAAAATAAACAATAATGTTATACATGATGTCAAATTACATCAAAATTCAAATACTTAAACTATTACAATTGTTCTANATACTTAAAACTATTACAATTGTTCTATACGAGTTTTCATATTTTGATATCGGTTAACAATTGAATCCATACTAACACCTAAAAACAAATCTTTCTCAAGAAAAGTTACTAAACAATCGCTCAACATTTGATCTCCTATGCTATTTCGTAGCTTATCTTTCACAATATTCATTCTAGAAAATACTCTTTCGACACTTGTCGTTGCAACCGGAAGAAGTAGCACCAACTTCAAAAGCAAGTACACCCTGGCATGAGTTTCATGCTTGTTTGTCTCAACAAGTTTCATCGATAGCCCATTCAATGTGTTAACATACCAAAATCTTTCATCACTTCGAACATCATGGATGAAATAATTAAGTGAATGCTAAAAAAAATCAATTGAGGATTTGAAAATTCATTAGGATAGTATTGAGCAAGTCGAATTAATTTTCTCGTGTCAAAAGAAGCAAATCGATTAGAAGGATTGAAAGAAGGCATACAAATAAGTAATTCGTTACTTACCTCGGAAAATCGATTTTCAAGTTCTTGCAATTGCAAATCTAGAACACTTAGAAAAACTTCCACACGAAAATGATGAAATTTTGTCACTTGTGGAATATTATTTCGGAACCTCCTGTTCATGGGTGCATACATCTCCTCCATATTTGGAATCTCTATTCCATGCTTCTCCATAAATGTAGTTACTTTCATCATTAGAGAATTCCATCCATCATCTCTCAATTCTTGCAAACTTCTCTTTGTTATACCAACCATAGCCATTGCATTTACAATGTCTTGATCTCTTTTTTGCAATGCCAAATTCAACTCATTTGTTATCCCAAAAATACTAACCATCAAGTGAGCCAAAAAAATGAAATCAAACGACATCAAGAAGATTGTAATACGCGTAGCTTTATACTTATCAAGTGTTGAGGAGAACCCAATTGAATCAAGCGAATCAAGAATTGAAGGATACAAATGAAGAACATTTAAAATTGTTTTAAAATGAGATCCCCAACGAGTCTCACCAAGTCTCCTCAAACCAAGTTCTTGGTTTAAACCTGTTCCAGATTCAATCTCACCCAAAGACAATACGTCAACTATATGTTGCTTTTGGCTATCTCGAAGGTATTCTCTCCTCTTAGGAGAACCACCAACAAAGTTAACAAGAGGCGCAAATACTTCCACAAATAGCCAAATACAATCAGGATTATTCTTAGCAATGGCTACTAGTGTCAATTGAAGTTGATGAGCAAAACAATGAACATAGTGTGCTGATTGATTTTCACCTTCTATTAAAGCTTTAAGGCCATTAATTGAGCCTTGCATATTGCTTGCTCCATCATAACCTTGACCCCTAACTCGAGCAAGACTCAAAGAATGTTCCATAAGCAAAGACTCAATGGCATTTTTAAGAGTCAGAGAAGTAGTATTAGCAACATGTACAACACCAAGAAAACGTTCATTAATTGCTCCCCTTTTGTTGACATATCTCAAACAAAGAGCCAATTGCTCTTTATCTGAAATATCTGCAGACTCATCAACAAGGATAGAAAAGAAATCACCACCAAGATCATCAATTATTACCTTAGTTGTCTCTTTAGCACAAGCATTTATTATATCTTTTTGGATTGTAGGAAATGTTAATTGACAATTGCCCGGTGCTTTATTAAGAACAACTTCTGAGTATTCATGATCATACTTGGCAAGAAGCTTCAAAAGTTCAAGAAAGTTACCTTGATTCAATGAAGTTTCAGTCTCATCGTGACCACGGAAAGGCAATCCTTGGAGTAGAAGCCACTTCAAACACTCAATTGAAGCCTCTAATCGTTTTCGATAAGCATATGTCGTTTCCTTTGTTCGTTGAGATAAACCGGTCACAACAGAAGCCTTTTGTTTTTTGATGTCTTCTAACCTCCCTATCGATTGATTATGAGAACTCATGTGCCCACCTACATGCTTCTCCAATGCTTCTGTTATATTCCAAGCTCTCCAACCATTACAAACAAAAGCATCTCCCCCTGCACATATCTCATCTTTGAACAAATAACAAGCAAAACAAAAGGCTGCATCTTTCTCCACACTATATTCAAGCCAAGGTTTATAAGTGTTGAACCATTGTTTGACAAAACACCTTCTTTTATTAACACTAAAAGACCGGAAAGGAAATTCATGATTTAAAGGTTGACATGGTTTTCGTTGAATGTATTCCCTTCTAATGGCATCAATACCATCGGGATGAAATTCAGTAATCTTTCTTCTTTTCCCCGGGTCTTGTGGAAGATTGAGAACGTCAATTGAACTTAGTCTTGGTCTAAGACTTGTTTCCCCTCCATCTTTTGGATTTTCTGGAATGTTATTAGTTGACGGGTAGGAGTTTTGTTGACTAGTTTGAGGTGGCTGTAGATTTTGATCATTAGTTTGTGGTGGATCATTTTGTTCATTAGTTTGTGGGGGATCATTTTGTTCATTTGTTTGAGGAGGAGGAGTTTGTGCATTATTAGAGGAGGTACTACTCTTTTTTGAAAAGAAACTTGAAATGCTTTTGCTTTTGCTCTTACTTGAACTCCTTCTTTTCATTCTAAAAATTAAACAAAATTATAATTAAACTAATTACACAAATTATGAATCTAGGAAAGACATTATAGATTCATAATTCATTCAACAATCAATAATCTGAAATATCATTCAACAATCAACAATCAATAATCAAATAATCAATAATCTGATAATCTGAAATAATAATATTAAATCAATAATCTGAAATATCATTCAACAATCATTCAACAATCAATAATCAATAATCTGATAATCTGAAATACGATATTAAATCAATAATCTGAAATATCATTCAACAATCAACAATCAATAATCAAATAATCAATAATCTGATAATCTGAAATAATAATATTAATTAAATCAATAAATTGAAATATAATTCATAAATAACAAAAATTAGAAATTTAGAATAACCAACAACCAATATATATACAAGAATTGATACAGAAATTCAAATGTTCTGAAATCATTTCATAACAAATTACAACAAAAGCTGTTACTCATTAACAAGGTATTAAAGAATTAAAGTAATGCAATCAAAAGATTAACGTGGTGATTAATGAAATTAATTAGCTTGTTATAAAGACATAAAGACATAAAAAAATTGGAGTCAAGAGTTTGGTTTTAATTTGAACCAAAGAATGCAAAAGGGGTTTTGTGCTTTTGAAGATTGAAGATTGAACAATTGAAGTTAGGGTTTGAACTCACGACAGCGTGATTTGAACAATTGAAGATTGAAGATTTGAAGTTAGGGTTTGAATGTTTGACACTTTGATTGATCTAATTTTAGAGATCGAAATAGTAAAAGGGGTTTTGTCTTTTGTGCTTTTATTTGTTCAATTGTTCTTCTTCAGTTTCACGTGAAGGACTGAAGGAGATTCTAATTTTTACTTTTTTTTTTAAATGAAGCTGATTTTTTTTTTTAGGGAATGGTGGGGCATGTGACCCACCATGCCCCTTGGTACGTCCGTCCCTGCCTACGATGACCCATTTCGATGGCGAATAGTTGTCTAGAATAAAGAGAAAGCTACAAGTACATGTAGGCATAGTCGATCGTGCTGGGATTGAGTAATGAGCGCTTGCATTGTTGTTTTCTTAGCTTGTGTGGACTTGCTAGTTATTTATTTTTATTGTTGACTTTTGGATTTTTGAAGTTTAAAGTCTATTTGGTTTTGAAGGGTCGTTAATACCGTTCCGAGTTGTAATAAAGTTTATTTTGAATTTGGTTTGAAAGTTCTTTTGGAATTTTTATTTGGGTTTTGAAATAAAAGACTTCTGCAGTAGTACTTTGACAAAAGCCTTAGCCGTTATCACGGTGGCGGTAATACTTTGATTTTTCCTAGTTTAGTAGGAAGGATATTTATTACTATTTTTTTATTCTATTTATATTATATTTCCAGAAATTATTACAAGGAGAAAGTTAGGAAATTCCAGGGTGTTACAAATTCAACCCAACAATCATGCTTTTTAATTACATTAATTGCTATCAAAAACAAAATTTCTTGTTAATTTATACTAATCGAAACAAAAGTATTTTACAATAAAGCTAAAGAATCATGCTAATATAATTAATCAAGTTAAGTAAAGTAATTAAGCAATAAAAATGCAACTTGCGTCTCAAAAATACGCAGGTGTAGTGAGGCCTGCGCCTAATTCAAACGCAGGTCTCATTGACCATTTGCATTTTTTAAATGCAAGTCTCTTTTTTTTTAACAGAAAAACCTTGACATGTGCGCCTCATTTAGGCGCATGTTGGTTGACACCTGCTGTAACACCCTGGAATTTCCTAACTTTCCCCCTTTAAATTTTCCGGAAATATAATATAAATATAATAATGAATAATAATTATCAAAGCTCCTAATTAACTAGGAAAAACCAAAGTATTACCGCCACCGTGATAACGGCTAAGGCTTTTATCAAAGTACTACAGCAGAATGTAACACCTTGGAAACTCCGTACCTTTTTCTAAAACCGGTTACTTGTCCTAGCATTTACTAAAAACCCGAAACTTCCAGAATATTACCGCCACCATGTGGAAACGGCTAAGGCAATTATCAAAGCTGCTAAAGCGGAAGACACTCTTTAAAAAAACATTTCAAAACTACTCAAAGCCAACTTCAAAAACATTAAGTCAAACCATTTGAAAACTCTTACAACTTCGGAACCATAATGGCCCTTAAAACCAAATGAAAGTAAACTTGTAAAACAATGTTAGTCCAACATCAAAAGAGATAACATCCACAACCAAATTTACTAACAAAACTACTACTACGAAAGCAAGACAAAAACGCTCGGCACTCAATCCCAGCATGATTGACATATGCCCTCCTGAACCTGTTGCTTTCTCTTTATTGAAGACTTACTACTCGCCATCGAAATGGGTCATCATAGGGCCAAGATCAAAGATTATGCCGTGCACACAAAAAGCACGTAATCAGAAAAGCTGAGTACATAAACACTAAAAGACTATGCAACACACTAGCATGAACCTAGGTAAGGGCATACAGCAATAAACACGTATCTTACCATTCCTGCAATGTAGCTGCAACACTTGGTTAGAATAAACCAATTTAATATATTTACTTAATTTGGAATTCGCATCGAACGGGTTTCCTCCTATAAACAATCTCCCTATTGGGCACCAGTTGGGGAGCAACTCCCAAAAGGTATTACCTATGTCACACGAGGTGACGGATATCCAGCGCATTAATAACAAAAATAAAGATTACACCGTCTTGTACCCCAATCAGGAGATAAAAGAACATCAGTCTAGTAACTCCCCCTATTGTTCATACTCAAGGTATATACGTTCCAAGAGTTTTGGTGCGAATCCTCTTTCACTTTACGTATTTATCAGGTTACTTGAAAATGTGAACAAACAACACACAAACAAACAACCAATATTGCACATAGACATGTAACTTCCTTTTTAAGTAACCTCTTTTAGTGAACACTTGTTTTAAACTTTCCTCTTTAACTAATCCACACATAAACTGTGAGTGGATCAAACTTCCTTCTATACCACACATTATACTGCGAGTGGCTATAATTAAAATGAATGCTCATACTTAACTTGAAAACGTGAACCTTGTCACAACTATGCTATAAATATGCAAAATGTTGCTCAACTTTGAAAATAACTCTGCTATGCTTTAATTCTTGCAAAATATGACTACTTATATGTCGATAAGGACTCATGTTCAACATGAATTAAATAAAATATACTATTTCCATAAGAGGAATAAACTTGTAGTCATATAGTCAACAAACTACTAACACATGTAAAACATGTAAACATATAAGGGACTTCTCAACATGCATGAAAGCATACTTGGCTACTAAGCAACCTATAACATGAACATATACATGTCCTATCATGATACTACGTCCATGAACCATCCTTTAGTACTTACGTACCTTGTAAATAACGGTTATTTGCCACCAATTCACTAGAACTCGCTTACTCCGAAGCTTCCTACATTAACAAAGGCTTAAACTAATTAAAACCCTCGTTCACCAAATTTTCGAGCAGCTTAAACACCCTTTAAAACGTCTCAAAACGTCACATAGTGACCTATAAGACACCACTAACAATACCATGCATTACCCATATATAATATATCCTTCTTAAAACATCCTTTATTCGCACTTAGAATAAAATTTCAGCATATTTAGATGCTTAAAAACACTTTAAAACGCCTTTAAATTTATTATTACCACCTTACTTAATTTTCAGAAACTTGTTTAAGCTTTATAAAACCTCAACATATATTTTATGTCACTTTAGAAAAGTGGACAGCTATTTAGAATAATCAAAACTCCATGAAAAACCTTAAAAACAACATAAATTAATCATACAATGTAATACTTAACTTATATGACCAATTCATGCTAATTACATACTTTAAAACCCTAATTATTCACTTTATAAAATCTGGACAACATGTAAAACATGCTTAAAATCACTTTTAAACTTCATAAAACATACTAAAAATCATATGTAACATTATAAAATCAACATGTGATCATACTAGCATAATGTGAACACTACAAGAAAACGAGCAAATAGCGACGGATATTTGCGACGAAATTAAATTCCGTCGCAAAACTTGATATTTGCGACGGAATTAGGTCCGTCGCAAATTTGCGACGGAATTCCACTTTCTTGCGACGGAAATATCCGTCGCAAAAAAAGGACAAACCATATCAAAAAACACCCTAATTTTGCGACGGAATTTTTTTTTTGCGACGGAATAATCCCTCGCAAATTTGCGACGGAATTAAAATCCCTCGCAAAAGTTCGACAAAAATTATGTAAATTTTGTCGCAAAAAAAATTAAGTCATTTCAGTCAAAAAAAATTAAGTCATTTCTTCTCCAATAACCCACACACCAAAATCAAATCTTCTCCAATAACCCACACACCAAATTCAGTCAAAAAATCACTGCTTCTCCGCCGGTTAACCCGCCGTTCGTCTCCTTTCCATATCGAGTTCCAGTGTGTTCGGTTGTGGATTGAATTCAGTCATTTCTTTGCCGGCTAACCCGCCGTTCTTCTCCTTGTTCTCCTCTCATTTTGCCGTGCTTCTTCTTCTTCCGGCGGTCTCCTCTGGTAATTTCTCACTTCTTTTTTTTTTCAATCGTTTTTGATTTTTTTCCTATCAAACGTTTTATGGTTGTTTAGTTTCGTCGATTTAGGGTTTTGAATCGTTTTTGATTATTTTTCCTATCAATCGTTTTTTCAAACGTTTTTGATTTTCGAACTTAAATTTTCGATTTAGGGTTTTTGTGCATGTTGATTGAATTTTATTTGACTCGAATTTTTGATTGAATTCCCCAAATAATTCCCGAATTTTTGATTGAATTCCCGAATTTTTGATTGAATTCCCGAAATTGAATCTCAAGAATTCTGTTTTAGGGTTCAACAGCTTGAAAATCTTCGACAGTATGTTCAATTTTGTTGTTGTTGTTGTTGTGATTTGATTTGATTTAATGATAAATTAATGTGATTTAATGGAATTTTGATTTTCAGTGTTTTAAATTTGTGCAATTATATGACTAGTTTGAGTTAATGTGATAGATTTGCTGAGTTCTTTTTGTAATAATTTTTTTTGTTTGAATTAAAAATCTGAAAGCTGTTTTGGAGTAATTATGGCTCCATGGCTCTTTTTGAGTTAATGTGATTCAATTTGCTGAGTTCTTTTTGTAATAATTTTTTTTGTTTGAATTAAAAATCTGAAAGCTGTTTTGGAGTAATTATGGCTCCATGGCTCTTTTTGAGTTAATGTGATTCAATTTGCTGAGTTCTGTTTTAGGGTTCTTTTTGTTTTGTGAAAACATTACTGAAAATTAAAAAGCTTTATTGGCTTATAGATTGATGCTTCCATGGCTCTTATGTCATGTCATTTATCTCATCGTCGTGTTAGTGTTTAAGTAATTTAGGATAGTGGAAAGTTGCATAATGTAATGTGATCACTCGAGGCGTGTTCAATTCAACTTGGGAGGAATAACTAGTCTTTATAAATGTGTTACAACAATTTGGCCATGGGAATTTGGTACCTTTGGTATAAGGTTGTAAATTGTTTAGGCCTTAGCTCTAACAAAAAGACGAAGAGGGAGTTGATATCTTCACTACCATCAGTAAGAGAACCTTAACACTAATCATCTAGGAACTTCATCAAAAATACCATAATGAAGGGATATATGAGTTTGTTGTGAGGTCTTTGACTAAATAGGTCCCCACAGTTCCTATATAATTGAAGAGAAAACATTGTGATATTGTGGAGTGTTTCTATTAGGTTGTTTATAGTTTAGAAGTGAATGAGCGTCTAGAATGCTAGTACAGATATAGAATGAGCAAACTCACAGTTGTTATGAGAAAATCTTGAAGCCGTCACGGTGGCTATTAATTGTGAATGGACTTTGTATTATTTTAGGAGAAGCTTTTTTTTGCCTAAGTTTCCTTAAATCAAAGGAGGATTCTCCTTTCTGCTATCATTTTATTCTTTACTGTCATTTCTATCGAGAGCTGTTGAAATGGATTTTGGAAGCTGTCCTGCTCTATTAGATGTTTTGGTTGGATATTATAGGCCTGTGGCTAAAGAGTAGTTTACTTGTTCTCTTTTCTTTCTTTTTTCTCTAAATTGATTGTTTTTGCAGTCCTTCTTCCCAATCATTCTTGTTAAGAAGATATGAAGTAAGGAAAATATATAGTGTGATATATTTTTCACTTTAATGTTAGAAAGATATAATATTAGGAAATAATATCTTTTGTGTTATTGTTTAATTATGTTAAGTAATTATCTTAGAATATTATGATGTTTCCTAAGTTGTTTTGATAATTAGCTTAGTTTCCCGTTCATGAAATTTCTGCAGTACAATTGTAGTGTTTGAGATGCTACTGAATTTCATCATTATGAAATTCATCATAAAACTCTTTTGCAATCTACTAACATCATTATGAAACCAACCTATGCTTTAGAATAATTTTTCATAAGCCAAAACATGTTCATAATATTTATTCTATTGAATTTCATGATTTCAAAATTTGGACAATAATTTATTTCATGATTAAAGCCTTTAAAAATCAATCTAAACTTCATAAAATCATCATAAATTTACCCAACAACAATTCATGATCATAATATTGAAGTTTAAATCATTAAAATTCATAAAAGTCAAGAATTTCATTACTTTATAAACCCTAATCTAAAATTTCATGAACAACAAATTAATTCATGGCTTAAAACAAATCGTACTTTATTAAAACATCATTAAACTTAAGTATGAACATCAATTTGCAAGAGTGAATCAAAAAGAAAGAAAAAGAATTTTTTTATATAAAAGTTTGAAAATTACCAAAATAGGGGAGCAGTAGGGCCGCCGGTGGTGGCAATGGTGGTCCAGCGAGGTAGCTCCGGAGAGGCGGTCCCGGCAGTGGTCCCGGGGCACGATTCCCGAGGCGAGCTTCTCTCCCCTTTTTTTCCGAAAAAGCGAACACAGTTTTTCGTTTTCCTTTTTTTTTTCGGAAAATTTTTCTCCTTTTTTTTGTTTTGTGTTTTGCTTTAGGATTTTAGAGAGAGATTAAAGGTATAATTTTTGGGTGTTTAAGGCTATTTATAGGGCCACTAATCAGAATTTTCTGATTAGTTTAGGTTTTTAAATGGGCTTTATGGCTTAGAGTAGAATTGGGCTTGTTTTAAAATAGTATAAAATACCCATTTAAAACCCATTGTTTTTTTAAAACTCCGAAAACCCTTTTATAAATTCCCGAACACTTTAAAATAATTTAAAACTCTTATAAAACTTTCAAAAGCTTATTGAAATAATTTATAAACCTTTGTTTAAATATTTAATTCATTAAACAATTATTAAAACTTATTTATGTAAATAATAAAATACTTAAAATATACTTTATAAATACGTATTTAATACGTAAAATTCCTCAAAAATATGGGGTATGACACGAAAGTCTTTAAAAACAGAAAACGAAATTTAAGACTCAAAATAAAACTTGGAATAATCTCAAAAGCAAACCAAAGTCGAAACCATAAAGGAAACCAACTTAAATCTTTATTACACTTCGGAAACATCTAACTGCCGTTTAAAACCAGATAAAATTTAAACTTCGAAAAACCAAAAGTCAACATCAATAATAAATAAATAACTAACAAGTCTATAAAACTAAGAAAACTACAATGCAAACGCTCACACTCTAATCCAGTATGATTGATTATGCCCACCTGTACATTTAGCTTTCTCTTATTCTAGACAACTACTCGCCATCAAGTGGGTCATCGTAGGGCCAAGTCAAAGACAAAGCCATGCACACAAACACACACAATCAGCAAAACTGAGTACTTAAATACCAAGGACTATGCACAACATGATTAATATTAAAATAAAAGAAAAGTGTAACACACATCTTACTGTTGACAATTCTTCACCAGTGAATAGACTCAACTCATATAAATTATTTATGATATTTATACTTTGGTTTTCGCATCGAACGGGTTTCCTTTACTTTAAAAATCGCCTTGGGCACCAACTTGGGAGCAACTCCAAGAAGGTATTACCTATGTCATGTATAGTGACAGAATTCCAGCGCATTTAAAATATAAAAGAGTACAACGTCTTGTACCCCAATTAGAAGTCATAGATCGATCACTGTTCCATACGACTCCCTCCATTGTTCATATCAAGGTATATACGTTCCAAGAGTTTTGGTGCGAATCCTCTTTCACTTTACGTGATTATCAGGTTTAACAATATTATGACTCACACGCAACAACACATAGAAGCATGCATGACATTAAGCAAAACCATATTAATTATCTTTGATTTAAAGTGATTCTAAAATAATCTTGTGTGTCCTTTAATTAAACTAAACTTCCTTTACCACACATTAATTGTGAGTGACTAACTATTTATCTTTCTTGACCACACATTTAACTGTGAGTGGCTATATAGATATTTACTCATTAAACTTCTATTAAACATGTGAATAAAAATTCCTTTCTTGTTGATTAAGTAACTAATCAACTCAACTAACTTCCTTTTTCTTCTTCATTAACTATTGGCCAACTTTAGTAATAACTTTAACATTCCAATTACTCATGATATGATTATAAATACTATAAAGGTGGAATGTCAAAACAATAATATAAGAATCATACTATTCAACTTTCATGCTAGCATACTTCTCATGCTGGTAAACTAAACCACAATTCATAATCACATACATAACATATAAGCTCAACAACCAAGCATGAATTCTACTTTTATTTTCGCCTTTAGTACTTACGTACCTTGTATAGTAGTGGTGATCCGCCACAACTTCTAAAAGTCAACTAACTTGAATTCTCCTACATAGAGAAACCAAAACTTAATTAAAACCTTGTTGACTAACTTCTACAACAACTCTAAACTAACTTTTTTATATCGGAAACTTGTCCAAAACCTTCCCTATATGGTCTCTATTCAATTCCATCCTTTATTTTAATTTTTCTTTCGCAAAATACTTAATTTTCGGTAATTTTCCAAAAATGGCAGCTTCATAAAATTACTTTAAAACACTTTAAAACCCTTCCAAATATCATAATTTGATCATAAAACATTATAGTCATGTCTTAAGCTCATCATACAATATTTTGATGCATTAAAAATAATTATAACTAATCATTTCACGTGTTAATAAAAATTTACAGTGTTATTTATTTGTTCAAAACTCATTAAAACCTCATCAAAACTTCATAATTCAAGCATAAAACTCTTTTACAATCTAATACCATCAGTATACATTTAACCTATGCTTTAAAATAATTTTTCATGAAGCAAAACATGCTCATAATATTTTAACTCTTAATTTTTTATAACTTTAAAAATTTGATAGCAATATTAAACAACTTTAAAACTATTAAAAACAAATCTAAAATTCATAAAATCATTACAAATTCATACTACAACAACTTATGATCATAATATAAAACTTTAGATCATTAAAAACCATAAAACTACATATTTCATAATTTTAGAAACTTAGTTTAAAATTTCATGAACAACTTTATAAATTCATACATTAAACATGACCATAACTATATAAAATATGATTAGAATCATAGAAACATGATTAAGCATAATTATAAACATAACTTTATGCATAATTGAATTAAAAAGAAAAGAGGAGAAAAGTCTTTTTTAGTTAGAAATATGCCAACAAAGGGGAGGAGAAGAAGATGGCCGGCGGTGGCTGCCGGTGAGTAGGGGCGGCGCGCGACGGAGGGACGACAGCGAGAAGAGGGGTGGACGAAGAGGAAGACGAGCGACGAAGGGGAGGAAGCACGAAACTTATTTTTCTTTTCGAAAATTCAAAATTTTTTTTCACTTTTTTTTTTGAAATCCTAAATCACTAGTATGCAAAATAAATCTGAAATTTTTGGTTTTAAGGTGTATTTATAGGCCCAAAGTAGGTTTTGGTGCAATTACATAAATACCCTTAATGCTTGAAATTACTTTTGCGCCCTTGTTATAAAACAATTTAGGAAACCTTAAAAATTCTATTTTTAGAAACTTATTAAAATATTTAATAAAACTCAAAGTGACATTAACTATGATTTGTAAACTTTAGAAAACATAAAATAATTATTTCAAGTAGCAAACAATTTAAATTTCTTTTAATAAATTTATTGAACTTAAATTTTCAATAAAAATACTAAAAATAAACACATAAAATACGTAAAAATGTGGGGTATTACACTTGTGCCTAAATCAGACGCAGGTGTCAGCCAACTTTTGCCTAAAACAAACACACATTTCATCTAACACCGCAAATTAAAAACTTACCGGCTGTTCTAGACCCGACATCTTCGTTTGAGTTGGTTCGGTGGTGGCCGACGACCTCGTGAAAACCGGTGGAGTAAGTGTGGTGGTGGAGTTGGTGAGGAGGAATTGTGGTGGTGGTAGAGGATTTTTTAGTGAGATAAAGTGATTTAAAGAGGAAAGTCCAAATTTGGAAATTTTGGTGAAAATAGAGGCGATAGCAAGAGTTTTCCGGGCGATGTTTAGTGTTTTAGATAAAATATACTAAAAGGCATCCTTGTATATGTGCCACATAAGCATTCCATGTCACTAACAAAAACAAATTATGCTTGGAGCTAGACTTAAACCCATAGCCTCTTACAAATCAAATTCAAGCGTTTACCATCTCAACTAATTTTTATTGGTGATTTAAATGTCTACATAGTATTATACTACGTATATTCTTTTTACTCATTAAGTAAATGAGAGTTAGTGTTTTTATTTTTTATTTTTCTAATTTTCACAAGACTAAACATTAAATGTACACATTAAGATTAAAAATACAACGCCCGGGTCGATATGCTAGTTAATTACTATTAACAAACCATGTCAATTTTCATAATAACAAAAAAAAGTACTTTTTACTATAATCATAAAAAAACAATGTTACAAATAAAATTAATTAAAGAAATGACAAAAAAAATTTAACCAAATTATAAAATGTATTTTATCCTCACATTATAAATGTGTGCTAAAGTTACTGTAGCTACTGTTGAGGAAAAGTGTACTGACATTTTTGTCCTTCTTTCTTATTTTTTTTCTTTTCTTATCTTCTCAATTACGGTCTGATTTTTTCCCCCCTTCTTCATTGTGTCACAGCTTCCTATTCTCCTCTTTCTCATTTCTTCACTCCTCCTATTTGTTATTTCCATGCGCCTTTATGTTATTAGGTTTGCAAACCATGGATATATGTAAAAGAGTTTTGCAACCATGCTTATCCTTCAAAGTATCTGCGACCTTGGCTGTTTCCTTTAAAGTAGCTGTGACCATGGCTGTCCTTTTTCAAATTTCATTTTGCTCACTAATTCTTCAATATTACCCTTCTTACGTTTTGGCTTGGGGTGCTTTTTTTTTTCTCTATTTTGTTCAAGGTTTATCTAATCATTCCGAATTCTCCTTTCTCTATTAATGATTTGATAATATTTAAGGTATTGTTTCAATTAGTAAATTATTCAATTGTTCCCATCTCAGTTTTTTAATTAGTGAATTCCAATTTTTCCCATTTTATGATTTTTTTCAATTAATTTTCATGCACCTCAACTTTTCGAATAAAGTCAAATTCAATGGGTGGTGTTACATATTGGTTTTGGGTGTGCAATTGATTTGTCATTTCCTAATGAATTGATTCGAGTTTTCTGAATTTCCATTTTCCTATGCAATCTATTTAGGTGTAGAGTATTTGTTAATTTAAATCTAAATTTGTTATACACCATTTCAACGTTCCAGATTAAACCCTTATGGTACAATCTGTGTGAATAAATATTGATTAATGGATGAATGACAAGTGTCAATCTTGAAATCATAAACACATTAGGGAAAAAGCCAAGTAGGAGAGGGAAGCCCCTCATTACACGCCGGGTATTCATCCGTCTCCCCTATCAAAGGTAAGAAAAGGTGCAATCCTCTACTGTAGGAGGACAAAGAAATGAACCTCCATGGGTATAAATACCCTCAGAAATCAGAACATGTGGCATTCAATTCTCATTACTACAAGCATTTATTGTGCTCTCTCTCTCTCTCTCTGAATTACTTGATCAACTACTTACTTAAGCATCAGAGGGGGAAAAATCCACCAAGGATTTATTCCTTTGTGCGGGTACTCCTGCCCGCCGAATTTTATACTCGCCAAGTTGTCAAGGGTCAACGCCAACTCCTACCCACACCAAGTCAGCACGCTAGTCCACAACTCAAAATCAACTGTGTGATCTCCTTAAGTAGAATCCTTTAAATTGTAACCTTGTAAAATTTGGTGCCGTCTAAGGGGAGACATAGAGTGATGGGAGGCAATAATCAGTACATGGATTCAGATGAAAACTTAAGAGATAGTAGTTCACCTCATCAAACAGGAATGCCTGAGCAGTCAGAAGCAACTAATGGTCAAACGGTAACTCTGGATCAGCTACATGCCATTTTGTGTTGCTTCCAACACACCATCGTAGGGGCTGTAGAAGACCAAGTGAAGAAAACTATGAAGGATACACAGCCAGAGGGAACGCCAATTAAACAGGCGAGTGCCCGAAGAAAGGAATTATGCGGACGAATTTTGGCTAGAACCAAAACTCCATTTGGTGCTAGAAGGGGTGAAATATTCAAAAGAACACCAGGAAAAGGAAAAATTCAGGAGGAGGCTCGTCAGGAGCCAGAGGTACACCCTTCTGATGAAGAGGGGATGATCTACAGAGATCCAGAAGGAAAACTACTCAACAATACATTCCTTAAAATGAAAGTACGGTTCTGTCATGGAGAACGTCGTTTTCCCTAGCGATCATGTCAGGGCCAAGGGCATACAGAGTCAAGCCACAAATCATAGAAGCCTTTGATGGCACAACTGACCCTGACGATCATGTCGCCACGTTCAAACACGCCATGTTTTTACAAGGAGCTGATGATGCAACATGGTGTAAACACTTTCCAGCCACCTTGAAAGGTGTGGCACAAAAATGGCTTAGAAGCCTACCTGACAATTCCATAAACAGCTTTATGGAATTAAGTATTCTCTTTTGTCATCACTTCATGGCGAACAAACAGGAAAAGAAGACCTGTATGCACCTAGAGGAAGAATTTCACAGGAAAATTCTTAAATTTTGAGAAATTATGTACAACGATTTAACTTGGAAGCACTACAAATTCCAAGTTTGAATGAAAATGTGGCGTTTGACTGTTTCTTTCGGGGATTGAGAGAAGAAACATTGAAATTTGATATTGTTTGAAAGGATATTAGAGATCTCAAAACTGCCTTGAAAGAGGCAGAACCTTTCATTCATGCAAAAAAACTTTGCTCCACCACCAAAATGAAAGAAAAGTTCGAAGATAGGCAAGATAGTGTCTTTAAAAAGAAGGAAAAGAGGGCGGACACCTGGTCTATCACCCCATCTAGGAAAGAAGATTCCAGCAAGTTTAAGTGAAAAGGGAAGTCGCTCCCTATATATTTCCCTATGAATATAATAAAGAAATAGGAGTAATTCTAAAAGAAGTAGGTCTGAAGCTGGGGATTCAGATGCCCAATCCTATGAGAACGCTGGTAGAAAGTCAGGATAAAAAGAAATTCAGCCATTTCCACAAGGATGTGGGGCACTACACTAATGACTGCAAAAATCTGAGGAGAGTTCTTGATGATCTGGCATCACAAGGCAAGTTGGGACCTTACATCAAGGGAGGCAGAAGGAAGGAAGGAAGAAGAAGTTTTTAAGACTCTGGGTATGATACTCCGCCAGGTGTGGTGGCGGTCATCTCATGGGGATTTGCAGCTGGAGGTCCAACTATGAGAGGGGGCAAGGATTACGTCAGACAATTGAATCAAGTGTACACTTCTACCTCAGTAAGAGAGGAAGGGAAGTTCCCAGAGGTATGCATCTCCAAAAAAGATAGGGGGACTATAAAGACACCACATGATGATCCCATGGTAGTAGAGCTGAAGGTCGCCAACTTGAAAGTCAGACATATCCTAATAGTCACAGGCAGTTCCACCGATATCATCAGCCTAACGTGTCTAGAGAAGCTAAATTATGCCAAGGAGGCGTTGGCCCCAATCCATCATCCTATAATTGGATTTGGGGGAGGCATCATCCACCCAATGGGGAGTGTCACCCTTCCCTTACAATTAGGGTATAAGATGAATCCTAGAAACATGTTTGTAAGATTTCTAGTAGTTCGAGATGCCATGGTGTACAAAATTATTCTTGGGCGACCAACATTAAATGTCGCCAAGGCAGTCATAGTACCAAATCTAATGTTGATGAAATTTGAATGCGATAATGGGTCTATAGGGTCAATACATGGAGATCAACAAGCAGCAAGAGAGTGTTACTTAACTACTCTCACTACAAGAAAACGGGGTAATAGCGATGGATTTTCTGCGACGAAATCCATTTTCGTCACAAAAAAGTGACAAACCAAATCAAATGACCAAGTTTTTTGCGACGGCTTTTTTATGTTTGCGACGGAAATTCCCTCGCAAATTTGCGATGGACTTAATTCCGTCGCAAAGTTCCCTCGCAAAAAAACGACAAATTCATAAATCATGCTAAGTTATTTTGTCGCCAAAAATTAATACCAACATTTCTCTAACCCGCCTCCGACGAACAAACCCTAAACCTCGCAAACCCTCCTCCTCCCGACGACGGCTATTGTCCTCCTCCTCCTCCTCCTCCTCTCTCTCTCTCTCTCCTCCATTGAAGCCTTTCGTTGAGTTCTCCATTGAAGGTAACTTATCTTTCTCCTTTTTTTTTGTTTTTTTTTGACCGCACACATTTTTCTGCTTATTCAAAGTACAGTTGAAGTTCGTTTGATTTTGCTTTTTTCAATTATCTGCAATTTCTAGTTGAAGTTCGTTTGATTTCACTTTTTTCAATTATCTGCAATTTCTAGTTGAAGTTCGTTTGATTTCGCTTTTTTCAATTTTTTAGCAATTTCTAGTTGAAGTTCGTTTGTTTTTGCTTTTTTCAATTTTTTGCAATAGTTGAAGTTCGTTTAATTTTGTCATTTTTCACTCTTAATTCTTCTTCAAGTGATTTCAACTTCTTTTGATCAAAAGTGTTATTCAATCAATTTCATATACCTAATATCTTCTTCTCAAACTGAAACTTCCGCAATTTTACTCACAAGTTCGTAATTCATTTATCATTGATAAAGTTCTTCTGCAATTGCTTATTCGTTTCATTACGATTTTGTTTTGAATGATTTTTTCTACAAGTTCGTTGATTTTTGATTTCTATGTGATTGCATTCCTTGCTAATACTTCTTCGTTTGGTTTCAATTGATTTCTTCTGCAAATACTTCTTCCATTGTTTCCGATATCTTCAATGATCGAAACCCTATGTAAATGCTTCTTCAATTAATATCAATTTCCTTTTTGCTTGAATAGCCATAATTCAATCAATTTCATAAACCTTATATTTGCAATGCACTCTATGATTTTTTCTGGTGAATTCATGGTGCTTTTATTGAGGTTCTGTGAAATTCTTCCTTTCAATATGAAATTACTGCTAGTGCACCAAATACATTTGCTGAAACCTCAAATAATTGTATTGTCTATCACTCCGTATAATAAGTTGCGAAGACTTTGGGATGTGTTGCGAAGTGTTTGATGCAATTGTGAATAGAGGACTAGTTGATATTGAAAATGAAGAGAAACTCATGCTGTTTTTGAATGGTTTGTGTAGCGGCTTTAACTTTACTAGCACTCTTAGATCGATCTTCAATTCAATTTGCTTATTCAAATTCCCAAAAATTCAACCCCTAAAATTCACTCGATCTTTCAATTCTATGGTTTTCACGAATTTCACCCCCAATTTTACTCAAATTAACCGAGTAATTTGGGGGTTTTTATTGCTTTTTCTGGAGTTAAGAATTTCGATTTTCTAGGGTTTGTATGAGGATTTGGTGTTGTCTTCCATTTTTTGTCGTCGACGATAGGATTTATATGGGTATCTTACTACTTGATATTTCCCTCTTCGTTGATTGTACACGAGGAGTAATTTACGACAAAGTTCAATCATTTAAATTTGCTACCTCTACTTCAATGTTAATTTGGGTTGACTACAAGATACACTTGTGTGCCCTTATTGCTAATGTTGGTGTTGTAATTGATAAAGTCGAATATGATCCCCAACATTGTTTTGGCAGTAATGCTGATGTTTCTGGTTCTAATAATAATTCTGATTTTCCTTCTTTTTCTAAACTTCTTCTAGGTGTTGTTTTTGCTGCTAATTCTGTGGTGGCTTCTGATTCTTCTGTTAAGGATTCTGGGTTTCATGTATTTTTCTTCATTTTTTCATTTAATTTGATTTTTAAGTCTTTTTGGGTTTTTTTTTTCAATTATTGTTTGTTAAATTCTTATGTTTGTTTTAGTTTGAATTTTGATTACTGTACCTTGTGATTAAGTTTTGTGCTTGCTCTTGGTTGAATTTGGTATTTCAATTTCTATGATTTTGTTATATTTTGTTGAAATTGGCTATTGCTGTGTTTGTTACCTTATTACAATGAAAAACATGAAGTCTTTTATGTAAATGGTAATTGGGTAGTAAAGTTTCTTTAGGTTAAAATTGTAGATTACCAGATTCAATCCTATTGAATTTAGACTTATGTTAGGTTTGTGAATAGTGAAATGATGCTTAGGTTGTTGAATGTTGATTTTATGTAAGGTGAATATGGTGTAAGTCTTAGTGAAGTGATCCATAATTTGTACATTATTGATGTTTGTTTGGCTATTGATTGTATGAGAATTTTGGCTATGATCAATGTTGTAGGCGGTACCTATATACTAATATTGTGTATGTAATCTCACCACACACTTCTACAAGTAATATTGTTGTATCAATATAGAAAAGTTGTTTGTTTTTTCAGAGATTATTGACCTTGTTTAGAAGGGTTATAGTTGTTTTCGTGGAATATTACTGAGTTGATCATAATGTTGATGAATAGCACTACTAGTATTCAACTTTAGTTATAAGTTTGGTAAATATATCTTAACAGTTTAATCAAATTTAATTATAAGTTTGGTTACTAGAACATGTTAAGTTTTTAGCAACTTTAAAACAATAATTTCAAATAAGAAGTGATGGCTTATTTTCCATGTAATACAAATAATAATCGGATTTAATTAACTAGTTCGTAATTTTAGAATAATATAATACATCCTTATGCAGTTTTCAATAATTATATTTTGCCATTTTGACTAAAATAATTATATGTGTGACTTGTGTAGAAGTTGTCACTATGAAAAGAAGGGAACGTAGTTGGATGTATTGTAGGAAGGTCGGATCTTCTATGAACCCTGCTTTTAAGGAAGGAGTTGAGGAATTCCTTCAATATTGAGGAAGGAGTCCATTTGAACCTCAAACACATGTAAAGGCTAGTTTGACCTTGAAATAAGCCATCTATTTTGTTACATAACTCTTGCTGTTATTGTTTACAATGTATGTTGGGTTGATTTAAATTCAAATATGTATAACTAAGAATAATCCTCCCCCATATCCCCCCTTATCGTGTTTTTAAGTTTAATTGCGTTTTGTAGGAGACCTACCAGAAGAAGCTTGAGGAAACAAGCAGTGACGGGAGTCAGAGAACGCTCGATGAGTTATATAGGGAGGCATCTGGTGGTCGTAGCAAGAAAGGTCGCGTGAAGGGTCTTGGTAGTGGTGCGAATCTGTATTACAGCTCTTCAAGGAGATCTGGATCATCGAAGCAGTACACGCCATATGTATTTTCTCAAATGTAAGATCATTTAGAGAAACATGTGGAGAAGGTGCGGGAGGAGGTTGAGGAGAAGATGCGAGCTGAGATTGAGGCAATGCAGAGGACAAAGAAGGAGTTTATGGACCAGATGATGAGTCGATTCGGTAGCGACAGTTGTTCACCTTTCCAGAGTCAGTGTCGGGACTCGCTAGACGATGAGGGCAGCGGCGCCGGGCAAGGGATGCAAGTGTAGATAGGTACCTTGTTCCATATAACATGATTGTACTGTTAAACTTTAAAACTATGAAACTATTTAAGACGGAAATACTTTGTACGCATATGTTAAGTTTGGAATATATAATTATCGGAAAATATAAATTAACCTAATTTGATTAGAACACATAATGTGGCAGATCATACAGGTTACAGGCTCACAGGCACAAATACAAATAAGCAATCAAAACATAAAAAAAATTAAAAAAAAATTGAAACTTTTTTGCGACGGAATATTCTGTCGCAAAAGTGCAGTATTATTTTTTTTGTTACCATTTGCGACGGAGTTCGTCCATATTTTGCGAGGGAATTTTCCGTCGCAAAATTACCTAACTTTGCTAGAGAATTTTCCATCGCAAATTTGTGTGGGAATTTTCACTTGCAAACTTCAAAAATTCTGTTGCATGTTTCGAAATTTACGGCAAAAATTTTAGAGACGGACATTTTGCGACGGAATTTTTGAAGTTTGCGACGAGTTTTTCCGTCGCAAAATTGCTGTTTTCTTGTAGTGTCTCAAGCCAATGAACCAAGGAACCATAGAAGGCTCAATGCCAGGGAAGAAAAGGAAGCTGGAGGATAAGGCAGCAGTAGAGCTATTGGCGGTGCTGAGTTTAAATCAAGCCAGCAAGCCTGTTGCAGCAGGGGAACATGAGGATTTTGTGTTGGACCAGAATAAAAAAGAAAGAACTGTGAAGTTAGAGAAAAATCGAGAAAAGGGCGAGGGAGAAGCTATCAAACTTCTACTAAGGGAGTTTAAGGATATATTTGTCTATGAGGCAAAGGAAATGCCAGGAATTGACCCAAGCATTGCAGTCCAAAACTAAATTTGGACCCAACAAAGAAGCCTGTATTGCAAAAAAAATAGAAATTTGGGTAATGAAAGAAATAAGGTGGCAGCGACAGAGGTTAAGAGACTTTTGGATGCTGGGTTCATCAGACCCTGCCAATATCCTCAATGGCTAGCAAATGTGGTTCTAGTTCCTAAGCCCAATGGAACCTGGAGAATGTGTGTAGATTATACAGATCTCAACAAGGCATGCCCAAAAGATTGTTTTCCCTTGCCCAAGATAGACAAGCTAGTTGATTCTACAACAGGCCCTGCATTGATGAGTTTCATGGATGCTTACTCTGGCTTTCATCAGATTTCCTTATATCAGGAAGATCAAGAGAAGACTTCTTTCGTCACCAAGAAGGGGGTTGTTTGTTATCAAGTCATGGCTTTTGGGTTAAAAAATGCCCCAGCGACTTTCCCAAAATTAGTAACCACGGTTTTCTTAGAATAAATTGGGAGAAATCTTGAAGCTTACAGTGATGATATGATAGTAAAAAGTAAGATGAGTAGCGAGCACACTAAGGATCTTAGAGAAACTTTTGAAACCCTAAGAAAACACAATATGAAACTCAATCCCAAGAAATGTGTGTTTGGGGTAACTAAGGGAAAGTTTCTAGGGTTCTTAGTGGATGAAAAAGGAATCGAAGCCAACATAACCAGACAAAATCCAGGCAGTAGTAGATATGAAAGCGCCAACTTGTGTGAAAGAGGTACAAAAGCTGACGGGATGTTTGGCTGCATTGGGAAGGTTTCTATCGAGATTAGGGGATAAGTGGCATCAGTTCTTCAACGCCATTCGGAAAAAGGCGAAGTTCGAATGGACGCCAGGGGCAGAAGAGGCCTTCATGGCACTAAAGAAGCATATCCACTCCCTATCAACACTGGTTAGCCCTTTGATAGGAGAAACACTTTTTTTTTACCTGGCGATATCTAGGGTGGCGGTGTCCGCAGTTTTGATCGCTGAGAGGGATAAAAGAACAGATGCATGTGTATATTGTCAGTCATGTGCTACAAAGTGCTGAGCAAAAGTACCTCCTTATTGAGAAGGTTGGATTGGCGTTATTCAAAGCTAGCAAAAAGTTACGCCCTTACTTTCTGGTTCACAAATTAATAGTCTTGATTAATCAACGAATCAATCAAGCTATGAGAAACAAGGAATCATTTGGGAGAATTCTGAAATGGGCAGCTGAATTAGGGGCATTTGAAATAGAATATGAACCACGGAAGGCCATTAAGGGCCAAGCACTGGCAGACTTCATAGTAGAAACCACTCGCCTTGAAGGGCACTTAGAGAAGAAGGACTACTGGACCTTACATGCATGTAGATGGATCATCTACCTAGAAAGAAGCTGGAGCAGGCATCATTTGTCGATCACCAGAAGGCGATGTTTACGAATATGCCATGAGATTTAACTTCAAAGCCTCGAACAATGAGGCAGAATAAGAGGCATTGTTAGTAGGAATTAGAATGTGCAAAGTAGCTGGGGCAACAAAGTTAAATGCTATCTCAGATTCCCAGCCGGTGGTCATCAAAGTGAATGGCCAATTTGAAGCAAGGGAGGATGCCGTGGTTAAGTACTTAAGAGTAGTTCAGGAAGAAATCAAGAATCTCCAGGAATTCACCATAAGCCATGTACCAAGAAAAGATAACAATCATGGTGATGCCTTATCAAAGTTGGCGAGCTCAGCAGCTGATGATACTCTAAGGTCAATTTTTTGGGAAGTCAAGGAGAAAAGAAGTGTGGAAGAAGAAGAGGTCGCCTATATTGATAGAAGCAACACTTGAATGGACGGAATAATTGCATACAAGACAACAGGTGCTCTGCCTGAAGATAAAAAAAGGCCAAATACATCAAAGCTAGAGATAAGTGTTTCACAATATGGAATGGGGCGCTTTACAAAAAATCGTTCTCTCGCCCCTGTTGAAATGTGTCACTTTGGAAAATGGAAGAAAAATCTTGGATGATTTACACCAGGGGTAGTGCTCCTCCTACATTAGAGCAGGCGCTCTAGCAGAAAAAGCACTATGAACAGGGTACTTTTGGTCAACAGTCAGAAAAGATGCATTGGAAATAGTTCAGAAGTGTTACAAGTGTCAGATATTTGCAAATCTACATTAGAAACCGGCGAGCTACCTCAAACCTGTTCTAAGTCATCTTCCCTTCTCCAAATGGGGCATGGACAATCTTGGTCCCTTTCCTCAAGCAACAGGACAACGAAAAATATGTTCTAGTAGCAGTGGACTATTTTACCAAATAGGTAGCAGCAGAATCCCTCATAAACATAATAACCAACGATGTAAGGGGAGGTGTCAACAGCAGCAGTATGGGAGGCGTCAGAAGAACACTTAGCCTTAAGAATGTTGTAGTAACTATTGGTCATAACGTCACAATAACCTTTATTCCTAAGGTAGGCGGCGTCTTTATCTTGGCGCTCTTTCTCCCATTTGTTCTTCAACTCGGTAGCCTAGGTTAAGTTGGTGGCTTTGTTCAGAGAGCTTCAAGGCTTCTTCAACTGTTTGGCGTTGCTTGCTCGCCCAGTTGGCAAAGATATCAAGATGAAACATCACCTAAATAGAAAAAAGGAGAGAAGAAAAATGTTTGTAGGGACTCACAGTGGTATGAATGAAGAAGGTAGTAAAGCAAGTTAAAAGACAAGTTAAATATTCCTTACACTGGCAAGATCCATAAGAGCAGAACCCAACAACCCTTCAAGCGGGCCCTTCAAGCCTTGTGTATAGCCTTCTGGGGCACAATCAAGCATGCTCGCCAACATTGTCTTCTTGTCCGTCGAAGTAAACGAATAACAGGTAGATGTCCAGCCTCAGTAGTGGCGGGGTACTCCATGGAGCAATCCATTGTTGGGATTGCTGGACAGGCGATAGGAAAAACAGATCCACAAAGATCAATAGGTGAATAAATGATGGAGTCTGAAGAAGACTGATATGTACGTACAAAATTGGGTCTAAAAGAATTACCATATTGTTGGGTTTGCAGCTTAGTGGTGGCTGACATATTAGCCTTCACCCTTTCAGAGAACCCAACCAGAACACCACCATCCAATTTGGCGCCTATAGGGGCTGACTGAGAAGGCCCGGTTTTGGGGGGCACCACGCCCTCCTTGAACGAAGGAACAAGCCCAGATATAGAAATGGGCATGGATTTAGAAGGTGGCCCTGCCAGTTTGGATTGAGAGGGAGTGTTGGTTTGATGAGGTTTGGATTGTTTTTTGGATTTTGGTGAAGTTTTTGGGGCCTCAAAAGAAGGAAGAGGCGTGGTAGATAGAGAAGGAGCAACAGGAGCAGAACTCTGACCTCCCTTTGATAAGGCTAGCGAGGGGGTAGTCACCACGCCAAAGGAAGGCCTAGCAGTTGGGGTTGCACTCGCCTCCTTAGGCAAGGAAGGGCGAGAAGAAGAAGAAGGTTTGGACTTGGATGCCACTTGTTTAACCTGGTTGTGTTGGCCAGAAAGCACAGGTGAGGTGTGCTTACTCTTTCCAAGACCATGCCCTTTAGTTGGAGGGGGAAGTTCCTTCTTACTCTTCTTTGGAGAAGGGGTTGGGGCAATTTGCTTCCCCTTTGACTTCCCCGCTCCCACAGTTGAAGGAGAGGCGCCCTGCTTGCCCTTGCCCTTACCCTCGCCAGCTGAGGAGGCGAGTGTGGCAGATTTATTTGACTTTGGCTCCTTGATGGACACGCCAGGTCGCTTTGATGAGGGAGCCTCCATATTACCAGCCATGTTCTCCTGAGAAAAACACCAAAGTAAATATAAAAAAATATAAATAATAATAATGATAATAAAACTATAAATATCAATTAAGGGAAATAGATGGGTTATGTAAATACCTTCTTCAAAGCAAGTTTTTCCTTCAAAGTCATCATCTTCCGGCCAGATAACAACTCTTTCACGGACTCAACGACGTCTCCCTCACCTTTCTCCTCTGGTTTGAGATGCCCCATTTCTTTTTCTGGAAAAAAGAGAATTAAAAAAAGGCTTATAACAAACACATAATGATTTCTAAGTACCAGGTACCTTTTTCTAACTTGGTGCATAAACCAGTGGCGCAAAGAAAGAAGTTATTATTTAGCAGGTAACGGAGAGGCACCCAATTGGCAGGACACTCCTTGTCCTCAGTGGAGGCCTTAAAATAGGTTCGGGTACGCTCCTCCCCGGTGATCAGATGGGGAATTGAACGGGATTTACCCAGGTGCTTGGCGTTATCGTTCCATCTACGATAACAGTCAGCCATGTCAAGGTCACTTGTCAAAAAGAAAAAAAAAATTGACTTTCCACTCTTTAATGTTAGAGGTTTTGTCAATGGTGGTCTTAAAGTTTGGGCGGTTGGAAATTGCATACCAACTATACCCAGCAGCAAGGTTGTGAACCCTATTTAGGAAGTGAAGGGAGTGGAAGGCGTTAAAAGAAAGAGTTAATCCCTTCATCTCATAGGTGGAGATGAAGGAATTTATGAAGTTCCAGGAGTTCAGAGTCAGTTAGGTAATCCCAATGTCGTATTCATATAATAAGGTGTCTACAAAGGGATGCGTGAGAAACCTAAGTCCAAATAACAAGGCATGTTTATAAACCCCAAACTCATTGGGCTGATTTTTTGTGATCAACGCCCCAGAAAGAGGGTAGACCATTTTAATATTCTCTAGAAGCCACAAAGACTTCCTGAGGGTGCCTTGTCCTTCATCTAAGTATTTAATTCAAGCATTACTGGCGGGAATGGCGCTTGGATCATTCTTAATTTGGTATTTGGAAGATTAGAATTTCGTTTCTGTCTGCTCACCACCCTGATCTCCCCCAGCTTCACCAGAAGGACCGGCGAAGAGGGCTTCAGTGTCCTTAGAAGATCTCGCCTTTTGGAAGGCGCCTTTTCAGAAGAGGAAGAGGAGACCATCATTGTGCGATATCTTCTAACACAATTTTTTGTTCTAACCATAGAATTCTGCACACAAGAATTAAAAGGGTGTGAGATTCTATTAAGTAGAGGTGGCGAGCTATCAGGAGTAGAGAAGGAGAGATACATGGCTCTCACCCCTTTAAAACCAGATGAAATAGGGTTACCTTCACCCACCAAAACCCTTCTTTTGGTAGGGAGATGAAGATAAACCCCATTAGAAGAGGAAGCAGAGGCCATAAGAAAGTAGAAAACTGAATACGAAAGGAAGAAAGAGAAAAATAAAAAGAAACGGAAGCAAAAAATACCGGGAAAATGCTTGGAGAAGACAGAGCACCATAAGATTAGAACTGCAAGGATTAATGAACTGTTACCACTAAGTAAAAATTTCAAAACTGTAACACTATCACACACAAAAATCGAAGAACTCAAGGAAACTTTCAAAGAAAAACTAACTATTCTCAAAGAACCTTATGAAGACTGAAAAGACAAGGAAGAGCAAATGAGGAGTTTGCAAGGAAGGGTGAGTTATAAGTTATTTATAAGAATCAAGGTGGGCAGTTATGACTTTTCCCCAGGAAGGTGAAAATGCAAGGCAAAAGAGTCTGCGCACCAAAAGAAAAGTACAAGAGTACCCTCTCCTTTTCTTTCTTGATAACTGTTTCGTAATCATCAACCCCCCCCCCCCATATTAATAGCTGTTAAACATCTTTTCAAATTCAACAGCTTGATGACGAGAAAATGTTATACACCATTTCAACTTTACAGATTAAACCCTTATGGTACAATCTGTGTGACTAAATATTGATCAATGGATGGATGACAAGTGCAAGCCAAAAATCATAAACACATTAGGCAAAAAGCCAAGTGGGAGGGGGAAGCCCCCCATTACATGCCGGGTATTCATCCGTCTCCCCTATCAAAGGTAAGAAAAGGTATAATCCTCTATTGTAGGAGGACTAAACCTCCATGGGTATAAATACCCTCAGAAGCCAGAACATCAGGCATATAATTCTCATTATTACAAGCATTTATTGTGCTCTCTCTCTCTCTCTATAATTTTCTCTCTCTGAATTACTTGATTAGTTACATATTTAAGCATTGGAGTGGGACCACCAAGAATCTATTCCTTTGTGCAGGTACTCCTGCCTGCCGGATTTTACTCTCGCCAAGTTGTCAAGGGTCAACGCCAACTCCTACCCACGCCAAGTCTGCACGCTAGTCCACAATTACTCAAAATCAACACGCCAATTCACAACTCAGTCAACTAGTCAACATATTGTCTGTAGTATTATTGTGTGATCTCCTTAATTAGAATCCTTTAAATTGTAACCTTGTAACAAAATTGTAATTGAATTTAATGGTTTCAGTATTTAAAGTTCCTCCTTACAGTTTTCCCCCACAAAATTCTCTTTTTATTATTATTATTATTATTATTATTATTATTATTATTATTATTATTATTATTATTATTATTATTATTATTATTATTATTATTATTATTGAGCATGAATACTTCTCTTCAGGTACATACACACTTCAATTTCACTCAATTTCCAAAAAGGAAAAAAAATATCTATTTATAAGTTAAATTTATTAAGTATTTTTATAGGCGGGTATATACTTTGTAAATCATCCTTATTCAATGCTTCAACAAAGACCAGAGTTTGTTCATCATCTTATACTCTAGTTCTAGCACTATGCTTCTTATTGGTGGGTATGTTTGCTGAGTTTATTTTTGTGGGGTTAGGTTAAATTCCAAAATATGATTACATCAATAAGAAATTGAAAATTTTATAGTTTAAATTGTAATTTATGATGGTGGCTTCACTATTTATTGAATCTTTTCTCCGCTAATTATATAATTTTCCACACTCAATTCTGAACTAATTTTCTTGAGCAATTTTTCCATTTTATGATGAGTATAATTTGATGGCTAATGTGGTACATTTTGTTTTGGCTTTAGGTTGGAAAAATATTTGCAGGTTAAGGTCTCAATTTGTTTAAGGTATTCACATGGATTCACTCACAAAAGTCACAACTCCCTATTAGATCAGTCAATCCATCAGTAAATCAAAGAAATAATGATTAAGAGTTGTTTTATGTGTTCTTAACTAAGCACTTTTAATTATAAAAGACTTTGATATCTCGTTATTCTGGTAGAGGTGGGTTAATAATACCTCATCTGCAAGTATTTTACAAAGAAGTTCAATCTCTTCCATATATATATGAGGTATATTATGCGTTTACTATGTACTATTTATATGATGTATTCATGCACTTGCATTTAATTTGGTAAATTACTTGTGAATTTGGTTTTTACTAGATCTTGTACGGGAGTAATATTGCCTATATGTATGTTAGTTCCAGAAAGCAATTATTGTCATTGTATCTCAAGGTATTGCCTATATGTATGTTATTGTAGAAAGAAGTTATTCCAGAATGCAATTATTACTGGAGTAACAACTTTCCCTCGAATTCTTGAATAAGAACGATAATAATATTTATAATAACATTTGTTTAAGATTTAGGATATGTTTAAGAAGGTTTTTAGGGTTTTAGAAGAGTTTTTGTAGACAGAGAATGAGGCACGTACTTTGAGAGAAAATGAGAAGTGTGAAGTTCGAAGCGTGAAGGTGTTCAATGAAGGCCGGACGGAGTAAGTATATATAGTGTAATATCCCATATTTTCACGTACTTTAAATAGTTATTTTCGTATTTTATACGTATGTTTTTAATATTTTTATTGAGAAATTAAGTTCAATAAAAATATTAAAGAAAGGCAATTTTAATAAATTTTAATCAAGATAATTATTTTATGTTTATAAATAATATTTCATGTTTTATTAAATATTTTGAAAAGTTTCTAAAAATAGAATTTTTAGAGTTTCCTAAATTGTCTTAAAACAAGGGCGAAAAAGTAATTTCAAACATTAAGGGTATTTATGTAATTGCACAAAATCCTACTTTGGGGCCTATAAATACCCCTTAAAACCCCAAAATTTCAGATTTAAATTGCAGATTATAGTTTTAGGATTTCAAAAAAAAAAAAAAAAAAAATCGAAAAAAAACCTCTTCGCTCCTCATTCCTTCATCTCCCTCCTCTCCGTCGGCTTCCCCTCCGCCGCGCGCCATCACTGCCACCCGGCGCCACCCTCGCCGGCAGCTTGCTCGCCGGCCACCCTCTCTTCCTCCCTATTTTTTTTTTCTGAGCACCTTATAATTTTTTTTTCTTCTCCTTTCTTTTTGATTCAATCCGGCAAATTCATTTTATAATTATGATTAAACTTGTTTCTATAGTTTTAATCATGTTTTTATAAAGTTATGATTTAGTTTAAAGCATGAATTTATCTTATGAAAACTAATTCTAAACCATAGATTTGATTCATGATGAAATTCTAGTTTTTATGGCCTTTAATTATTTAAATATCAATATTAAGATCATGAACTGTTGTTGGGTGAATTTATGATGATTTTATGAAGTTTATATTTATTTTTAAAGGTTTTAAGTTGAATTATATTGTTGTCCAAATTTTGCAATCACGAAAATCAATGGAATATATATTATGAACATGTTTTATCTTATGAAAACTAATTCTAAACCATAGATTTGATTCATGATGATGTTAGTGGATCGTAAAAGAGTTTTATGATGAATTTATAATGTTTTTATGGGTTTTTAATGAGTTTTAGATAAACAAATATAGCTGTGAACTTTTATTAGCACATGTTTATGCCTAATAAAAATAGTAGCATGTGACATAGTAAGTTATAATTGTTTTTAATGCATCTAAGTATTGTATATTGATCTTAGGACATGACTATAGTGTTTTATGATCAAAATATGATATTTAGAAAGGTTTTAGAGTGTTTTTGAGGAATTTCACAAAGCTGCCATTTTTTGAAAAATACCGAAAATCAGTATTTTACAAGGGAATAATTACAATAATGTGTGGAATTGAATAGAGACCATATAGAGAATGTTTTGGACAAGTTTCCAACGTAGAAAGTTAGTTTAGAGTTGACGGAAGAACATAGTCAACAAGGTTTCAATTTAGTTATGGTTTTTTCTATGTGGGAGACTTCGATCTAGTTGAGTTTTAGAAGTTGTGATGGAAGAGCTTAGTCAACAAGGTTTTAATTTAGTTACGATTTTCTCTATGTGGGAGACTTCGATCTAGTTGAGTTTTAGAAGTTGTGACGGATCACCACTACAACACAAGGTACGTAAGTACTAAAGGCAAACATAAATATTAGAATTCATGCGTGGTTGATCTCATATGATATGTTGTTGTTGCTTGACTTGATTGTAAATTGACATGCATGACAAGTTTATGAAAGTGTATATTAGAAGCATGATTTATATTGTTTTGACATTCCACATATATAGTAATATAAATTCTTCAACATTGAATTGGAATGTTATAATTAGTTTAAAGTTGGCCAATAGCTTAATAAGGAAGAAATGAAGTTATTTAAGTTGATTAGTTGCTTAATCAGCAAGAAAAGTAGTTTGTGAATTTTTATTCACGTGATCAATAGAAGTTAATGAGAAAATATTTTTATACATGTTGCCACTCACAGTTTAATGTGTGGTCAAGGAAAAAGGTAAATAGTTAGCCACTCACACTTAATATGTGGTAAAAGAAGTTTAGTTTAAATAAAAGACACACAAGATTACTTTAGAATCACCTTAAATCAAAGATAGTTAATATGATTTTGTTTGATTCTATGCATGTTTTTACGTGTTGTTGTATGTGAGTCATAACACTGCTAAACCGGTTAATCACGTAAAGTGAAAGAGGATTTGCACCAAAACTCTTGGAACGTATATACCTTGAGTATGGACAATGGGGGGAGTCGTATGGAACAATGATCTATGACTTCTAATTGTAGTACAAAACGTTGTACTCTTTTATATTTTTAATGCATTGGAATTTCATCACTTTATGTGACATAGGTAATACCTTCTTAGAGTTGCTCCCAAGTTGGTACCCAATAGGGCGATTTTAAAGGAAAGGAATCCCGTTCGATGCAAAATTCGAAGTTTAAATATAATAATTAATTTGTTGAAGTTGAGTCTATGCACAGGTGAAGAGTTGTCAGCGGTAAGATGTATATATGTTTTACTTTTATTTTATTTTTGTTTTTCCTGCATAGTCTTTAGTATTTATGTACACAGCTTTGCTGACTGTTTGTTTCATGTGCATGGCTTTGCCTTGGGCTTGACCCTACGATGACCCACTTGTTGGTGAGTAGTTGTCTAGAATAAGAGAAAGCTACAGGGACAAGTAGGCATATGTCATTCATGCTGGGCTGGAGTGAGAGTGCTTGTATTGTAGTCTTCGTAGTTTCTTAATTTAGTTGCTTATGGATTTAATTAACTATTGTAAGATGTTTTTTTTTTNTTTTTTTTTTTTTTTTTTTTTTTTTTTTTTTTTTTTTTTTTTTTAATTTCCGAAGTTTAAAGTTTTGGAAAGTTGAAAGGCCATTAATATGGTTCCGAAGTGTAATAAAGTTTTAAGTTGATTTTTTTTGGTTTTGTTTGATTTTAGTTTTAAAATTGTTTCGAGTTCAAGTTTTAAACTTGGTTTTGGTTTTAAATGACTTCCGATGTAGTACTTTGATAAATGCTTTAGCCGTTATCACGGTGGCGGTTATGCTTTGGTTTTTCCTAGTTAATTAGGGGTTTTAATAATTGTTATTCTTTATTATTCAAAATATGTTTTCCGGAAAATCTAGAGAAGGAAGTTAGGAAATTCCAGGGTGTTACAAAGTGGTTACCAGAGTTTAGTTTTCGAAATAAAATAAAATTTTGTTTTGGGGGTACACTAAGTTTATTTTAGGAAAGAGGAGTTTCTTATTTTCGAAAGTTACTGGGAATAGGAATTTTTCTAAAAATAGTAATATCCAAAAATAGAAGTTTTGGAAAAAAATGTTTTAAAATCATTTACTTGTGCAGGTATGCAAGGAATTCAGGTATGTATTATGTGTTGTTGCTTTAATATCATGTGGTGAACTTGGGTAGGAAGTTTGGGCATGTAGGATAGACTTTATTTCTGTTCTTTCATGCATTTAATTACATGTTTTGAGATGTTGCTTATGTGAATAGTTATGTGTAGAAGAAATAGTATGTTAGTGATAGCGTGTCGACTACCAAAGATAAACCATACAAGGCTCACTAGGCTATTGGCATGGGCATGTAAGGATCGAACAAGTTAGACACTAATAAGCTTAAGTGTTGATAAAGCTAACTCAGATATTCCAATAATTGGATAACGTTACTGTCACTAATATTAACACAAGACTAACAAAACTAAAAGGTTCTAAGGTACGGGATTCACCACTCACAACCACTATGAAGGTGTGAATCCTACAATGAGTCAAGTCTAGGGGAAAACCTCTAGGGGAAATGATTCTAAGAGCCATGTCTACTCTTTCGAGCTCGCATGATGAGTAGAACTATGAACACGGCATATTCTCATGGCGTGAACACAAAACAACTCCTAAGCAAAATCACAAAGACTAGTAACATCCCTTAACCCAAGCACCTATTCTCATGGCACTTGAATCAATCGAACAAGGGGAGTCCTCATTCAACTTCATCTCTCGATCCTTTGTTGAGGAACCTAGGTACAACATCTATGGTAGCTAGTCATAGAAATGTGAACAAGCACCTCTTAATCAACCATTAGTCACCCCCAAGCCAAGATTCTTGCAAGAAACACTAAAACGTATAGGAGGTGAGGGTTTCACCCGCACCTTAGCACTAAAAACTACTCACTACACATTTTACTATTTATTACAAATTATAACAAAGAAGCAAGTTATGACAATGGATTACAAACTAAACTGAACAAAATTATAAAAAGGGGAAGAGCTTTGTTTGATTATCAATATTATTACAAAGAAATAAGTTATGCAAGTGATGTAATCAAACTACAAAAGCAATAATGAAAATGAAAGCAAGGACAAGGTTTAATCTTGAGAATAATTAAGACAAAAAGTAATAGTGCAAGGACAAGATTAACTTGAGAAGAAATTTAAGAACTTGAAACAATATAAACTAAGAACAAGGACAAGTTTAACTTAAGAAGATAATAGGAACAAAAAGCAATAATGCTAGGACAAGTTTAACTTGAGAAAAAGCTGATGAAACAAAACTTCAAGGTTAAGAAGAGAGCTACAAAATATGTAATTAAAATGGAAATTGAGGATGAGTTTAGAAATGTACTATGAAGCTTGAATCTTTGTAATTAAAGAACCTTGAAGCTTTACTCCAATAATACCCCAATACAAAGATGATCAACCAAGAACAAGAAACCAATAAGCTTTGAAAATCAACCCAATAACATCAAACTAAGAACATGAACCTAAGAAACCAAGAAAAGAACCAACATACTTTGAATAATAACTTCGAATTGAATTAAAAGATATTGAATTACAACTTATGGAATTGTTTGAAGAACTAAATCACTAATCAAAATGAATACAAATTAATGTAGAGAGAAAAATGCATGTCTAAATTATCTTCTACTTCTTCTAACTATTTCTAACTACTTCTAACTATCTCTAACTATGATTCTCCATCAGTAGCTGCCTTTGGTTATATAAGCAAAAACATCGCCAAGTTGGGGCAAAAGTGGGAGCAAGTTTCAAAGAAGTTAAATAGAACACACTGGAAAACAGAGGGCTAGCGGCCGCTACTGTAGCCAGTGGGCGCTAGGCCTACCTAGCGGGCGCTACTTGATGCTAGCAGCCGCTACCCTTCAGACTGCACAAACTGTTCTACTTAAAAAGGGCATAACTTAGTCAATACTCATCGAAATTGGGCAAATTACCTATCGTTTCGAAGCTCACAACACGTACAATAACATCCAATTGATAGAACATGAAAATATGGAGTATGTTGAGAGATGTGTGTGAAATAAAACAGCAGTTGCAATATTTACTCTTTCCATGTGCTCATTATGAAGGTTGGTGCTTGCTTAATTGAGCTAAGTCGCTCAGCTATTGTTTGCGATATCGTGAGTCAAGCTTGCGATATCATGGACCATTGAGCATGGTAACACGTTGACCAGACCAAATGGCTTCAAAATAAATAATATCGTACCCGAACCAACGCTAAATACTCTGTGTAGCTTCACTATATTTTGCCTTGATTTCCATAACAAAATAAAGAAACCTACAAGAATGAGACAACACATAAATGAACACAATACAGAGCAAAATCTGACAAAAATGTGAGGGATCTGGGTTAAGTAAATACTAAGGGAGAAAAGGGAAAATTAAGGAAAAAGAACGAAAAAGTAACTCAACTAACTAAGGAAAACTATCGAAAATAAAGACAAATAAACACTACATCAGTTAGTCACCAAACCTTTTTGTTTTAGAACTGTTAACTTGGTTTTGTTGTGGGAAGGATGGTCCATTAGTATTAAGTGTCATGCAGGATGTTGGATAACATGCCTAGAAAAGAAACTCAAATGGGAGCATTGGAAAAGAAGGACTATGAGAGTCCATCCCAATATGTTTGAGAGATCGATTCTAATGTTGGTACATGAGTACAATATTGAAGCTACCAAAGTTGTACCAATCCGATAATGTGTCTGCTCTAATTGTTAGTTGTTTGCCAAACCGTCCACCCTACTTGGAGATTAAGGCAAACTTCAGTGACTTTCATTTTGTTGGAGGTCTTCCAAACTACACCCAGTATAAAGATTCAGTTGGTCAATGGGGTTGCGATTGGAGGTACTTGGAAGGTTATATTGCAAGAAAGGAGCAGGAGTTTCAGGAGTCTAATGCAAGTGAGGAGACCCTACCCACACAAGTTCCAAATGATCAGGAAAATGATGAAATGTGTGGGAAAGAAACTACTTCTAGTTCTCGAAGCTATGGATCAAAGGATAGTTGATGCTAAGAAAACGAGAATCCAAATTTAGTGATTCCAGTGTATGTGGATCTAGTGTCTGATTCTGAGGATGAAGAAGAGCTTGATCCTGAAGAAGACATGGATGAAGATACTGAGGAGAACATGGAAGATGATGTTAAAGATGATCCCGAGATTATGCCTAAGAAATATGTGATGTCGAAGGAGAAAAAGGATAATGTTAATGTTTAGAAGTTTTGTTATAGATATGAGTTAGTTAATATGGCTTAGTATGGTTTAGAATGTTGGACATATTAGATTGTTGTTTTTTTCTTTGTGAATAAGAGGCAGTGAGCCATAAGGAAATTTTAGGAAGAATTAACCAATAAGAATTCTTTGGAGAATGAAATAATAAATGAGTCAGTTCTTTTAGGAAATAAAGCCTGAAGTAAAGTAGAACCAAGGGAATTACTTTTATTTATTATGTGCTTTATTATTGTTTTAATGGTTGTGTAAACAATCAAAACTAAGTAAGTCATTCGCTCTAAAAGAATGAGAACTTCTCTTGTGAGACGAATGGAGAAAATTTTTTATGTTCTGAGTTTATGTTGTTCTAACTTAGAGTTAGACATAGTTTAATATAAAGGTCTTTGCCCTTTACAGGATAAATAGGATGGGTGAACGTAACAACAATCACCTAAATGATCTAGTGAGGCAATTACCTACTGTAGCTAAACAATTAGCTGCTAGAGGAAATGGTAAGGGTAATGACCCTGCTAGGGAACTTTTCAAGAAGATTGCTCAAAGTAAGCCACCAACTTATCAAGGAGAACCCAATCCACTGTTTTAGAGGGATGGTTGAGAGAATTTAACAAGCTATTTGGGGCAGTTGTTGAGTGTCCAGAGGAATTTAAGGTGAACCATGTAGTTTACTATTTGAGAAGAGAAGCTGATCATTGGTGGTCATAAAATGAAGTTGTAATTAAGGCTTTGCCAGGGTTCAATTGGGCCGTGTTTTAGGAGCACATCTGCAATAAGTTTTATCTTGTGTTCCTTCAGAAACAGAAAGCAGATGAGTTTCTGGAGCTAAAGAAGGGGAGTATGTTAGTTACTGAGTATTACTCTATGTTTATAGAGTTGTCTAGGTTTGCTAAGGAGGCTATGGCAACTGAAAAATTAAAGGCTAGTCGTTTTGAGAGAGGGTTACCCATAGACATCCAGTTGCAATTAGCCGGACAAGTCTTTGAGTCTTTGGATAAGCTATATGGTAGAGCTGCACATCTGTATGCCTTGGACCAGAAGCAGAAGGAGATGCTGAAAAAAGGTGAGATGAGGGAGAAAAGAAAGGATGGTGGACGAAACTTCAACTAAAAAGGGAGTCATGGTGGATTTAAGAAGCCTCGTTTCAACAATAACTTCCAGGGCAGTAAGGGAAACTTTGGGAAGCCTACCAATGGAAATGGGAATAGAGCTCAGATGGCTAATCAAGGAGGTCGTGTGCACTTCTGCAACAAGTGTCCTAATAATCACCCAAGAAAGGACTATGCTGGGAACCTAGTGACTTGTCGTTTGTTTAACAAGCTTAGACATCGTGAGTATGAGTGCTTCTCCAAGAACAAGGGAAATGAATGACAAAGTTCACAATTCAAAGGGAACTCAACTGAGAGTTAGCAAGAAGGTTTCCAAGAAAACATGAGAGGAAAGACAATGCCTCAAGCCGGGAATAGAAATGGAAGTGGAAATGGAGGAGGTCACACTAACACCTCGAATACTAGAAAGCTGAATATGATGGCTCGAAGTGAAGTTGATGCTAGTAAGGATATGATTATTGGTACCTTCTCTATTCACTCTCTTCTTGTTAAAATTTTATTTGATTCTGGTGCAACATACTCTTTTATCCACTAAGATTTTGGAAAAGTTAATGCCTGTGTTGGGAAAAGTAGATACAATAGATATGTCAATAGTGTTACCATCAGGACAAGAAGTATAGTGTTCAAGGAGTTTTTTGGATGTTCCAATTGAAATTGAGGGAGTGGAGTTTAAGGCTAACCTAATTGACTTTGATTTGGGTGAATTGGAAGTGATTCTGGGGATGGATTGGTTGAGTGAGCATAAGGCTGAGATTTTGTGTGAGCCACAAAAGATCTCGTTAGTTAATAATTGTAAGAAAGTGAGCTATTGGAGGGCACGAAGGCCAAAACACAACAAAATAGTGTCAGTAATGAGGTTTGCTAGGTTTGTGAAGAGAGGTTTTTAAATTTACCTTTGTAGTGTGAGGGATGTAGATCATGTTGAGACTGCTAAGCCCGAGGACATTGAGGTAGTGAGGGATTTTCTGGACGTGTTTCCGGAGGAGATTCCGGGCAGGCCTTCGAAGCAAGAAATAGACTTTACCATAGACTTAGTGCCAGGAACAATACCTATTTCCAAAGCACCATATAGGATGGCACCTGCGAAAATGAGTGAGTTGAAAGAGCAGTTACAGGAGTTGTTGGAAAAGGGTTACACTAGGCCTAGTGCTTCACCTTGGGGAGCACCAGTGCTGTTTGTAAAGAAGAAAGATGGGAGTTTGAGGTTGTGTATTGACTATGGGGAGTTGAATAAGGTGACGATCAAGAACAAGTATCCTTTACCGAGGATTGATGACATGTTTGATCAATAGAAAGGAGCTACCGTGTTTTCAAAGATTGATTTGAGCTCAGGATACCATCAATTGAGAATTGCTAATGGGGACATACCAAAAACAACTTTTCGTACGAGGTATGGGCACTATGAGTTCACTGTTATACCTAACTAATGCTTCAGCAATTCTTATGGACTTAATGAATAGGATCTTTCAACGGTTAGTGGATAAGTTTGTAGTACTTTTTATTGATGGTATTTTGGTGTACTCCAAGAGTAAGGAGGAACATTTAGAACATTTGAGGACAATTTTGATGACATTGTGAACAAGGCTATCGCACACCCATCAAAAATAAACCGAACGACTCTAACTAATATAGCTATGGAAGTAGGGATCGAATACTCAGGGAAGCGATTAAACTCTATTAGTTCTAAAAAGCCTAAACTGTGTAAGGGGCCTTTGCGGAAAATTCTGTAAAGACTACTAAAACTAAGAAAACAATGACTAAAACTAATGAAATGACGAGAATTTTTTGAATTAAACTCTTGTAATAGAAACCTTGGGTAGTTGGTTCACTATGATCAATCAACAAACTCATAAAACACTCACTAATCAATTCATTGGCATTCACTGAACTAGGGCTCACTAATTCTCTCGAACTTAGACTCCCTCAAAACTCCTTTACCGGCTCTCGATCGCATAAATTCTTTTTTGCCTATTATTTAGTGGTCTAATTCTAGTAATCTTACCTCTCGGCTTCGATTTCGACAATTACCTAACTCACAACTAAATCTGGCTACAATCTAATTGCAATCAATAGAAATCAATAATAGGAATTCAATAAAAAAACCAAGAATTAATCAATGAACATAAAATAAATTCACAACATGATCATAGATCCCCTAGCCTTAGAGAAAAAGGCTACTCACACATGGCTAAAGAAAAACATATTCAATTAAAAAATCCATGAACATAAACTAATTAAAACTAGAATTAAAACGAATTTAATTACTAAGAAATTAAACTAAACAACTAAATTAAAAAAATAAATAAACTAAACTAAAGACTAACAAACTAAGAAGAAACATAAACTAGAAAGAATTGAAAAGCAAAAGGAAAGAAATTACCAAAAGAAAGATTGAATTGCATTAATTGAAAATCGAATCGTCTAGAACAAAGTAATTGCTTTTAAAATTCTAGAGAGGGGTATTTTTAGGATTCCTAAGTCTAAAAATATGCTAAAAACTAGTTAGGGTTGTGCCCCTTATACATAAAGTATTTATAGTAATTAGGATTTTAATAAACAAAACCCACGAGCAAACACCGAGCGAAAAGCTCAACGGAACAGAACCCGCGCCACCTGCGCCCGCAGCAGTCAAAACAAGTTTATTCCCTGCGCCCGCAGATCTTCGAAATCTTGACTTGTGAGGCTGCTGATCTATGTTGCGGGCGCATAAATCATTGATGCTTCTGAAGGCTGCGCCCGCATGAGCCTCATGCGACTAAATTTTGATGATCTTTTGAGTTCTTTGCTCGATCTCTTCGAATCTTGTTCGTAGCTTCTTGTAACTTAGCACGCATCCCGAGGTAAGTACATTTTCACTCGTTTTAGCCTCTAATGACTTCATAACTCCCTCTTATGCTCCTGTAATTTATAAAACAAACCGAAAACCACGCGTATTAACCGAGGAAGCATAGAATAACCGTAAAAAGCTCTAAAAGTCTACTAAAGATGCTAAAACCGTTCCAAAACATAACTTAACATCGAAAGACGATATATAATCAAAACAAAGCCACAAACTTAACTATTTAGCACAAGAATCAACCGAAAATGAGGGAAAAACACAACATAAAACATGTATACCAAATTCCCCCAAAGAAAACTTTTGCTCGTCCCGAGCAAACACAACGAAATTGACAACACCCCATAAAAGAAAATAGGCATCATAACTAAAGAGAACATCCAAAGACACATGGATCAAAGCCAGCCAATAAAGCATCCAATTACCGTCCTTCCTAAATACGGGTCAAACAAAACCAACCAAGCAAGTTTAATGAATCGATGACTAGAGTAGCTCACGGGTTGTTACTCCACACAATTAATGATGAGCTTATGACAATGAAGCTCTAACCCTCACCTGCCAACCAAATATGTTACTCCACACAAAATGTGTTTAAATGCAATTTTAAGAAACCGAAACCCACATCTCACACCTCATGGAAGTGTTTAAAGGGTATCCACTCATCCTAAATGTCGACTCAAAATGCAATTAATAGTCCACGACCTTGACAAAGGATTCACTTCACAATAACCATAGCATGTGCAAGAAGATCAAAAAGGACTTTAATAAGCTTGTAACGTGGCTAGGGTGATGGGTAGGATAAATTTGGAATAATGTGGTGGAATGCGGGGTATACGCATATAAAACCAAGGAAAGTCATCAACAACTTCAAAAACTATTAACATTCTCCAACATCCAATTCAACCAAATCAAACCAAACTTTTCTTTATTTTTCACATCAACACCATACTTCACAAACTTAAAACTTCTTTCTATTTATTTCATCTCTTTTTTTTTCTTATTATTCTTTTATAATTTTTTTTCTTTATTTTTCACGCATAATAAATCTTAGTATCATGACTCTTAATGATTTGTTTTTGCTTATAAATTTAATAAACAATAAACATAATCATCACACATACATAACTAGGCCATGAATAAAAGATGACTTTTTAATTAACTACAACAACATAGACATTGGTATGCAGATCCTTAAATGTGAAACTTTATAATTAAACAACCTTTAACAATAGCACTTCCAACTATTTCACCATCAACCCTCCATAACAACCTTCAAAAGTTACTTTAACAACATCACAACCACTTCAACTCCCCCAAACCAAGTTTGGGCATATAATGAATTATGAAGCAAGGCTAATAAGGCTTGTAATGCAGCTAAAAATACAAACGAAAGGGATAAAAGCTCATAATATGGGATCAAGGGAAAATATATAAAAGTAGGAAATGAAATTCCGAGGCTCAAAAGAAGAAATGAAGGCCTTTTATCATGCACAACATACACAAAATCTACAATCAAAGTTACTAGAATCCAATGTCAAACCCAAGATCATAATTGCACCAGGAACTAAGCACACTTGAAAGAAAAATATGTGTAAAATTATATGCAAAAGCGGCTCAAATCCTCCCGTTAACACAGTTCAAGTCCAAGACCCAAGCAAGGTTGAAAGAGTTGACCAATAAAAGGAAATCAAGCAATCAAATTCAAGTTATAGCCAACAAATCACACATGTGGATCCATCCGCAGTCAAGAGTTATAAAGCTTTTAAAAATAAGCCAAGGGGTACAAAAGTAGTCAATTCCAACAATACAACTCAACTGGGACACAAACAATCCATTAAACAAACTCTCTATAAAATTAAACCTAAGAAAAACAGTACAATCTTTTTGGTCACATGTAAAATCCCATTCCTAACGAATGGTACAAACCATGAAACAGTCCTAAGAAAGCAATAAAATTAAGCTAGGAAAGCAATTAAAGCTAACTAAACACACCAAACCAAACAAAAGAGAAGGAGAAGTTGGAATAGTCTAACCAAATCATTATCGATTCCTAACAGGAGTCCAATAAAGTACTGAATCAATAATACATCATGAAAAAGGAAAGAAACAAACCAATCTCCAAAGAAAAAGGGTAAAAGCAAGAAGAGAAAATAAAATAACACTACAAAAAAAGGGTCATTTCTGACGGAAAAAATTCGTCGCAAATTCCGTCGCAAATGACATTTCTGACGGAATTCGGTCGAAAATGGGTCGTCGGTATTTGCGCTGCGACAAAAACGGGAACTTGCGACGAAATTTCCGTCGAAAAACTTTTCCGACGGAATTTGAGACAAAATTTTGACATTTTTCCGATGATCTGGTTTGTTTGATTTCTGACGAAATTTCCGACGGCTGGAAATCCGTCAAAATTTTCCGACGAAAAATTCTGTCGGAAAACCAAACAAAAAAAATGGCGGTGAGGTAGCAATAGCAACCCCACCACCTCAACACCCACCTACCCACCCAGACCGAAAACCACTAAACCCCACCCACCCATGACAACCGCTAGACCCACACCCACCAAACCCTACCTACCCAGAATGACAACCACTAACCCATGAACCGCGAAACCACCCCACGAACCACCCAAAACCCACGAACCATAAAACCACAACCCATAAACCACCCCACCAACCACCCAAAACCCACGAAGCACTAACCCACAACCCACAAACCACAAACCCGCAAACCACCCCACAAACCACCAGACAAACACCCAAAAACCCGCAAGATTCAACCACAAAAAGCGGAAAACATAACCCCAAAACCACCATATGAACACTAAAAACAATCCCAAATAACCACAATCCACCAAAAATGAAAGGATCGAACCACAATTCCATTAAAAACCAAAAAAGTCGAACCAAAATCCACAAAAACGAAAAGATCGAATGAACCAAAATCCACCCAAAAAGAACAAATTAAACCCAAATATCGTAAATAAAACTAAAAACAAGAGCTTACCTTAATAAAATCAACCTTCAAAGTTTTTGTTGGGTCGAATTTGATTATAAAAATCCTAGATCTAGGGATTGTATGGTCAAATTCGATCTAAAAAAAACTAAATCTTGACTATTTCGAACGAATATGGAATTCTGGTAATTTGAGAAAGAAAACAGAGAAAGAAAAGAGAGAAAGTAAAAGAAAAGAAGAAAACAAAGAAAGAAAAAAGGTCAAGTAATTTTAAAACTGAAAGAAAAGAAAAAAACTGAGAAAGAGAGGCGAGAAAGAAAAAAGAAAACTGAGAAAGAGAGGCGAGGGAGTCATGAGGGTGGTTGGGGTTTATATATAGGTAGGGTTTGTGGAATTTTTAATTGAAAAGGCATTTGCGACGGAAAATTTCATCGCAAATTGAATTCATCTAGTTTTCTTTGGAATCCCGTCGGAATGGTGTAAAATCCGTTGCAAGTTTCCGACGGAATAATAATCCGTCGAAAATTTGCGATGGAATTAAAATCCGTAGGAAATTCGTTCCGTCGGAAAAAGATCGTCACTAATCAGCGATTTTCTTGTAGTTTAAAATAAAATAAAATAATAAAAAAATTAAAAAAAAAACTAAGCAAAGCAAAAATACAAATATATAAATAAAAGAAATCCTCCCCCCAAACCAAATTTTGTCATGTCCCGGTACAAATAACCATGAAAAAACGAGGAAGGAGGTGAAGCCAAGCTCTACTGACCCGGTCCCCAGTAACTAGGATAGTACTGGTCATAAAACGACTGATAAGGGTAGGAGGTAGGCTCGGTGCTAGGGTCATATAATATGGGTGGCCAGTTGGGATGGTTCGGGAAGCCTTCAACTGTCCTAGCCTCTGCATCACTCATGTGCTTTCTCCACTAGACTCGCTGCAGCAAATCAACATCGGAACATAGTCCTCTAAGTGAATGATCAACCCTGTCGAACCTCTACTAGTTATAGAAATGCATATCATCGAGTCGATTCATCAGGGGAATCATATCAAAGGTGGAGGAGGAACGACCGGCATAGCTATGTCTTGGAGGCTTAGGTCGTGGTGGGGCTGGATGGCACTGGGGTTGGCCGCCTGCCTGCTGAATCAGGTTGACCATTTGAACTACTATCTTTTCGGAGTCCGTCCTCTCCTGTAGCGGGATGTTGTTAGGTGGAATCCTCCAAGGGTTTTGTCCGTCTGGGTGCTCCTGATATGTAAGACTAACATATGCATTAGGCAAGTAATACCATAAAATTTCCCGAACACACCAAACAAGTCTCTCTCTATACCCCCTCTGATAATGTCTCAGAAAGTTTACAACTCGAAGGGCAGTAATGTAGAGGTAGGGGTTCTCCTTGATCAAGTTCAGCTGGTAGATATCTTTAGTGTGGCCTAGAGTGCGAGCCAGCCATGTAATCATACCACCTATGTATATGGTGCCGGTGTTAGTAATACCCTCTGCAATCTCTGCACACTGATGAGCTAGAAAGAACCTGAAGTTGTAGTGGAGAGGCTGTCGGGCATACCCTTCTGTCACCATCCATAATAGTCCAATCTCATCAGGGTAGACTTGTCCTAACTCTCCTCTCGAAAGTAGGCAGTATACTACATATCTAAGGAAGTACCGAAGGGCAGGATGTTGGACCTCCGATGCTTTGGCTGTGGTAGAATTAAAAGTAGAACTGCCATTTGTAATCCGCTCCCACCAAGTTCCCTCGAAATACGGTCCCCTCTCATGCTTTACTGTGGACCATACTACATTCTTAGAATTCCATAGGAACTACTTATTTAATTCATCTACATCCATCTCATAGTGTTGTCCAAAGACGGTGAAGATGATGTGTGTATTTCTTGAAGCTGAGGGAAATTCTAGAGTAACATGGAAATTGTAGCTGGATAGGAACTCCAGGGTGAGCTCTCTGTTTGTATGTGGGACCTGCTGGGTTTTACCATCAGGACCGGGCATAGTAGCATTGATCCAGTTTCCCCATCCGATACGGTAAGCCATTCTCATCACTTGGTCAATAATACCGAGTTTATCACATGTTTGCTTGTGGAAGAACCGTGTGGACCTAATTATTCTCTTGGAGAGCTTTTTATACTGTTTCTGCCTTTCTTGTCGGTTCTGAGGTGGTGCTCTAGAGGATGATGGTTGCATCCCCTTGGAAGCCGAAGAAGATGCCCCGGTTTTATGAGATTTCTTGGGGTCTCTGCCAAGCAATTTTCCAATAGATTTTTTTTATTATCCTACTAAACATAGGTATGAAAAACAAGGATTAAAATTCTATTGAAACAAGTTTCAAAACCCAAAATCATGGCAATATGAAAGCATAAAGAATCATATGATGCAAGAAGTGTAATGTCATGACCAATGAAACAATCAAGGCGTCGTAGTCATCATAAAATTAAATTTACAAACAAAGTTGAGCGGAAATTTTGGCATGACCCGTTTGTATACTCAACTAAACTAATGAGAACTACAAATTTCTCAATTCATGAATAAAGCTAGAACCAAATTAAGCATAAAAGCCAATTCAAAGCATGATTTGAATTATTCTAAAGACTTTAAGCATGCATTTGACTAGTTAACACTTCTAATTCTTAACAAATTCATGAACAATCATCAAAAAATTCCATGGAAAGTCTTACTCAACAATTTAGCACAAAACTTCCAATTACTCATAATTAACAACTCTAAACATGACATTGAAGCATAAAAATAACCATTAAGCACTTATAGGCAACAATAGTCAAGTTTAAAATAAAAAATTAAATTCTTAATAAAAATACCCAAAAATTAGAGATTCATGAAAACTTCATAAAACTTCATAAAGCATGGATAAAAAGGAAGTTATACCTTAGTAGATGATAATAGAGCAAGAATTCGCAAGAAAATTGAAGTAGAAAACCCAAAATCAAGTCAAAAGTAGTTCAAAATTTTCTAACTCTAGGTGTTATGGTTCGTTGATTTTCTTCAAATTTTGACTCCAAGAGATTGTTTAGAATAGTGAGAGGAGTGTTATGTCAAAATTTGGAGTGATTTGGAGTAGTATGGAGTAAGTTATGGGGGTTTAAAGTTGGGGGTTTCTGGGGTTTTAATGGTGTGAAGGAGGAAGAAGAAGATAGATTAGGATAGAGCTTAGATGAGATTTAAAAATAGAGGAAATGCGGTTTGAACGCTGCACCCGTAGGGTCATTTTGCAGAAAAGTGCAAAGCTTCTATTTTAAAATGTGGGCGGCACATAGAAGAGAAGGGTGTTGAGCGTTGCGCCCGCAGGTTCGTTATGCAGAAAAGTGCAAAGCTTCTGTTTTAAAATGCGTGCGCATAGAAGAGAAGGGTGTTGAGCGCTGCGCCCGCAGGGAGCCTCTGAGGCTCTTTTTCGCTAATTTTTTTCTTTTCTCCCTAATTAACGAATTATATTATAAATTATTATTATTATTAATCAAACTTAAGCACATTTTTATCTCTTAATCTCTCCTTAATTACCCCAATTAAGCATGAAACATTTAGACCCTTAGCTAGGCTTCAAAATTCACAAAAGAAGACTAAACTAAACCACGAAAAACAACCGAAAACACATAAAAACAAACTAAAACACGCAAAATGAGAAAGAAAGGGATAGAAAGCTCGAGTTGCCTCCCGAGAAGCGCTTTTTTAAGGTCACTAGCTTGACCATGGCTGCATTACTGATCAAGGTGTTTTAGGATCATCGAGTTGGATGACTTCAACCAAACCGATGACATCTCCTTCATAGTATGGCTTCAACCTTTGACCGTTAACCTTGAATACTTCTCCTTTTTCACTTTGAACTTCAACATAGACAAATTTGCTTACATTTGTCACTGTAAAGGGACCACTCCATCTAGATTTCAGCTTTCCAGGGAATAATCGAAGTATTGAGTTAAACAATAAAACTTTATCGCCGACTTAAAACTCCCTTTTCATGATTCGTTTGTCGTGCCATCTTTTCGTCTTTTCTTTGTAGATTTTGGCATTATCATATGCTGCTAGCCGAAATTCATCTAATACATTCAACTGTAGTAACAATTTTTCTCCCGCAAGCTTTGCATCCATGTTTAATTCTTTGATTTCCCAATAAGCTTTGTATTCGAGTTCTACTGGGAGATGACAGGCTTTTCCATAAACCAATCTAAATGGGGAAGTACCAATTGGAGTCTTGAAGGCTATTCTATACGCCCATAAAGCATCATGAAGCTTACTAATCCAATCTTTTCTCGATTTCGCAACCGTCTTCTCTAGAATGGACTTGATTTCTCGGTTCGAAACCTGGACTTGACCAATGGTTTGTGGATGATATGCCAATCATGTTATGTGATAAACACCATACTTCTCTAGTAGTTTATCTAACCTCTTCTCATGAAAGTGCGTTCCCCCATCACTGATGATAGCACTAGGGACGCCGGACCTAGGAAAAATAACATACTTAAACAGTCTTAAAACAGTGTTAGCATCACAACGGGGAGTAGCGATTGCTTCCACCCACTTAGAAACATAATCCACAATAACTAATATATAACGATTACCATTAGAAAGGGAAGGGGCCCATATAATCAATACCACAAACATCGAAAATTTCAACTTCTAAGATACCTGTTTGTGGCATTTCATGCCTTTTTGATATATTACCTGTTCGTTGGCACGAATCACAAGACATGACAAAATCTCTAGCATCCTTGAGTATTGTAGGCCAATAAAAACCTAATTGTATTACTTTAAACATCGTTGTAGCGGGCTCGGCATGTGCTCCATAAGGTGAAGAGTGGTAATGATGAAGGATCCCGTAGACTTCCCAATCTGGTACACACCTGCGATATAAGCCATCTGCACACTCACGAAACAAGTTAGGGTTATCCCAAAAATAACTCCGAACATCATGTAAAAAAATTTTCCGTTGTAGATAGGTGAAATCGGTAGGTAAAACTCCTCCAACTACATAATTAGCATAATCACAAAACCAGGGAGTATTAGAAATCACAGCTAAGAGGTGATCATCAGGAAAAGAGTCATCAATGGGGGTTGAGATCTCCCCATTGTCATACCGAATCCTAGATAGATGATCTGCGACCACATTTTCTGCACCTTTCTTATCACGTATTTCTAGATCAAACTCTTGAAGGAGCAAAATCCACCTAATAAGCCTTGGTTTTGCTTCTTTCTTTCCAAGTAAGTACTTTAAAGCTGCATGGTCAGTGTAAATGATAACTTTCGAACCTATAAGATAAAAAAGAAATTTATCCAAAGCATATACTATAGCAAGCAATTCTCTTTCAGTTGTGGCATATTTAATTTGAGCTGGATCTAAAGTCTTACTAGCATAGTAAATAGCATGCAAAATCTTATCTTTCCTCTGACCTAACACAGCACCTACAACATAGTCACTAGCATCACACATAATTTCACAACGTAATTCCCAATCAGGTGATTGAATAATGGGTGCTGAGATTAGTGCTTGTTTGATCAAATTAAAGGATTCAAGACATTCATCAGTGAATTTAAACTCAACCTTCTTTTAATAGCAGTTGAGGGTTAAGGTTTTAGCAATTTTAGAAAAATCTTTAATAAATCGGCGGTAAAACCCTGCATGACCTAGAAAAATTCTAACACTTTTTACACTTACTGAGAGGTAATTGTTCAATAACTTGAATTTTAGCCTTATCAACTTTAATACCTCTTTCAGAGACTAGATGTCCTAGGACAACTCCTTCTATCACCATAAAGTGACATTTCTCCCAATTGAGGACCAAATTCACTTGTTCACATCTTTTAAGCACGTTAGTCAAATTAGCCAAACATGAATCATAATCAGCACCATAGACACTAAAATCATCCATGAAAACTTCCATACTAGACTCTATGAACTAAAAAAAAAGCCATCGTACATCGTTGAAAGGTAGCAGGAGCATTACATAGTCTAGAGGGCAATCTATGGTAAGCAAAAGTACCATAAGGACATGTAAATATTGTTTTTGATTGATCATCAAGATGGATAGGTATTTGAAAGAACCAGAGTAACCATCTAAATAACAGAAATAGTAGTTCATTGCTAAATTTCTAACATTTGATCAATAAAGCGGAGAGGGAAATGATCCTTTTTAGTGGCAACATTTAATTTTCGGTAGTCAATGCACATTCGCCAACCTGTAACAACTTTAGTCGGAATAAGTTCATTTTTATCGTTACGCACAACAGTTGCTCTTAACTTCTTAGGGACTACGTGGACTGGACTTACCCATTGAGAACTCACTACTTCCTGCATGTTAGGGTTAAGTCTCCTTTGTCCCTATATACAAGGCTTATGGCCTTCCTCTAGAGGAATTCTATGCATGCAAAAATCAGGACTTATTCCAGTCAAAATCATTAAGTGTATAACCAATAGCCTTTTTATAAGCTTTGAGCACAGTTAATAACCTTTCAAGTTGACTATCAGTAAGCTTGGAACTAACTATGGTTGGATACATCTCATCGATCATCATCTAGAAAAGCATATTTCAAATTAGGGGGAAGGGGTTTCATTTCAGGTTGTGTTACCTCCTTGACATCGCATGATTGTTGAGGCAACGAATGGTACCTTTGGCTTTCCTCTAGAGTCATCTTCTCACTATTCAAATCATGGCCTATGGCATCAATTTCCAAATCTCCTTCACCTGCATCAGCATCCAAACATAAAAGGGCCTCTAGAGGATCCTTTTTAAGGGATTGGGGCATGTCATCCAAAACAATCTCATTAATAATATCGATCTTGTAGCATGACTGCTCTATTATAGGGTTTTTCATTACATTATTAAGATTAAATGTTACTTTATCATCTCCTACAGAAAGGATTAAACTTCCATTTTTAACTTCAATGACAGCACCTGCAGTATGTAAGGAAGGTCTACCAAGAATGATAGGGATGTGAGCATCCTCATCAATATCTAAAACAACAAAATCAACAGGAATAAAGAATTTTCCTACTCTAACAGGCACATCTTCTGAAACACCTTTAAAGTATTTTACAGTTCTATCTGCTATCTGCAAAGTAACATTAGTAACTTTTAGCTCTCCCATGTCAAGCTTCCAGCAAATTGATAAGGGCATAACACTACCACTAGCTCCTAAATGACATAGAGCCTTATCAATAAACAAAGGACATACAATACATGGAATTGAAAAACTGTCTGGATCCTCCAACTTAGGAGGAGATTTATTTTGAAGGATTGCACTACACTCCTCGGTGAGTGCAACTGTCTCTGTTACATTCAACTCACGTTTCCTGCTCAAAATATCTTTTAAAAATTTAGTGTAAGTAGGAACTTGAGTAATTAAATCAGCGAAAAGTACAGTAACTTGCAAATTCTTAACTATTTCAAGAAATTTTTGAAAGTGATTATCATTCTTACTCCAGGTTACCCTGTTCGAGAAGGGCAACGACACCTTTGAGGGAGGGATCGTATCAGTAACTGGATCACCTGCTGGAGCTTGCTTCTTTGATGCTTCTTTCTCCTTTGAGGCTTCATTCTCCTTTTCTACAGCTACTTCCTCAAGGTCTTCAATGACAATCGAACTAGTCCTCTTTGTTTTGTCTGCAGCATTGGTAGTATCATCATTAGGCATTCTAGGACATTTATAGTAAGTACCGCTCCTTGTTGCAATGGAATTGCAATGATCACTAGGTGAATTGCTTGATGGAGCATTTGGTGGAGTAGGTTGAGGAGGAAGTTGGCCTTGTTGCCTTTGAGCTGATGATTGAGCAATTTGTGCTACTTGAGTTTCCAATTGTCGATTGTGGGCCTGCATAGCTTCCATGGCTTTCTGCATCTGCATCATCATATTCTTCAGTTCCGAAAACTCATTGCTAATTGGATGTGGAGGTGCTGGGAGTGGTGCTGGAGGTGGTGGTCTACTGAAACCCGGTGGTTGAGGCGGAGCAAATCGTTGAACCTGCTATTGTTGTGGTGCAAAATGCAGCTGTTGCGAATTTTGAACATTGCTAGTATTCTTGTAGGAGAAGTATGGATGATCCTTCCAACCCGGATTGTATGTGTTGGAGAATGGATTATTCTTGTAAGCTTGAAATGCACATACTTTCTCCATAGAACTATGGCATGCTTGAATGTTATGCCCGAAATACCCGCATAAATCACAAAAGACATCAGTAGCTCCCGAAAGTGCAGCCATTGCGGCTATCGTCATTGGATTGGAGGATGGTGTGTTGATCTTGTCTAGCTTCCCATGGATTGCATTGATTTGTGAAGCTAAACTCTCATATTTTTCGTCTACCACATGTTTTCCTCCTCTTTTAGCATGTCTTCTAGGATTACCGAATTGAGAATTATAAATGGCAATCTCCTCAGTCAAATCATATACAACATTAACTTGGTTCATAAATCGACCACTAGCAGCAGAATCAAGCAGTGTTCTACTCTCATTACCCAAACCATGATAAAAAGATTGCACTAAAACCACTTCTCAAGACCATGATGAGGGCACATTCTCAATAACTCCTTAAATCTCTCCCATGCATCATAAAGCGTTTCATCGGTTTCTTGGTTGAAATTCATAATTTGAGTCCTAAGTTCTGCAGTTCTCTCCGGAGGATAGTACTTCCTTTGAAAAGCAAGAGCTAATTCATCCCAACTATTGATAGCATCCATAATTAGACCATTTAACCAAGAACGAGCCTTGTCCTTCAATGAGAATGGGAATATCATACGTCGTATATAATCCTGAGTTACACCAGCTTGCTTACTTGTATTGCAGTACTGAATGGAGTTATTCAAATGTAAATTCGATTCTTCTTTCAATGTGCCTGCAAATTGATTCCTTTCTACCATATTCACCAAAACTGGCTTCAATTCGAAATTCAGAGCCTCTATATCAGGAACTCGATAACCACCTCCCACTTTTGCAGAACTCGGCTGAGAATAATCTTCTAAGGACCTTGGTGGTGGTGGCGGCGGTGGTGGTGGTGCATCATTTTGTGGTCCGTTGTTCTCGTTAAACTGTGATTCGTCCATCTCTTCCTTATCGGAACTATCGGAAATATTCAACTCAGCAAAATGTTGTGTCAAATCAGTCAGTGTCCGTTCGGAAAGAATGACTCTCCGCAATCTCCACTTCCTTCTACATTTCCGCTTATGCAATGATCTTTCCAGTTCAGGATCAATCAAAACCGGCATACAACCTAATAACTGCACACAATCGGAACATGAAACAGAAATGAGAACTATCTTAAAGAACGTGAAGGTTCCTTGAGGTGGGGAAATAATACAAAAGGAACAATTTAAACCCGACTAATAGAATTAAAAATTGCTTCCTCGGCAACGGAGCCAAAATTTGATCAAGGCTATTGCGCTCCTCTAAAAAATAAACTGAACATCTCTAACTAATATAGCTAGGGAAGTAGGGATCGAATCGTCGGGGAAGCGATTAAACTCTATTAGTTTTATAAAGTCTAAACTGTGTAAGGTGCCTTTGTGGAAGGTTCTGTAAACACTACTATAACTAAGAAAAGAATGACTAAAACTAACGAAACGATGGGAAATTTATAAGCTAAACTCTTATAATAGAAACCTAGGGAAGTTGGTTCACTATGAACAATCAACAAACTCATTAAACACTCACTAATCAATTCATTGGCATTCAACGAACTAGGGCTCAGTATTTCCCTCGAACTTAGACTCCCTCACTAATGCAGTGGTCTAATTGTGGTAATCTTACCTCTCAGCCTCGATTTCAACAATTACCTAACTCATAACTAAATCTTGCCACAATCTAATTGCAATCGATAGAAATTTACAATAGGAATTCAATAAAAAATCAAGAATCAATCAATGAACATATAATAAATTCACAACATGATCATAGATGCCCTAGCCCTAGAGACAAAGACTACTCACACATGGCTAAAGAAACTAAAACAAGAACAAATTCAATTAACAAATCCATGAACATAAACTAATTAAAACAAGAATTAAAAGGAATTTAATTACTAAGAAATTAAACTAAACAACTAAATTAACAAAATAAATAAACTAACATAAAGACTAACAAACTAAGAAGAATCATAAACAAAAAAGAATTGAAAAGCAAAAGGAAATAGATTACCAAAAGAAAGATTGAATTACATTAATTGAAAACCGAATCGTCAAGAACAAAGTAATTGCTTCTAAAATTCTAGAGAGAGAAGTGTTTTTAGGATTCCTAAGTCTAAAAATAAGCTAAAAAATAGTTAGGGTCGTGCCCCTTATACATAGAGTATTTATAGTAATTAGGTTTTCGAGCAAAAACCGAGCGAAAAGCCGAACTGAACAAAACCCGCGCCACCTGCGCTCGCAGCAGTCAAAACAAGTTTATTCCCTGCGCCCGCAGGTCTTCGAAATCTTGACTTGTGAGGCTGCTGATCTATGTTGCAGGCGCATAGATCATTGATGCTTCTAAAGGCTGCGCCCGCATGAGCCTCATGCGATTAAATTTCGATGATCTTTTGAGTTCTTTGCTCGATCTCTTCGAATCTCGTCCGTAGCTTCTTGTAACTTGGCACACATCCCGAGGCAAGTACATTTTGACTCATTTTAGCCTCTAATGACTTCATAACTCCCTATTACGCTCCTGTAACATATAAAATAAACCAAAAACTACGCAAAATAACCGAGGAAGCATAGAATAACCGTAAAAAGCTCTAAAAGTCTATTAAAGACGCTAAAACCGTTCCAAAACATAACTTAACATCTAAAAATGATTTGTAATAAAAAAAATCCACAAACTTAACTATTTAGCACAAGAATCAACCGAAAATGAGGGAAAAACACAACATAAACATGTATATCACATTGAGAGAGAATAATTTGTATGTTAAGTTCGCGAAATGCGAGTTCTGGTTGGAGAAATTTGCATTCTTGGGACATTTCGTGTTAAAAGAGGGAGTTGAAGTAGAGCATCAGCCAAGATCGAAGCAGTAAAAGAGTGGCCTACACCTAAGAATGTGACAGATGTATGAAGTTTCTTAGGGTTAGCAGGTTATTATTGGAGGTTTGTGAAGGACTTTTCAAGATTTGCTAAACCAATGACGTCGTTAATGAAGAAGGATTGTACGTTTGTATGCAGTGATAAGTGTGAAGAGGCATTTGCGGTTAACCACGGCTCCGGTGCTGACTTTACCACATGGGAGTGACTCTTATGATGTGTACAGTGATGCTTCTAAAAATGGTTTGGGATGTGTTTTAATTCAAAATAGAAAGGTGATTGTGTACGCTTCAAGAGAATTGAAGCCATGCGAAGAAAACTATCCTACTCACGATCTCTACTTAGCGGCGATCGTGTTTGCTGTGAAGATATAGAGGCATTACTTGTATGGAGTAAAGTGTAGGATCTACACGGATCACAAGAGTTTAAAGTACTTTTTCACTCAAAAAGATTTAAACATGAGACAAAGGAGATGGCTTGAGTTAATCAAGGATTACGATCTAATGTAGTAGCGGATGCTCTAAGCCGTAAAACGAAGCATGGAGTGAATTTTTTAGTGGTCGCTAATAAGCTGTGTAGAGACATGGAGAGAATGAACTTGGAGATAGTGAAGGAGGGAGAGTTGGAAGGAATACTTTGTAATCTTAGTATCCAACCAACAGTGTTTGAGGAGATTAAGAAGAACGAGGAGGGAGATGTGAAATAGGATAGAATAAAGGAGAAATTGAAAGCAAGAAAGGCTATGGACTTTAGAATCCATGAAGATGGAAGCTTTAGGTATAAAGGAAGGTGGTGTGTGCCACAGAAATGTGAAGATTTAAAATGGAGAATCATGGAGGAAGGTCATAATACACCGCATTCGGTGAATCCTGGAGGATATAAGCTGTATAAAGATTTGAAGAAGGTGTATTGGTGGCCTAGGATGAAAAGGGAAGTAGCTAAATTCGTGAGCAAGTGTCTTACTTGTCAAAAGGTGAAATTTGAGCATAAAAGACATCAAGGAGAGGTCCAACCACTTGAGATACCAGGATGGAAGTGGGATTGTGTATCAATGGACTTTGTAACCTGTTTGCCAAAGTCGAGGAATCTAAATGATACCATATGGGTTGTTGTGGATAGGCTTACTAAATTAGAGGTGTTTATACCGATGAAGGAGACTTGGAGGATGGAACAACTTGCAAAGGCTTACATAAAGCATTTTGTTAGGCTACATGGAGTTCCACAGGATACGTGTCAGATAGGGATTCTAGGTTTCTTTCGACGTTCAGGAAAAGTGTCTATGAGAACTTTGGTACAACGTTGAAAATAAGTACAACTTTCCATCCAGCAACCGATGGACAAACAGAGAGAACCTTACAAACTTTGGAGGACATCCTAAGAGCTTGTATATTGGATTTTCAAGGGAATTGGGATGATTGTTTAGATCTTATCGAGTTTTCATACAACAATAGCTACCATGCAAGTATTAGCATGGCACCTTCTGAAGCCTTGTATGGAAGGACGTCCAAAAGTTCCTTATGTTGGAGTGACATAAGCGAGACAGTGATTCTAGGACCTCAATTGATTGAAGAAGCCACCGATAAGGTAAGGGTGATACAAGCAAAAATTCAAGCAGCGCAAGATAGACAAAAGACTTATGCGTACCAAAAACGTCAAGAAGTTGTGTTTGAAGTTGGTAATAAGGTGCTACTTAGGGTATCACGGATGAAAGGAGTAATGACGTTCAAAAAGAAGGGGAAATTGAGCCTTAAATATATCGGACCCTATGAGATCTTGCAAAGGGTTGGAAAAGTTGCCTATAAGCTAACATTAGCAATGTAGTTGAGTAAAGTTCACAATGTCTTTCATGTGTCTCAACTAAGGAAATATGTGCCGGATGATTCACATGTGTTGTAACCTGAAACAATAGAGTTAGACAAGAGTTTAACCTATGAAGAGAAACTAATAGAGATCCTTGATAGTAAGGTCAGAGATACTCGTAGGAAAAGTGTTAAAATAGTGAAGGTCAAATATTTCCATCGCAAACAAGCAAAATTCCGTTGCAAACTTACGACAGAAAGGAATCCGTCGCAAACTCTTAATTTGCGACGGAAATTATTTCCGTCGTAGAAATCCGTCGCTATTTTGCTGATTTCTTGTAGTGGGTCTAACCCAGAAACCGAAGAAGCTACTTGGGAAGCTGAAGATATGATGAGAGAAAAGTATCCAGAGTTATTGCAGGTTAGTAGGTAGAGTTAAGGGGGAAGTAACTCGATTCTTAAGGGGGGTAGAGTGCGATCTAATTTTGCGTGTTTTTACCCTCAATTTTGCAAGTTTTCACGAGTTTTTACGTCTTTTAGTAAAGTTTTATGAAAGTTTTATGTCTGTTCACTAGAAGTTGTCAAGAAAAGGTTGAGTTAATTGTCTAAAGTCTACAACAACATAGTGATAAAAATGGAAAGTTATGGAGTAAACGTAGTCTCTATTCACATTCCATACAATAATTTATGTAAAGTTTCGGGACGAAACTTCTTTTAAGGGGGGTGGACTGTAATACCCCATATTTTCACGTACTTTAAAGAGTTATTTTCGTATTTTATACGTATGTTTTTAATATTTTTATTGAGAAAATAAGTTCAATAAAAATATTAAAAAAAGGGAATTGAAATAAATTTTATTCAAGGTAATTATTTTATGTTTATAAATAATATTTCATGTTTATTTAATATTTTGAAAAGTTTCTATAAATAGAGATTTTAGAGTTTCATAAATTGTTTTAAAACAAGGGAATAAAAGTAATTTCAAACATTAAGGGTGTTCATCTAATTGCACAAAATCCTACTCTAGGGCCTATAAATACCGCTTAAAACCCCAAAATTTCTGATTTAAATTGCAGTTTATAGTTTCAGGTTTTCAAAAAAAAAAAAAAACCTCTTCGCTCCTCCTTCCTTCATCGCCTTCCTCCCTGTTGGCTTCCCCTCCGATGCGCGCCGCACTGCCAGTCGGCGCCACCCTCACCGGCCACCCTCTCTTCCTCCGTAATTTGGTAGTTTTTTCGAGCACCTTATATATTTTTTTTCTTCTCCTTTCTTTTTGATTCAATCTTGCAAATTCATTTTATAATTATGATTAAACTTGTTTCTATAGTTTTAATCATGTTTTTATCAAGTTATGATTTAGTTTAAAGCATGAATTTATTTGTTTGATAATGAATTTTTAAATTGGGGTTTATGAAAGTATGAAATTCTTGTTTTTATGGCTTTTAATGATTTAAACATCAATATTCAGATCATGAATTGTTGTTGGGTTAATTTATGATGATTTTATGAAGTTTAGATTGATTTTTAAAGGTTTTAAAGTTCAATTATATTGTTGTCCAAATTCCGCAATCAAGAAAAACAATGGAATATATATTATGAACATGTTTTATCTTATGAAAAATTATTCTAAACCATAGATTTGATTCATGATGATGTTAGTGGATTGTAAAAGAGTTTTATGATGAGTTTATGAGGTTTTTATGGGTCTTTAATGAGTTTTAGATAAATAAATAAAGCTGTGAATTTTCATTAACACATGTTTATGCCTAATAAAAATAGTAGCTTGTGACATAGTAAGTTATAATTGTTTTTCATGCATCAAAGTATTGTATATTGATCTTAGGACATGACTATAGTGTTTTATGATCAAAAAATGATATTTAGACAGGTTTTAGAGTGTTTTTGAGGAATTTTACAAAGCTACCATTTTTGAAAAATTACCGAAAATCAAGTATTTTACAATGGAAAAATTAAAATGAAGTGTGGAGCTTAATAGAGACCATATAGGAAATGTTTTGGACAAGTTTCCAACGTAGAAGTTTCGTTTAGAGTTGTTGTAGAACTTAGTCAACAAGGTTTTAATTTAGTTACGGTGTTCTCTATGTAGGAGACTTCGATCTAGTTGACTTTTAGAAGTTGTGGCGGATAACCACTACAACACAAGGTATGTAAGTACTAAAGGCAGACAAAAAAAATTAGAATTCATGCGTGGTTGATCTCATCTGATATTTTGTTGTTGCTTGACTTGATTGTGAATTGGCATGCATGACAAGTTTATGAAAGTATATATTAGAAGCATGATTTATATTGTTTTGACATTCCACATTTATAGTAATATAAATTCTTCAAGATTGAATTGGAATGTTATAATTAGTTTAAAGTTGGCCAATAGCTTAAGGAAGAAAGGAAGTTATTTAAGTTGATTAGTTGCTTAATCAACAAGAGAAGTAGTTTGTGAAGTTTTATTCACATGATCAATAAAAGTTAATGAACAAATATATTTATACATGTTTCCACTCACAATTTAATGTGAGATCAAGGAAAAAGGTAAATAGTTAGCCACTCACAGTTAAATCACATTTAATGTGTGGTGAAGGAAATTTAGTTTAGTTAAAGGACACGCAAGATTACTTTAGAATCACCTTAAATCACAACATATAGCTTCTTGAACTGAAAACGAATTCAAATGTAAATAGTATTTTGTCTAAAATAAGGGTGCTAGAAGGCTTTTTTGGGAAAAATAATAGGCCAAATCCCCTTCGGAAATTTTCCATGGCGTAGAGCTCAAAAAAATAACCAATTTGAAAAAAAAAGTTTGCATCATTCGGATACCCGAGCGCAAAGTTATGTCCGTTATTAAATCATCACTAGTGCCTTTCATCTGAGTCCCTATCATCATACATAAATACACATATTTTAAAATTTTACCACTTCTCGACTCTCAACCAAAGTACCATATACAATGTTACCAAAGTTGCATTGGCCTCAAACTAGCTCATCAAATACCTCATTTATTCCTACTACTTTATCATACAATTCAAAAACTCAAACTAAATTCAGAAAAGAGTCCAACAATGTGCAAAGCTACAAACCATAACAAAAGACAAAGTTACAGACCTACAAACAAGATCATAATAAAACAATAACCAATAAAAGCAAAATCATCATATATAGAGACAAGATTAGATAACCTGATGGACAACAATTACAGAAAATGTCCAAAACACGAAGAAAACACAAATCCAAAATTCCTGATGCACAACAGGATAAAATCATGAACTAAAGCTACTAAAGCTTCATTCAAGAACTTATCTTTTGCAGTTACAGAAAATATCCAAAAAAAATGAAGAAAACGCAAATCCAAAATTCCAGATGGACAACAGGAGAAAATCATGAACTAAATCATAAACTAAATCGTAAACTAAATCAAAATGAAAGAGTAGTGTTAATATCATTGATTCCAAAATCAAAAACAAAATCAAAATCATAATAGAGATAATATAGATGAAAGTGAGATTGACCCTGAATAATGAACATGACTAGCCACCAGCCACCAGGACACCACGACAACACCACACCAACAACCTTCTTTCAAAATCCCAAAAACCTCCTTTGAAACACCAAACCACCACGATTTTAGTTCACCATTAGTAACATTATTTCAATTTACCACTATTCAATTCACCATTATTCAACAATATCATTATTTCAGTTCACCATTATTCGATTCACACATCAAACAATAGTTAAATTCACTTTTAGTAAAATAAATTTCATTTTCTATGAAATCCCAATTTCAATCCCCTAAACTCAGAATTACGAAATAAAAACGGAAGATTCAAGTAATCATCTAAAACCAAAATGAACTCTGAATCATTATCTCAAACAAAATTAATTTAAATCATAAAATTAACAACTAAACAGAAAAGAACAACAACAACAGAAAATAAAATCAAAAACTGGAAAAAAACTTTAAAATAACGAACAAAAAACAAAACTCTCAATCAAAATCAACAAAAAAATTTCAAAACCCTAAATTTAATAATTAAAACTACAAAGCCCATGAATCGAAAACCCAAATCGATATTCACATCTGTAAGTATTTTATTGCTTTCTTATTTTAGTTATTCATTGCTTTCTAGTGTAGTTTTAATTTCTTTCTTAGGATAGTTGCATGGTTTTTACTACTCGTTAGGAGTAGGAGTTTACATGTGACCAAAAAGAATGTGCCGTTTTTCTTAGGATTAATTCTAGAGAGAATATTGATTAATGAATAATTCTCATCCCAACTTGAGTTTTATTTTGTGAAATTGATTACTTCTATACCCCTTGTGCTTATATTAAAAACTTTATGGCTATTGACTGCGGATGAATCCACTTGTGTAATTTGTTGACTATGACTTGACTTTTATTGCTTAAATTCCTTGTATTGGTCAACTCTTCTCAACCTTGCTTGGGTCTTGGACGTGAACTGCGCTAATAGGAGGATTCGAGCCACTTTTGCATATAATATTATTCATATTTTTCTTTCATATTAGCTTAGTTCTTGGTGCAATTATGATCTTGGGTTTGCATTGGATTCTAGTAGCTTTAGTTGTGGTTTTGTGTATGTTGCGCATGATAAAAGGCCTTCATTTCTTTTAGAGCCTCTAGAGTTTCATATTCCAATCATTTCCATATATATTTTTCCCTTGATTCCTTGTTTGAGCTTTTTACCTTTCACTTGTATTTTTATCCACATTACAACCCATTAACCATGTTACATGATTCACTATATGCCCCAACTTGATTTGAGGGAGTTGGAGTGGTTGTGATGTTGTGGATATACTTTTGATGGTTGTTTAGGAGGATTGTTGGAATTGCTGTTTAGTGAGGTTAATTTGATTACAGGTTTCACATTTAAGGCTCTGCATACCAATTTTAGGCCATTGCAAGTTAATTGAAAAGTTATAATTTATTCATGGACTAGTTATGTATGTGTGATGATTCTGTTTATTGTTTATTGAATTTAAGCAAAGACAAATCATTAAGAGTGGTGAAACTGAATTTTATTATGCTTGAAAAATAAATTGAAAAATAATAAAAGAATAAGAATTTGAAAATCATGAAAGAAGTGAAGTAAATGCGTTTCAAAGTTCAAAAGTAATTCAAAAATAAGAAATAAGTTTAAAGCTTGTGAATATGGTGGTTGTTGTTGTTTTATGAGAATTTTAGAGTTGATGTGAATTGAAAAGAGGTTAGGTTTAATTAGGTTGGAATTGGTTTTTGGAGAAGTTGTTGATATGCTCTAGAGTCGTTGGCGATTTTCTTCTATTTTATATGCGTATACCCCGCATTCCACCACATTATCCCAAATTTAACCTACCCATCACCCTAGCCACGTTACAAGATTATTAGAGTCGTTTTTGATCTTCGTGCACATGATATGGTTATTGTGAAGTGGTATTTGGGTTATCCCAAATCCTTTTTAAAGGCCGTAGAGTATTAATTGCATTTTGAGTCAGCATTTAGGATGAGTGGATACACTTAAACACTTGCATGAGAGTGTGAGATGTGGTATTTGGGTTCCTAAAATTTTCATTTTGTAGGGGGCCCAGATTTTAGGGTCCCAAATTTTTTTGGTCACCTTCCCCAAACCGTCCATAGGTCGAGTTAGACCTAAAAAATTGGCTTAAGGAAAGGTGAAATGGACTTTTTTAGAAGTATTTTGCAAAAAAAACAGAAGCGCATGAATTTCAGTCGCGCTACCGTGGTAGCGTGACAAAGTTTGTCACGCTGACTGTGCAGCGCTAAAAAGTTTGTCACGCTGCAGGTGTAGCGCAGCAAACTTTGTGACGCTGCGACGTTAGCGTGGCAAAGTTTGTCGTGCTACGCTATTTTAGTATTTTTTTTTTGTTTTTTTTTAATTATCTTTTTTCGAGTGAGATAATATCAACGAATACGAATGATGCTAGTAAGGAGTCGCCAATGAGTTTTAGGAGTCGAACTCATAAACCGTGTATTTAGATTGATTACCAATGGGACACGAATACGGGTGATAATCTAAATTGCACGAATAACCCTTTCGATTCCATGGGGATTACTCCAAGTTATGATCTTACGAACCAAAGGTTGGATTCGGGGGTGTAGGTACTAACATGGCGGAGTGCGTCATATTAGCCCGTAGGCGGCCATTACTAGTTTTCTCTCAATTATACACAAGTTATATAAAGAACCACCAAATAATAATTTACAACCTAACACAAAATTACTATTATTAAGTTGATATCACATAAAACCTAATAATTTAGTCAAATCGTCGTTAAGATTAATAAAAAGTTCCTAGCATGATACAATTTGTCCAAAAATTATCTTAGTTTAATGTGATAAATTAATTCAAATTAATCCCTTTAACAAAAACAAAATGATAACAGCGGTAAATGATTCGGAAAACCAACAACAACAAATCCACAAGTTTGATTTTTAGGGCTCTCAGGAAACGTACCACTTCTCGTATGAAGATTGGAGTCGTCGAGTGTTAATTTGGGCACAGTCGAATTATTGTTTTAATATTATCAAAATTTGTACCAACTTTTTTAAATAAAATAAATAGTAAAACAATAATAATTAACATTTCATAAGAATGAAGATGATAGAAAAGTAATATTTCGGATTATTTTAGTGTAAGGGAGAAAGTGAGTAAAAAAAGTTGTTGAAAAATGAAGGAAATGAAGGTTTTTATAACAGCGTGGGAACCCGAATCGCGCTGGGCTGCTAGCGCGGTACGCCGAATCGCGCTGGCCCAGTAGCGTAGGAAACCCTACAACGCTACTAGGGTAGTGCTGTTAACTTAGTCACGCTGAGCTGTCAGCGTGACTAAATTAAGCGCACTACATTTTTTTTTTGAAAGATTTATTTATTTATTTATTATTATTATTATTATTATTATTATTATTATTATCATTTTATTATATTCATTTATTTAAAATAATAAAAGAGGCATTGGGATAAAAAAAGTCCGTTAAATAAGAATGGAAATTTTATAATATCCGAGATTTATTTTTATGCCCAAGTATACTCGATTATCCAATCTTCTAGAGAAATGAGTTTTTTAATCATCATAGAATCCTGCTGCGGGACAGGGAGACTAAATTAGGTGTCTACAGTTAGCCCCCACTTTGATTGAGTCTGAGTAAGACGACAATCAAAGTATGCTCAAACCGTTTTTCGAGACTTTCATATCCAGAGCCATGAGCTCCTCATTAACCAATGGGCGTAGCAAATTTTAGAAAGCAATGACTCTCAAAATTGAAATCTAAAATAGATTTTAATAAATTTGCTTATTTATCAAAACACTTAGCAAATAAATTAGTATTTTGAATAAGTTTTCTTTTGACTGGAAATAAGGTAATAAATTCGCTCATTTATTACTACTTCGAGTAAACTCGCTTAAAAAATGTGATAAATTCGCTTATTTATTACTATTTTGAGTGAATTCGCATTTTTATCAAAATTATTGAAAAAATCTAATAAATTCGTTTATTCACTTATTTACTGAAATTATTGAAAAATGTTAAATTCATTTATTTAGAATTGTTTTGAGTAAATTCGGTTATTTACTGAAATTATAGAAAATATGTAATAAATTCCTTTATTTATTACTATTTTGAGTAAATTCGCTTATTTACTGAAATTATTGAAAAAAATGTAATAAATTTGTTTATGTTATAAAATATTATTATGTTATGGATGTCCATTATACCCTTTAGGTATGATCTAGAATGTTCTGGAGACTAGGGTTTATTCTACAGGAAACCCTAGTTTAAGCTTGTATATATATTTGGTACTGAATAAGAAAACAGATCAATTCTTCTCCCCACAAATACTCTCTACTAAAAACCTAGTTTATAACACGTTATCAGCACGATTGTTATACTAAATCAATTAAATCAACAACTTCTACCGAGGATATTATTCAGGATTTTGAGACCGCTTCAATTTGTCTTTGATGGTGTTAAAGGTCAAATGCTTTGCACAAGTTTTTGGTGATTTTGTCCATATCTCGCTGGTGAAGATCTCAATGGACTTCTGCTGATTTGAAAGGGAGTTATTTGTTCTTTCTCAGATACATATTCTTGTTTGAAAACCTTATTGATTTGAACGTCCAATTAATTTCTCAACTTTATGCACTCCTTCATGTTTGTCTTAGACTTAAGGTGGTTCATCTTGCTCCTACAGTGTTTTGTGCCTGTGTAAATAGTATGATGTGATGTGTTTCTGGTTTATGTGGTAATATTATGGTATCAACAAAAGGTTTATTGTTCAATTTCTCTTTTGGTTCTTCAAATTATTCCGAAGGTTCATTGACACATGAAAATGGTGACGCTATCATTTGTACTTACGGGAATTGGAATAGGGGATTGTTGGACACCTTGGTGTATCTTCTGGGGCTTATAACTTGTGGATAAGTTTTTGAATCTTTTATTTTTCTATAGATATTCTGTGTTGTTCCATCTGCTTCTCACCATGTATAATATCTTTTCTGCATCAGGTTGTGTTTACTAGCTCATTGTATAATATCTTTTCTGCATCAGATATCAATTTATAAATGATGATGCCATGTTGCTGTGTTCCTCAGCTTAACCATTTGTGATACGTGAAGGTTATGCCTTGCTCAGAGGAAGTTGTACCCTGTATACAGGTTCATTAGTTTATCTTTAGTGTGATTTATGCGACCTTGACTGGGATTTGTATTTGTATGTCTTTATGTGGTTTGCTTTCCTTCTCTTATTATATTCTGTTAAGGGATTAGTGGTACTGATGGCTTTCTGTGCTAAGTTTATTGGTTTATCTATTCCATAATGCAGTTATGTGGTTTGTGAAACATCATGTTCTTCAATGGTTTTGGGCTTTTGGCAAGATTTAAGGATGTTTTAGTGATTTTTTTGTGGTTTTAGTACTCCCTCCAGTGTAATGATTTGGACTCTACTCATGCTCTGCCATCAGAAGAATATGTTTCGTGTCTGCTTTCATCCATGTGTGTCTTTTGGTGATGTTTTGGTTCTTTTTTCAACTTTGTAACTGCGGAATATCATTTGTTGATATTGTTAGTGTACTGTGTAATTTGTGAATTTCTTGACATAACCTTGATTTTGTAGTCGTTGGAAGCTGCCTGGCGATGATAATGAGAGTTGCTTTTTTTTTTTCCCTCTCCAGTGGGAGACTTCTGGTTGGCTTGCTTCTTTTCCTACTATTGTAGTTTTGTACATTTTTCCTGAGATGTACTACATTCTGGAACTTCAAATGTAAAGTTCATGTTTTTCTTGGTCAACGAAAGGTTCAGGGAATGGAAGTATATATATTACGTTTGATCTCACTTCCCTTATTTAATTTTTTTTTTTTTGAAGATTTCTTTTGATTTTTGGATGTTTGCAGTTTCATTGGTTTAGGGTTTCTAATAATAAGCGGTCAGTTTTTCAAGAAAATTAGGTATTTGTGTTTTTAGAATTTCTTTCATAAAATCTTCTAGTAAATTTCGTGTATTGATATTCATCGATCAATTGTTGGAGCAATTAGGGTTTTATTTTCTTCATGTTGATCGCTTTCTGGTTTCAGTGGCTGTTTTTTATTCATTGGTCAGTGGATTGCTTGATATTTTTCTGTTTACTTGCTGACTTTGAAACTTCACATGCAACTGCTCCATAATATTGGTACATTATTGTTTGACTTTGTAACGTTCTGGTAGGAATGAACGTATGTTCTCTTTTCCTGATCTTATTTTAAGAGGGAAATGTGTGTGAGGGATCTTTTCTATCCTTGGTTGAGCTTTTACTGTAGTGATTCTATCTCTGCCAGAACACAGTCATTGCTTTAGTATTTCCAGCAAAATAACGGAGATCAAATAAGAAGTCTTCCAATAACATGAATGCTCTCCAAGCTCAATTAACAATAAATGGTGAAGAAATATGTCTAGCTGATAGTGCAACTACTCATACAATACTTAAAAATAAGAGATATTTTTCTCAATTGATGATGAATAATATAAGTGTGAATACTATATCCGGTAGTGCAAACATTATTGAAGGCTCCGGAAGAGCAACTATATTGATGCCTATGGGAACAAAATTCGAAATTGTTGATGCTTTGTACTCCCCTAAGTCTCAAAGAAATTTATTGAGTTTTAAAGATATCCGTCAAAACGGATACCATATTGAGACAATAAGTGAAGGAAATAATGAATTCCTTCAAATTACGAGTATAACCCAAGGCACTAAGCAGGTTTTGGAGAGATTATCTGCACTCTCCACTGGCTTGTACTACACAAAGATTAATGTTATTGAGACATATGCTATTGTAAACCAGAAGTTTACAGATAGCTTTATAGTTTGGCATGACCGGTTAGGCCATCCCGGTTCATCAATGATGCGAAAAATAATTGAAAATTCACATGGACATTCTTTGAAGAGCCAGCAGATTCTTCAAAATGATTATTCTTGTGCTGCTTGCTCCCAAGGTAAGTTGATCATTCGGCCATCACCAGCGAAAATAAATTATGAATCTATTTCTTTCCTTGAACGTATACAAGGAGACATATGTGGACCAATACATCCACCATGTGGACCATTTAGATATTTTATGGTTTTAATCGATGCATCGACTAGATGGTCACATGTGTCCTTACTATCAACCCGCAACCTGGCGTTTGCGAGGTTACTTGCTCAATTGATAAGATTACGAGCACAATTTCCAGATTTTCCTATTAAGAATATACGTCTGGATAATGCTGGTGAATTTACTTCAAAGGCTTTTAATGATTATTGTATGGCTATTGGAATAAATGTTGAACATCCTGTAGCACATGTTCATACACAAAATGGTCTTGCAGAATCACTAATTAAACGTCTTCAGTTGATTGCTAGACCATTACTTATGAAGTCGGATCTACCGATTTCTACTTGGGGACATGCTATTTTACATGCTGCAGCACTAATTCGCATCAGGCCAACCAGTAAACATAAATTCTCCCCATCACAATTGGTTTGTGGTCAGGAACCAGATATTTCCCATCTAAGAATTTTCGGATGTGCTGTGTATGTTCCAATTGCTCCACCACAACGCTCTAAGATGGGTCCTCAAAGGAGGCTGGGCATATATGTCGGGTTTGAATCCCCATCAATAATTAGATACCTAGAGCCATTAACAGGTGATCTATTTACTGCTCGTTTTGCAGATTGTCACTTTAACGAGTTGGTTTTCCCAGCATTAGGGGGAGAGAACAAGCAGCTGGAAAGTGAAATTAGTTGGAATGAATCATCATTAAACCACCTTGATCCTCGCACTAAACAATGTGAATTGGAAGTCCAAAAGATAATTAATTTACAAAGCTTAGCAAATCAATTGCCAGACGCATTTACTGACCTAAATAGAGTAACTAAGTCACATATACCAGCTGTAAATGCTCCTATCAAGATTGATGTCCCTGAAGGACAATCTCATGAGTCTAAGGCACGCCTGAAGCGTGGTAGACCAGTAGGTTCCAAAGATAAGAATCCTCGGAAAAGAAAAGGAGCAATGATAAGTAATGGCCAGATTGAGGAAGCAATAAATGAAGGATCTCCAGAAGAGACCATAGACATGACAAATGATAGTGTTCTAGAAGAACCTCAGGTACCTGAAAATGAAGAGATCTCAACAGATTATGTCATGTCTAGAATAACTTGGAACCGAAATGAAATCGACGTCGATGATGTGTTTGCATATAATGTAGCACTTGATGTTATGAATGAAAAAGAGGATCATGAGCCTAAGTCCATTGAAGAATGTAGGAAAAGAGATGATTGGCCAAAATGGAAAGAAGCAATTGATGCAGAATTGAAATCACTTGCAAAGAGAGAAGTATTTGGGCCAGTAGTTCGTATACCTGAAGGTGTAAAACCAGTGGGATATAAATGGGTCTTTGTGCGGAAAAGAAATGAAAAGGGTGAAATTGTGAGACACAAAGCACGTTTAGTTGCACAAGGATTCTCACAAAGACCTGGTATTGATTTTGAGGAGACATATTCTCCTGTGGTGGATGCAACTACTTTCAGATTCTTAATTAGTCTGGCAGTAAGACATGGACTTGATTTACGACTAATGGATGTTGTAACAGCTTACTTATACGGCCCACTTGATAGTGATATATACATGAAACTCCCGGAAGGTTTCAAGTTGCCTGAAGCAACTGGTTCGCGTTCTCGAGAACAACATTGTATTAAGTTAAATAGATCCCTTTATGGATTGAAACAATCAGGGCGTATGTGGTACAATCGCCTTAGTGAATATTTGTTGAAAGAAAATTATAGAAATGACCCTATTAGCCCTTGTATTTTCATAAAGAAATTCGGGTCAGGTTTTGTGATTATTGCTGTCTATGTTGATGATTTGAATATCATTGGAACTCCAGAAGAGATTCCAATAACAGTGGAATACTTGAAAAAAGAGTTTGAAATGAAAGATCTTGGTAAGACAAAATTTTGTTTAGGGCTACAAATTGAGCACCTAAAAGAAGGAATCCTTGTGCATCAAACTACATACACAGAGAAGGTGCTCAGAAGATTTTATATGGATAAAGCACATCCGTTAACTAGCCCAATGGTTGTAAGATCACTAGATGTTGATAAAGATCCTTTTCGCCCTCGGGAAAATGATGAAGAGATTCTTGGTCCTGAAGTACCATATCTAAGTGCAATAGGAGCATTGATGTACCTTGCTAGTCACACAAGACCCGACATATCATTCTCTATCAATCTATTAGCAAGGTTTAGCTCATGTCCTACCCGAAGGCATTGGAATGGGGTTAAGCATATATTTCGCTATCTACAAGGTACGAAAGATAAAGGTTTGTTCTTTTCTAACACCTCCAAAGAAGAATTAGTTGGTTTTGCAGATGCAGGGTATTTATCAGATCCTCATGTTGCTCGATCACAAACTGGATATGTATTTACATATGGTGGTACCGCAATCTCTTGGCGTTCCATGAAACAAACCATTGCTGCTACTTCTTCTAATCATGCAGAAATTTTAGCAATTCATGAGGCTAGTCGAGAATGTGTATGGCTAAGGTCTCTAATTCAGCACATACAAGAAGATTGTGGTCGTTTATGTGGAAAACAAGCTCCGACTACATTATATGAAGACAATGCAGCCTGTATTGCACAACTCAAGGAAGGGTACATTAAAGGTGACAGGACGAAGCATATTTCGCCAAAGTTTTTCTTCACCCATGACCTTCAGAAGAATGGTGAGATTAGTGTCCAACAGATTCGTTCAAGTGAAAATTTAGCAGATCTATTTACCAAGGCGCTTCCTACTGCTACATTCAAGAAATTAGTTCATCAAATCGGGTTGCGTCATCTCAAGGATCTCAACGGATGATATCATGAGGGGGAGTCAATGCGCGCTGTACTCTTTTTCCCTTAGCTATGGTTTTTCCCACTGGGTTTTCCTGTTAAGGTTTTTAATGAGGCAGCATTGCACATGCGCATTATAAAATGATGTATATTTGCTTTATAATGGACATCCAAGGGGGAGTGTTATAAAATATTATTATGTTATGGATGTCCATTATACCCTTTAGGTATGATCTAGAATGTTCTGGAGACTAGGGTTTATTCTACAGGAAACCCTAGTTTAAGCTTGTATATATATTTGGTACTGAATAAGAAAACAGATCAATTCTTCTCCCCACAAATACTCTCTACTAAAACCCTAGTTTATAACAGTTTATTTATTACTATTTTGAGTAAATTCGCTTATTTACCAAAAATATTGACAAAAGTTTACAAGGTTGTCATGAGATAACAATCCTTATTCTAATGTAATCCACTTTTGGAACATTTGGAGTAAAGCATGAGAAAAGGGATCATCATCAAAAATCAAATCCAAGGCAAAACAATACAGCAAAACACCACAACTAGCGCCAGCTGTGTAGCGACGTTGCATTAGCCACGCTGAAGAGGTAGCGCAGCAAGACCCACGGGACTAAGCCTGTCAGCGCGACTCCATCAGTCACGCTCCTAGGTTAGCGTGCTACTATTTTCTGTGCTGTGAATGTTGTTTGATTTGCAAATGTTGATGTTGTGCAGGCACGATTTTGTTGTCACGCCAAGGCCTCAGCGGGACAGCTTCACTAGCGCTGGCGGAGTAGCGCGGTTGGAGTGGTCACACTGTACTGGTAGCGTTGTTAATCAAGTGGTGCTACAGCTTTACCGCTGGAACAGTAAACACGCTGAAAGTTACTCCCTTTTTTTTATTCTTTTTTTTTTATCCCAAGCTTAATTTTGATAACTATGGGATAAATTTGTTCTTACATTAGAGGATTGATTGCTATAATTTATTCAACTTGTAGTCATAAGAATGTTTAAGCTTGTGACAATTTATAAACATATGTGTTTTTGTCGAATGATTGTCCTAATGATGCTAAAATGAAGTATAATGCTCCATGAACCATTTGAGAATTGTTCTTAGACTTCCATTACTCATGTCATGACGCATGTATTTTTGACATTTTAAAGAGTAGTAGGCTCTTAATTAGAGAATGTAGTTGATTAGTCTTAATCAAAACTAAAAAAATCTTCTTGAATAATTTTAATTATAAGGGCAATGAGCTTTAATTAATAATCAAAAGTTAAAAAATGCTCTTGATTAAATTATTTTATTTATAAGAGTAACATACTCTATCTTAATTTAATAAAGAAGAGCAATGGGCTCTTAATTAATTATCAAAAGCGAAAAAAAAATGCTCTTGATTAATTTATTTTATTTATAAGAGTAACGCGCTTTTAATTTAATAAAGAAGAGTAATGGGCTCTTAATTAATAATCAAAAGTGAAAATGCTCTTGATTAATTTACTTTATTTATGAGAATAACGTGCTCTTAATTAATAACCAAAAATGGAAATGCTCTTAATATTTATGAAGCAACGTGCTCCAAGAATAAGAAATCAAATTTCCCATTATTAATATGATAAAAGTAAAAATGCTCTTAATTTTACCTCAAATGACATAGCGCAAGAAAATTAGTAGCGCCGCTGCTGTAGCGTGACAAACTTTGTTGCGCTGTGCTATGGAGCGCTGCATAATTTGTTGCGCTTGTTAAGTAGAGCTGAAAACGTTGTGACGCTCCTCATTTAGCGCTACAAAATTTGTGATGCTACACTTTTTTTAATTTTCTGCCTTTTTTTTTGTAAAAGCTTTTCAAGTTTAACTTCATTAATTGTTCTTGTATTATTCATTACACCTTGGGCCTTTTATTTTGACATATAAGTAATGAGCTATATTTTAAGACCGAGGGTCTGAGTAGGGAAAAATGGCAATATTTTGTGGAGGGTTATCCGACTTAATCCCAAAAAATAATCGCCAAAATGAAGTTTCAAATGAGACAACTTCCATGTCTTTTTTTTCATAAGGGGCAACAAGCAAATGTCATAAACTTAATGAGATTTTGAAGCAAGTGGCTTCATAACTAATTTTGAAAAGAATGTAGCCCCCAGGGTGTATAAGGTGGTGTAACTATGGAGTCTTGTAGCAACAAGAAATGTCACAAATATGTATGCAAAGCTGNAAAGAATGTAGCCCCCAGGGTGTATAAGGTGGTGTAAGTATGGAGACTTGTAGCAACAAGAAATGTCACAAATATGTATGCAAAGCTAGCTCGAAGAGTATGTACAAGCTAGTTATAATGTAAGTATGCACAAATTAGCTACAAATAAGCACGAGGCAAACAACCAAAAATATGCACAAATGAGCACGGAGGTGCTATAGCATGAGTTAGTAGGAAGCAAGGGATGGGGGTTTCTCAACTTTCCCTAAATCGATTTTTTTTTTTTGAAAGAANTTTTTTTTTTTTTTTTTTTTTTTGTAAAAAAATGATTTTTTTTTTTGTAAAAAAATGATTTTTTTTTTTTTTTGTAAAAAAATGATTTTTTTTTTGTACGAGGAGAATGAGGAAGAAAGAATAGTAGAAGTTAAGGATCCAAAATTGATTATAGTTGTTGTATAATGTGCTTGACAACGCTTATGTTTCAAAGGAGAGTGATTTTAGCTTGCTCATTTGATCTTAGATTATGAGCCATCATCTTATACTTTCATGATTGCCTTGTTTGAGAAGTTTGTTTCAAAATCAACTATTGGCTACTAGTAATGTGAATCTCTTTAGAGGAATAAGAGCTCAATATTATAAATGCTTGCTCAAGTTTTAAAGTGTTGAACATGATAATGCTTGAAGTGGACGAGTTGCCATGTTTATGAAGACAAAAACTAGAAGAGATAGAAAAATTTTTGGTGATGAGAGGTTTGTATGGAGTCAAAGTGATGCCTCATGCTGCCATGGATATGTATAAGATAGCTATGAAAATTCATTCTTTAAGAGAAAGTGAAGAAGTTGGATGATTTTGCGGAATAAAAAGGAACGAGTAAAGGAAGTATGTGAGTGTTTGAGTTAAAAGATGACACCACAAGAATTTATGATGATGAGCATGAGAAAGGAGAGAAGCTTGATGAAGAAGAGTATGTGTAAAAAAAAGGAAAGAAGGATGATATGTGTAGAAGAAAATGACTTGCTTTATGTGACATTAAGGCAATTTTCTTTTAAGGACGGTTGTGCGTCGTAAAATAAAACAGAATCCAAGACCTTAGGTGGGTCTTGTGTTAATTCAAAGGACCTTTTTTTTCATGGGCTCTTAAAATTTTACTCATGTTACATGTCCTTAAGATGTATGACTATTAAGACCGCACCTTATGAAAGGTTGCATACGTATCCAATTCGAGTTGGAATCAGGTCTTACGTAGCTCTTGCGTTGGAGTTATTGATCTGTTAAAGGTAAAGACGCAAGTATTTTCTTTTTGCATTTTTGTTAATAAAGGAGGGCTTTTTCAGGGTTGTATCGTGGCTAAGCTTAGGGTGTAAGAAAGAAATGGAAAGAAGGCTCAAATATCCATAATTAACCCAAACTATGCTACAAACTTGTTCTTAGACTTGAGTAACTCTATTACTTAAAACTTTACTTGTTGACAACTTTTCGTGCATTTCCATTTGCTTGAATTGAAAATCAGAGCTACTTTAACATGATTTGCTTTATGGAGTTGCATTTTAATCTATGTCCTCATAGCATTCCCATCCCAGGCTAAGTTTGATGTAGGGGTGAAAGAAACAAGCTATGTGTTTAGGCACAAACGGGCTACCAAGAAAGTGGATCATAGTGTAGGTTATTCAAGATAAGGGAGACATTTTTAGGGTTTCAAAGGTGCCTCTTATGTTGGTGTATTGCATCTTTAAATAAACACTAAGTGGACATGGAGTGAGCCCCCAATTTTTGAGACTTAAATTGAGCCTCAATTAAACTTTTAGGCTCTTGATGACTGAGCCTATGGTTAATAAAGTAAAGTTTGTTGCCCAAAAGAGAATTTATTTGAACCACTTTGCTTTAATAACTTAATTAAGTAATTGACACATTTAATTTAAAGGATGTAAAATATAGAGTAAGTTGTTCAAGGTGTGGATGCGTCAAATTGGGGATGCATTTGATATGAACAACGTAGTCTATATTATGCCAATTATGCTTTAACTTGTTCTTGATTGCCATGTTGATTAACTCAACTTGACGAGTTCATTCACTTGTAATTGTTTAAACAAGACATGATAAGTAGAGAGAGAATGTACAATTTGAAGATGAAATGAATTTCATTTTATTGGTAGTTGAGATTAGTACATAAATGATACTTGGCAGCATAAGTCTCAAACTCTACCATGAAAGAGAAAGAAAAGAAAAGAGAGAAATTAAACTAGGGAAGTGAATGGAGTTCTGGCTTTGGTCAAAATCACGTTTCTTGTATGTATGCGTCCACATCGTCTTGAATATGTCATTTAGATTTTCTTGAGCTTGCATTTTAGAATTTTAAATAATAACCATAATTGATTGAAACTTCATTATATTTCAGTCCAAACTATAGACCTTGGGTCTATTGATCAATAGATTCTAAATCCAACATTTAGGAGTACGTTGAACCATGGGCTCATAATTTAAACACTTAGAATGATGTGTTTGATGCAAAGGTGGGAAGAAGTGTTTAGAAAAAAGTAGTAGCCAATATAGCACATATTATCACTTTCTAAAGCAAACAAATTCTTTTGTTTACATTAGGCATATTTTCATCATTTTGTATGCCAATAATATGTAGTAACCCTTGCAATTTCATATTATAGTGATTGCACTTAAAAGAACGCGTCCATTTAGTATGTGTTAATAGATAAAATGTTGAAAAAAAACAACCAAAGTGGGTTTTATACTGAACCATAACAGGCTCTAAAATAACTTAAAACCCTTTTAGTTGGGGTTAATTATGATTTAATTGTGTATAAGTAATTTCAAATAAATAATACATATTCATCAAAATTATTCAAATACACAACTTTTTAGTGCAAAAAAAAAGTTCTAGCGCTAGTTTTGTAGCATGACAAAAGAAGTAGTGCTAGCAAGGTAGCGTTATTAAACTTGTGACGCTAACAGTGTAGCGCAATTAGAAGAGTTACGCTGTTTGTGTAGCGTTGTAGAGTTAGTTACGATGTAAGTTTATATTGATTTTTGCTAAGTATGAACAATGGGGGGAGTCATATGGAATAGTGATCTATGACTTCTAGTTGGGGTACAAGACGTTGTACTTTTTATATTTTTAATGCGTTGGAATTCCGTCACTTTATGTGACATAGGTAATACCTTCTTGGAGTTGCTCCTAAGTTGGTGCTCAATAAGGCGATTTTATAGGAAAGGAAACCCGTTTGATGCGGAATCCAAAGTCTAAATATTATAATTAATTTGTTGAGTCTATACACGAGAGAAGAGTTGTCAAAGGTAAGATGTGTGTATGTTTTAGTTCATGTTGTTTTGTTTCATAGTCTTTAGTAGGTATGTAGTCTGCTTTGTTGACAGTTTGTTTTGTGTGCATGGCTTTGTCTTGGACTTGGCCCTACAATGACCCACTTGATGGCGAGTAGTTTTATAGAATAAGAAAAGTTACAGGTACAAGTGGGCATAAGTCATTTCATGTTGGATTGGAGTGAGAGCGCTTGCTGTGTAGTTTTGTAGTTTTAATTTTATTGCTTACGAAGTTCTAACTTTTATTTGGATGTTGTTTTATTTTTAAAGTTTCTAGTTTTGGTTTTTGAGGGCCATTAAAATGGTTCTGAAGTGTAATAAAGTTTTAAGTTTATTTTTATTTTGGATGTTGGCTTGATTTGGTTTTGAGAATTGTTTTGAAGTTTAAGTTTTTAAATTGGTTTTGGTTTTAAGACTTCCGCTGTACTACTTTGATAAATGTCGTAACCGTTATCACAGTGGCGATAATACTTTGGTTTTTCCCCGTTATTTAGGAGTTTCAATAATTATAATTCTTAATATTTAAAATATGTTTTCCCGAAAAATATTGAGTAGATAGTTAGGAAATTTAGGGTGTTACAAAGTGGTTAATAGAGCTAAGTGTTTCAAATAAAATAAATTTTATTTTTGGGGGTACCCTAAGTTTTATTTTGGGAAAGAGGAATTTCTTTTTTGGAAAGTTTTTAGAAATGGAATTTTTTCTAAAAATAGTAATTTCCGAAAATAGAAAATTTTGATATATAAAAGTTTTGAAAAATAAATTATGTGTGCAGGTATGTAAGGAATTCAGGTATGTATTATGTGTTATTGCTTTAATACCATGTGGTGAGTTTCGGTAGGAAGTTTGGGCATGTAGGTTAGACTTTGTTTCTATTCTTTCATGAATTTAAGTACATGTTTTAAGGTGTTGCTTATGTGATTAGTTATGTGTAAAGGAAATTGTATGTTAGCCACCAGACCTTTTGTTGTAGAACTGTTAGATTGTTCTGTTGCGGGAAGGATGGTCCATTAGTCTTAAGTGTTGTTCCAGATGTCGTATAGTATGCCTAGTAAAGACACACAGATAGGGACCATGGAGAAGAAGGACTATGAGAGTCCACCTCAGTACGTTTGGAAGATACGATATTAATGTTGGTATATGAGTATGGTATTGAAGTTTCCACAATGGGACCAACTTGACCATGTGTCAGCCCTAATTGTTAATTGGTTGCCTGACTGTTCGCCATACCTAAAAATCAGGCGAAGTTTAGTGATTTCCACTTTGCTGGAGGACTTTCAAATTACTCTAAATATAAGGATGCAATTGGCCAATGGGGATGTGATTGGAGGTACCTGGAGGGTTACATTGCTAGGAAGGAGAAAGATTATCAGGAAATGAATGCAAGTGAGGGGACTACGCCCACACCAAGCCCAGGTAGCTAGGAAAATAAAGACATGATGGTGAAAGAAACTAATTCTGGTTCAAGGAGTGATGAGTCAAGGGATAGCTCATGTTATGAGATCGAGAACCTGGATCCAGTAATTCCTGTGTACGTAGACTTGGTAACTGATTCTGAGGAGGATGATTTCGAGCTTGATCCTGAGGAGGATGTGGATGAAGAAATGGAAGAGGACATGGAAAATGATGTAAAAGATGATCCTGAGTTTATACCTAAGAAATATGTAATGTCAAGGGACAAAAAGGACAATGTTAATGTTTAAGGGTTCTTGTTTAGATATAATTTAGTTAATATTGTTTAGCATTTTTAATGTTTAGAAGGTTGAACAATTTAGATTATTGTTTATGTTAGTTTGAATAAGTGGCAGTGAGCCATAAAGAAATATTAAGAGGAACTAAATAACAAATTTCTCTTAAGAATTAATTAATAAATGAGTCAATTCTTTTAGAAAATGAAGTCTCCAAGTAGAAGCAAGGGAATTATTTTTATTTCTTATGTGCTTTATTCTTATTTTAATGGTTGTGTAAACAATCAAAACTAAATGAATCATTTGCTCTAAAACAATGAAACTTCTTTTGTGAGACGAAATGAGAAAGTGTTTTATGTTATAAGTTTATGTTGTTCTAAGTTAGAGTTAGACATAATTTAATATAAAGGTCTTTTCCTCTACAGGAGAAATAGAGTGGCTGAACATAACAACAATCAGCTGAATGAGGTAGTCAGGCAATTAGCTACTGTACCTGAACAGTTAGCTGCCAGAGGAAATGGAAATGGTAGTTACCCTGCTGGGGAACTTTTCAAGAAGATTTCTCAAAGTAAGCCACCCACATACCAAGGAGAGCACAATCCAACTATTCTAGAGCACTACAAGATAACCTCGTTTTTGCGACGGACTAATAACGTCGCAAAAATGGTAAAGTCCGTCGCAAAAATCCTTTCCGTCGCAAACGGTCCGTCACTAAATTTTTTGTCGCAAACTTCCATTATTTGCGACGGAATCATAGAAGTTTGCGACGGACAATACCCTCGCAAATGAACTATTTTACGACGGAAAATTCCCTCGCAAATTTGCGACGGAAATTCCCTCGCAAAATTCCCTCGCAAAAATTGCGACGGAATTTCCCTCGCAAAATTCCCTTGCAAACTTAGTGAATTTGCGACAGAAAATTCCCTCGCAAACGGAATATTCCGTCGTAAAAAAGTTGACGGATTTTTAATGTTTCAATTGCTTATTTGTATTTGTGCCTGTGAACCTGTATGATCTGCCACGTTATGTATTCTAATCAAATAAGGACAATTTATATTTTCCGATAATTATATATTTCAAATATAACATATGCATACAAAGTATTTCCGGCTTAAATAGTTTCATAGTTTTAAAGTTTAACAATGATAATAAAGGCACTAAGCTATGTTATATGGAACAAGATATCTATCTACACTTGCATCCCTTGCCCGGCGCCGCTGCCCTCTTCGTCTGGTGAGTCCCGAGGCTGAATTTGGAANAGTCCCGACGCTGAATTTGGAAAGGTGAACAACTGTCGCTACCGAATCGACTCATCATCTGCTCCATAAACTCCTTCTGTGTCCTCTACATTGCCTCAATCTCGGCTCGCATCTTCTCCTCAACTTCAGCCCGCACCTCCTCCCGCACCTCGTCCCGCACCTTCTCCACATGTTTCTCTAAATGATCTTTCATTTCAGAAAACACAGATGGCGTGTATTGCTTCGATGATCCAGATCTCCTCGAAGAGCTGTAATACAGGTCCGCACCACTACCAGAACCCTTCACGCGACCTTTCTTGCTACGACCACCAGATGCCTCCCAATATAACTCATCAGGCGTTCTCTGACTCCCGCCACTGCTTGTTTCCTCAAGCTTCTTCTAGTAGCTCTCCTACAAAACACAATTAAAATTAAATTAGGCATAATTTTCATATAAGTCTAAGAGGTATAATTACAAGTGTTACAACCTATAAATAAGGTAAAAATCCCTAAAAGGCATAATTACAAGTGTTGCAACCTTTTCATCATGCCTAACTAGCCTTTAGATATGTTTTAGGTTCAAATGGCCTCGAAATGGCTCGATATGGCTACAAATGTGCTCATTTTTCACATATCCATTCATTTCAACCGATTATAAAATAAGCTAAAATTATAAAAGGAATAATTACAAGTTTACAAACTCTAGATTATTTTAAACTACCCTTTACATGTGTTTTAGGTTCAAATGGGTCGAAATGGCTCGAAATGGCTACAAAGTGCCCATTTTTCACTATCTCTTCATTTCAACCTATAAATAAGCTAAAAATCCTTAAAAGGAATATTACAAGGTTACAAAATCTAGATTATTTCAAACTACCCTTTACATGTGTTTTAGGTTCAAATGGGCTCAAAATGGCTCGAAATGGCTACAAATGTGCCCATTTCACATATCTCTTCATTTTTCAACCTATAAATAAGCTAAACATCCTTAAAAGGCATAATTACAAGTGTTACAAACTCTAGATTATTTCAAACTACCCTTTACATGTGTTTTAGGTTCAAATGGGCTCGAAATGGCTCGAAATGGCTACAAATGTGCCCATTTTTCACATATCTCTTCATTTCAACCTATAAATAAGCTAAACATCCTTCAAAAGGAATAATTATAACTGTTACAAACTCTAGATTATTTCAAACTACCCTTTACATGTGTTTTAGGTTCAAATGGGCTCGAAATGGCTCGAAATGGCTACAAATGTGCCCATTTTTCACATATCTCTTCATTTCAACCTATAAATAAGCTAAACATCCTTAAAAGGAATAATTACAAGTGTTACAAACTCTAGATTATTTCAAACTACCCTTTACATGTGTTTTATGTTTAAATGGGCTTGAAATGGCTCGAAATGGCTACAAATGTGCCCATTTTTCACATATCTCTTCATTTCAACCTATAAATAAGCTAAACATCCTTAAAAGGAATAATTACAAGTGTTACAAACTCTAGATTATTTCAAACTACCCTTTACATGTGTTTTAGGTTCAAATGGGCTCGAAATGGCTCAAAATGGCTACAAATGTGCCCATTTTTCACATATCTCTTCATTTCAACCTATAAATAAGCTAAACATCCTTAAAAGGAATAACTACAAGTGTTACAAACTCTAGATTATTTCAAACTACCCTTTACATGTGTTTTAGGTTCAAATGGGCTTGAAATGGCTTGAAATGGGTAAAAATGTGCCCATTTTTCACATATCTCTTCATTTCAACCTATAAATAAGCTAAACATCCTAAAAAGAATAATACAAGTGTTACAAACTCTAGATTATTTCAAACTACCCTTTACATGTGTTTAGGTTCAAATGGCTTAAATGGCTACAAATGTCCCATTTTTCACATATTTCTTCATTTCAACCTATAAATAGCTAAACATTTTAAAAGGCATAATTACAAGTGTTACACTTACTGCAATCTGCTTTGCTGTGTGGTTCGCAGGCACCTTTCCTTTTCCCGGGACATCCTTGAAATGCGTATGGAGGAGCAGATCAACTGGGATTGGGAGCTTTCCTTCATTCTCCTTCGCCTGTAAATGATAATGAAAACCAAATAGTATAAAATTAAAGATAGAAGATAGATTATCAAATGGTAGAAAATGTAAATGACACATAGAAGAAATAACCATCTTCTTAGCATGCTGCACTGCTGAAGAAGACCCTTGATAGTGGGTAGGTTCAATGGGATTTTCTNCACTGCTGAAGAAGACCCTTGATAGTGGGTAGATTCAATGGCATTTTCCATTGAACCACCCCTTCTGTTCTTCTTGTTTTGTGCCGATCTTTTCTTGAACGTTTCATCAACCTTTTTGACATCTTGCGCCTTCTTGTACACGGTTTCACTCACCCACTTTGGTAATGTTCTACTAACATTGTGCGTGAGTTTGTAGAACATGTCACGCAATCGATTTCCAACCCTAGTTTGGAATTCATGTCTAANAGATTGGAATTCATGTATAACTTGAGGTTCAAACTCAGTAGCCCAAGTGCATCTTTTCTGCAATAACGTCAAACTTTAATAATTACTGCATGATATATAAAGATCTGCTAATGGTATCAAAATTCAACAACAAAAGTACTTGATTCTATTTATCATATATCATCATTAAACCTGCTAAATTTGAGATCAATTAAATCATTATCCATTAAAAGTTACAATTAATTACATCATACTTCGTTTCATGAATTATATAAATAATATACCATAAACAGGTTCCACCATTGTTCCTTGGTCACATCATCAACTTCGTTATAAGTTCTCCAAGGAGCATGGTAATGAGCTTGGAGTATATCACAAATCTCCCTCTTCACGTTGGGGTCATCAAACCTGATCACAAGCCAAGCAAGTTATGCCCCAAGTTTTTGTCGCAAATTAACGTATTTAAAAAGCTAACACTGATGAAAATTTGCATGAAGGAAAATTATACCACAAAGTCATACGGTCCAACACAAGCTTCCCGGACTCATCAAAGGAAGCAGCAGCATTCTCAGCTGTCGAGCTACTGGGCTGCACTTGTAATTCCATGTCTGATGGTGATGGAGGCTGCTCCTGCCGTTGTTGCTGCTGCGAGCCAGAAGCGGCTCTTTTACCTTTGTTCTTTCCTTCCATGAGTACCTGAAACATACAAGACCAATAGTAGATTCACATGAAATTTGGTTATTGAAATTGAATTAAGTACAAAACACCATAATAAACAAAGAAAATAAGAAAGGTTAAGGGATAAAAGGTTAGAATAATACTTAAGCAAGACAAAATATGGGAATTTATAATCTAATAAACAAAGCGATGCAACAATTTAACAATTAATACAAGTGAGAAAATGGAAGACCAAATAATATATTTACCAATTTATTAAGCAACAATGTTTATCCATTAACACTTGGAAACAAGACCACAACACGCTAATCACAACTATGATCACTACTAAATCCATCACTACTGTCATCCAGAAATGCAATGTTGTCCTCATCTTCATCTTCTTCAGAATTGCTAGACGTCAGTTCAGGTTCATCGTCCTCATCATCAGACATTATTTCATCGTCCTCGGATTCTGAGACAACAAAATCATCACTAATAGTATAGTCCGGAATCTCATTCGGTGGACATAGGGTTGAAGGTTCTGGTGCTAAAAACTCTTGCATGTCAACTGGAGCATCAACCACCGACCTAGCGTGTGTTTTGAACACTGCCCACCACTGAATTCGATCCCGTTTACGGCTTGGATAAGATGTGTAGTAAACTTGGGTAACTTGGTAAGATAACACAAATGGATCATATTTGGGGTACTTCTTAGTGTGATTGACTTCGACGAGCTTGTAGCGCTGATGTACGTTCATACCCCTGACACAATCAAACCATGAACACTTAAATAACATAGTCTTGTATTCTTTTTTGACACCGGTGTACACAAGTTCTATGATATCCTCTAAAATTCCATAATACTCAGTGCCATCTTCACCCGAAACACAAACACCGTAATTCATGGTTGATTTGTGACTGCCGTACGCACTTGTATGGAAGTTGAAGCCACCAACTACAATTTGACTAAAAGTGCGAACCCGCTTGGAAGGGCCCATAGCCAACGCTTGTACGACATCAGAATCTGGTTTCTCCTCATGGACCTGTCAATGTTTCGGACCATTACAGCTGCTTAAGTATACAAAAGGGATATCATGAACCTATTCAAATTGTTTGTTTACTCTTTTTACCTTCATACGCAACCAATTTGGGAATTCACCTTCAAATTTAACATGAACTTCTTCTGCAAGCAAAGCTGGATGAATTGTTTTCATATAGTCCTCAAACTTCCTAGAAAATGGCATGAGTTTGGGTTAAACATTGTGATAAGCTACTATTTTTACATGTTCCACACGTTAAGTTTTAGTAGAAACGGGGTTACCTTTCATAGTCTCCTAAAATGCCGCTGTTAGACAACACAAAATAATGCGCCGATAGGAGTTCTTTCTCATCTAGAAATCTTGCTTTCCCTTGAGTAGTTACGCGACCCCTATCAACTCTAAACAATTCCGGGACTTCGTTGTTGTCTACGTCATCCTCAATATCAGGGTTGACATTTCGACCAAGATCTCTTGCTTTTGTGTCGAACTTGGGGTCAAAGTAATGGGAGCAGAAGTTTGCTACCTCTTCAATTAGGTAAGCATTGCATATTGAACCTTCGACACGAGCTTTGTTACCAATCTTTCTTTTTAAATGATTCAGGAACCTATGGTTTTTAAAAAGCATCAACACAGGTTTAGTATTCGTAGCGGCTTATACAACTTAGGAAAAAACTTTATGAAATTTTGCACATTAACAACTACTTACCTTTCGAATGGATACATCCATCGGTATTGAACAGGTCCACACACTTTGGCCTCATAAGGCAAGTGTATCGGCAAATGCTCCATAGAGTTGAAGAACGAAGGGGGGAAAATCTTTTCAAGCTTGCAAATGATCTCTGCAATGTTTCTCTCCAATCGTTCCATGTCAGTGACTTTGATTGTGTAACAACAAAGATCTCGGAAAAATTGGCTTATCTCTGTAATAGCATTCCAGACATGGGTAGGGAGAAATTCTTTTAAAGCAACAGGCAACAACCTTTCCATGAAAACATGACAATCATGACTCTTCATTCCAGTTAGTTTACAACTTTTCAAATCAACACATCTCCTCAAATTGGACGCATAGCCATCAGGAAAACGCAACTGCTTAACCCACTCACACAGAACCTTTCTTTGATCTCTATCAAGAGTGAATGGTGCACTCGGCCTGACATCTTTCCCTCTGTCATCCTGCTGTAGATGTAGCTCGGGACGTTTACAAACAGCCTCGATGTCGAGTCTAGCCGCGGGTGTATCACAAGTTTGGTTTTTGACATCCATAATAGTGTGGATGAGTTGATCAAAAAAGTTCTTCTCAATGTGCATCACGTCTAAGTTATGGCGAAGGATAAGATGCTTCCAATAGGGCAGGTCCCAAAAAATGCTCCTCTTTGACCAACCAGATTTAGCCTTTTTCACAGAATTAAGTGCTTCTGGCCCATCAGTCGCCTTAGGAAGGTCTTTCACACATTCCCATAGTTCATCTCCTGACATGATATGGGGAGGATCACCTTTCTGAACTTTGTTCTTACAAAAAGCTGTCTTGCTGTTCCTGAACGGGTGATCCGGTGAAAGGAATTGCCTATGGTAATCAAACCAAGACACCTTGCCACTATTTTTCAACCAGGATGATTTGCTTTTCTCCATGCAATAGNTCCATGCAATAGGGACAAGCTTTGAAACCAGCTGTAGACCAACCAGACATCATACCATAAGCGGGAAAGTCACCAATAGTCCATAAGATGGCAGCTCGAAGATTGAAATTTTGTTTACTTGAAATGTCGTAAGTAGTAACACCAATTTCCCACTACTGTTTCAACTCTTCTATTAGTGGTTGCATGTAAACATCTAGGTTTCTTTTGGGGTAGTTGGGACCGGGAATAATCAATGATAGGAACATGAATTCTCTTTTCATACACATCGACGGGGGCAAGTTATATCACTAGTGGAAAAAACGTCATTTGCTGCGGTTACCCCCAAACTTCCCATGAGGATCAAACCCATCCGTACACAAACCGAGCCTAACATTACGAGGTTCAAACGCAAACTCCTGTGAGCAACTATCCAACCTTTTCCACGCTTCAGTGTCGCTAGGGTGTGCCATTGTACCTTGCAACCGAGGATTTTTTGCATGCCATGACATTTCCTCCGCAATGTCCTTGGTGGCAAACATTCTTTGTAGCCTAGGACTGATCGGAAGATGAATGAGAACATT
>PYUH01000004.1:716657-736983 GCA_016808085.1 Suaeda aralocaspica
TTGTGTATTATCAACAACTATTTGCTGCGGTTCTTTAAAAATGTCAAAGAACCGCAGCAAATGTGGCGCAGCAAAATCCAATTTTTCTACTAGTGTATGGGGTCAATATGACTGGCCAACAAGAATAGTTACCCCCAAACTTCCCGTGAGGATCAAACCCATCCGTACACAAACCAAGCCTAACATTAAAAGGTTCAAACACAAACTCCTGTGAGCAACTATCCAACCTTTTCCACGCTTCAGTGTCGCTAGGGTGTGCCATTGTACCTTGCAACCGAGGATTTTTTGCATGCATGACATTTCCTCCGCAATGTCCTTGGTGGCAAACATTCTTTGTAGCCTAGGAGTGATCGGAAGATGAATGAGAACATTCTCAGGAACGTCATTCCCTTTCGAAGTCTTCTTGTAACGGTCGCTGCCACAAACAGTACACTTAGACAAGTGAGCATCATCTTTCCAAAACAACATACAACCTTTCGGGCATGCATCAATCTTCTTAGCAGGCATCTCCAACCCTTGAACAATTTTCTTTACCTCGTAGAATGTCTCCCCTATATAGGTGTTCTTAGGAGACGAATCACTAAACAAAGACACAATGGCATCTACACCCCGTTGGGGCATATTGAACTCGGATTTAATACTAGTTATTTTAGAGGCCATCTCTAATCTAGAAGTTGAACTCCCTTCAACCCAAGGTTGTTCAGAAGCCTTTAGCATATCATAGAACTGCTTGGCCTCGGGGTTAGGTTCCTCCTCTGATTGGGTACCCGATTGATCTTGGTTATGTGCAAAAGCATCCATAACCATTTCACGATAGTCATTGGATTGCTGCTCGGAGGACTCAGTTAACCCTTCCCCATGACAATGCCACTCATAATAATCCGGTTTAAACCCCTTGGCATACAAATGATACTTTACTGTGTTCGGATCATAGATGCGTTTGTTCTTGCATTTAACACACGGACACCTAACTTCATTTGGGTCAGTTGTCTGCGGATGATCTTTACAATATTGAAGGAATTCCTCAACTCCTTCCTTAAAAGCAGGGTTCATAGAAGATCCGACCTTCCTACAATACATCCAACTACGTTCCCTTCTTTTCATAGTGACAACTTCTACACAAGTCACGCATATAATTATTTTAGTCAAAATGGCAAAATATAAATATTGAAAATTGCATAGGGTTGTATTATAATTATTCTATAATGATACAACAATAGTACTTGATTCGAACAGCAAAATTCAATTCCAAACTTAAAACACAAAGAATAATCCACTCAAACCATTATTAGGCTAATAAATGTGATAGACTGACAGTAGCATCTCAAACACTACAATTGTACTGCAGAAACTTCATGAACGGGAAACTAAGAAAATTATCAATACATTATTATCATGCAGATTGCAGAACCATTAAAGATGTTTAAATGGCAATAATACTACTGAAAAATATTTTACCAATCTAAACATAATCAATAAGATAGTCCTTAAATCTAGACAACAAATATATCAGTGAAACACAACAAATGTATATGGGGAAAAGTGGAAGAGTAGCAAGAATATTACAACACAACAATAATGTAGTCGGAGGCTTGGGCATATAGAATCACATCAGACTTATAGTAACAAATGGAGTAAGCATGCAACAAATTAATAATCAATCAAAACAAATAGTACCAAACCCTACCAAATCAAATTGAAGATTCATATATACACAGAGTGATTTCATTGATGGAACCCTAGCATTTCAAGAAATAAATTAACAAATAAACAGGAGTATTAACGAGAATAGCTTCGGAATGAGAAGGACGATTATCGGAAAAGCGGTGGTAATCACCAGGCAGTGGTACAAACGGCGGCTTCATAAGCTGCTCGCCTTGCGATGGTGATGGTGATGGTAATGGTAATCAATTGTTTAAAAGACAATGACAAAACGTCATTCAAATTACTAAATCAAACGTTAACCTAATTGCATGTAAATTAGTAATTCAAATTAAGGTAATTCAAATTACTAATTTACTAAATCCATGATTCCACAAGAAAGGTTTACCTGCAAGCCAATCAGTCCTTCAATGAAATTTTTACAGGTTCCGCGGGAGAGGAAGGCCCCGCCTTCGCTCTGTTCTATCCTCCAACAATAACAAACCACCAACTCATTAGATGATTTTCCACTAACAACTTCATTCTACTAAAGCAGTAGCTCATAACAACGAAATAGCTTAATTTTCAATTGATAGATAGAATAATAAAACTNTAATTTTCAATTGATAGATAGAATCACAAAACAACAGTTCAATTTATTCAACTATTATCAAATGTTTACTTCAAAATTTAAACTCAAATTCACATAAAATCAAAAATTATAACCGAAATTTATCAGCAACAAAACACTAAATTCAACTTAATTACAACCTTTAACGCTCAAATCAATAAAATAAAATGATCACTAATTCACAAGATTGAAACCTAATTCATAACAATTATCGATTAATAAGAAAACAACAATACGAATAAAAGTAGGGTTCATAATTTTTTCAAAGCAAAAAAAAAAATTGTAATTAAATTAACAAACCTCGGAAAAATTGGAGGAATTAGGTTTACTTTGAGAGACAATACAAGCTTGAGAAGGAGCAATATAATCATTCAAATCGCCAATTCGTAAAGTTGCAGAGAATTTTTCAGACATATTTTTCTTGTTGTTGTTTATGTTAAATTTTGGTGTTATTTGCAAAATTGGTTTTCGTTTCTGAGGTTCGAATGTTGGTAAATTAGTGAAACGAAACCCCAATTCGCAATATAACCTTTCAGACATCAAATCTTTTTTTTTTTAACTAAACAGTTAAATTAGTGAAACGAAACCCTAATTGCAAGTAAATTAGTGAATTACCTTAATTTGCGTGAGTTTCGGAATAAGAACGAAACTACAACGGAAGAAGACCACCGGAAATTTTGCGTGAAGATCGCCGGAAGAACAACCCTAAAACGATTGAGAAGACCGCCGGAAAAAAAAAACGATGGAAAAATTAAAAAAGAAATGACAACAAAAAAGGCAGTGAGAAGACCGCCGGAAGAAGGGTAGGCCACCGGAAAAGAAGGAGAAGAAGAAGGAGTGTGTGTTTAATTTGTCGGGTTAGGGAGAAGAAGGACGGTATAAGGAGGAGAAGAAGAAGGAGTGTGTTTGTTTAATTTTTTTGGGACAAAATAACGTATTTTGTTGTCGAATATTTGCGAGGGACTTTGCGACGGAATTATTTCCGTCGCAAACAAAAAAATCCGTCGAAAAAAACAGGTGCTCCTTTGATTTGTTTTGTCACTTTTTTGCGACATACATTTCCGTCGCAAAAACGTGGAATTCCCTCGCAAATTTGCGACGGAATTTTATTCCGTCGCAAAAATCCGTCGCTATTTGCTCATTTTCTTGTAGTGGAGGGATGGTTGAGAGAGTTTAATAGTTGTTTGGGGCAGTTGAGTGTCTAGAAGAGCTTAAGGTGAACCATGCTATTTACTATTTGGGAGGAGAAGCTGATCTTTGGTGGTCACAAAATAAGGTCGTGATAAGAGCTTTACCAGGATTCAATTGGGATATGTTTTAGGAGCAAATCCGTAACAAGTTTTATCCTGTGTTCCTTCAAAAATAGAAAGCTGAAGGGTTTATGGAGGTTAAGATGGGAAATATTTCTATCACTGAGTACTACTCTAAGTTCATTGTCTAGGTTTGCTAAGGATCGGAGGCTGTGGCAACCGAGAGGTTGAAGGCTACCCGTTTTGAAGTGGTTACCCTTAGACCTTCAGTCACAATTAGTTGGGCAAGTCTTTGAATCCTTGGATGAGGTATATGGTAGAGCTGCACACCTGTATGCCATAGACCAGAAGAAGAAGGAGGTACAGAAGGAAGGTGAGACGAGGGAGAAAAGGAAGGATGGTGGAGGAAACTTTAACCAACAAGGAAATCATGGTGGATTTAGGAAACCTCGTTTCAAAAACAGCTTCTAGGGTAAGAGGGGAAACTTTGGGAAGCTTACTTCTGGAAATGGGAATAGAGCTCAGATGGCTAGTAAAGGAGGGCGTGTGTACATTTGCAAGAAGTGTCCTAACAATCACCTAGGAAAGGACTGTGGTGGGAACCCAATGACTTGTCGGCTGTGTAACAAATTTGGGCAACGTGAGTATGAGTGCTTCTCTAAGAACAAGGGAAAGGAGGGATAAGGTTCTCAATTCAGAGGGAATTCAGCTGGGGGACATCAACAGGGTTTCCAAGAAAAGATGGGGGGAAAGGTGACGCCTCAAGCCGAAAATAGGAATCGAAGTGGGAATGGAGGAGGGAAGACTAAGACCTCAAACACTGGAAAGATGAATGTGATGGCTCGAAGTAAAGCCGATGCTAGTAAAGATGTAATTACTGGTACCTTTTCTATTCACTCTCTTCTTGTTAAAGTTTTGTTTGATTCTGGTGCAACATATTCTTTTGTGTCCACTAAGATTCTAGGAAGATTAAAGCATGTGTTGGGAAAATTAGATACAATAGATATGTCAATAGTGTTCCCTTCAGGACAAGAGGTGCAGTGTTCAAAGAGATTTCTGGAAGTTCCTATTGAAATTGAGGGAGTGGAGTTTAAGGCTAACCTAATTGAGTGTGATTTAGGTGACTTAGAAGTGATTCTGGGGATGGATTGTTGAGTGAACATAAGGCTGAGAATTTATGTGAGCCACATAAGATCTCGTTAATCAATAAGGGTAAGAAGGTGGGCTATTGGAGGCCAAGAAGGCCAAAACACAACAAAATAATATTAGTAATGAGGTTTGCTAGGTTTGTGAGGAGAGGTTTTCCAATTTACCTTTGTAGTGTGAGGGATGTGGATCATGTTGAGACTGCTAAGCCCTAGGATATTGAGATAGTAAGGGACTTTCTGGACGTGTTTCCCGAAGAGATTCCGGGGATGCCTCCTAAGCGAGAGATTGACTTTACCATAGAATAAGTCCTAGGAACATCACCTATTTCCAAAGCACCCTATAGGATGGAACCTACAGAAATGAGTGAGTGGAAAGAGAAGTTACAAGAGTTGTTGGAAAAGGGTTACATTAGACCTAGTGTTTCACCTTGGGAAGCACCAGTACTGTTTGTAAGGGAGAAAGATGGGAGTTTGAGGTTGTGTATTAGCTATAGGGAGTTGAATAAGGTGATGATAAAAAATAAGTATCCTTTACCGAGGATTGATGACTTGTTTGATCAATTAAAAGAAGCTACTGTGTTTTCAAAGATTGTTTTGAGGTCAGGATACTATCAATTGAGAATTGCTAATGGGGACATACCGAAAATGACTTTTCGTACAAGATATGGGCACTTTGAGTTAACTGTTATACCTTTTTGGTTAACCAATGCACAAGCAATTTTAATGAACTTAGTGAATAGGATTTTCCAATGATTTTTTGATAAATTTGTGGTTGTTTTCATTGATGACATCTTGGTGTACTCTAAGAGTAAAGAAGAACATGTAGAGCATTTGAGGACAATTTTGATGACATTAAGGGAGAATGAATTGTATGCTAAGTTCTCAAAATGTGAGTTATGGTTGGAGAAAGTAGCATTCTTGGGACATATTGTGTCAAAAGAGGGAGTTGAAGTAGATCCATCCAAAATCGAAGTAGTAAAGAAGTGGCCTACACCTAAGAATGTAACGGATGTACGAAGTTTCTTAGGATTAGAAGGGTATTATAGGGGTGGTTTGTGAAGGATTTTTCGAGGATTGCTAAACCAATGACGTCATTAATGAAGAAAGACTGTAAGTTTGAGTGGAGTGATAAGTGTGAAGAGGCATTTCAGACCTTAAAGGAGCGTTTGACTACAGCTCCAGTGCTGACTTTGGCAGATGGAAGTGACTCTTATGATGTGTACACTACAAGATAACAGCTATTTTGCGACGGACAAATTTCGTCGCAGACTTAGCACATTCCGTCGCAAAATCCCATTTGTGACGGAATACCGTCGCAAAACGTCCGTCCCAAAGCGTCCGTCGCTAAAATTTTTGTCGCAAATTTCCAAATTTGCGACGGAACTGTTGAAGTCTGCGACGGAAAATTCCCTCGCAAAGTTAGCTATTTTGCGACGGAAAATTCCCTCGCAAATTTGCGACGGAAAATAAATTGATGTCCAAATTTTGATTGTTGAAATCATTAAAGTCAATAGAATAAATATTATGAACATGTTTTGGCTTAGAAATAATTATTCTAAAGCATAGATTTGTTTCATAATGATGTTAGTAGATTGTAAAAGAGTTTTATGATGACTTTATGATGTTTTTATGGGGTTTTCATGAGTTTAAAGTTAATTAATAAATCTGAAAATTTTATATAAGCAAATTAAAATAAGTTTTAAGTGTTCAGATTATGCTAGTATGATCACATGTTAATCCTATAATGTTAGATATGATTTATAGTATGTTTCTTGAAGTTTAAAAGTGATTTTAAGCATGTTTAACATGCTGTCCAGATTTTTTAAAGTGAATAATTAGGAGTTTAAAGTATGTAAATAGCATGAATTAATCATATAACTTAAGTATTACATTGTATGATTAGAATTGTGTTGTTTTTGAGGTTTTTCAAGGAGTTTTGAGTATTTAAAATTGCTGTCCACTTTTCTAAAGTGACCAAAAAAAATGTATGTTGAGGTTTTATAAAGCATAAGCAAGTTTCCGAAAATCAAGTAATTTTGCAATAGAAAAATTAAAGAGAATTATGGTATTGAATAGAGACCATACAGAGAATGTTTTGGACAAGTTTCCAATAGAGAAATTTAGTTTAGAGTTGTTGTAAAACTTAGTCAACAAGGTTTTAATTTAGTTTCGGTTTTCTCTATGTATGAGACTTTGAATTAGTCAACTTTTAGAAGTTTTGGCAGATCACCACTATTTCAGAAGGTACGTAAGTACTAAAGACAAACATAAGAATTAGAATTCATCCTTGGTTGATCCTTTATGTTATGATATGTTGTTATACTTGTTTGGATTATAAGTTGACGTGCATGACAAGTTTTATTAGAAGCATGATTTTCTATTATTTTGACATTCCATATTGTTAGCAATATAAATTCTACAAGATTGAATTGGAATGTTATGATCAGTTTAATTTGGCCAATAGCTTATTAATAAAGAAATGAAGTTATTAAATTTGGTATTTAGTTACTTAATCAACAAGAAAAGTTGTTTGTGAATTTTTATTCACACGATTAAAAGGAGATAATGAGCAATTATTTTAATACAAGTTGCCACTCACGGTTTAATGTGTGGTCAAGGAGAAAGTAAATAGTAGCCACTCACAGTTAACGTGTGGTAAAGGAAGTACAGTTTAATTAATAGACACACGTAAGATTATTTTTAGAATCAGTTTAAATCAAAGATAATTAGTATGTCTTGCTTTATTTGATGCGTAATTTTTATGTGATGTTGTATGTGAGTAATGATATTGTTAAACCGGTTAATCACATAAAGTGTAAGAGGATTCGCATCAAAACTCTTGGAACGTAAATACCTTGAGTATGAACAATGNGAATAAAAAGGGGGGGGGGGGGGGAGTCGTATGGAACAGTGATCTATGACTTCTAGTTGGGGTACAAGACGTTGTACTCTTTTATATTTTTAATGCGTTCGAATTCCGTCACTTTATGTGACATAGGTATACCTTCTTCGAGTTGCTCCCAAGTTGGTGCCCAATAAGGTGATTTTAAAGGAAAGTAAACCCGTTCGATGCGGAATCCAAAGTCTAAATATTATAATTAATTTGTTGAATATATGCACGGGTGAAGAGTTGTTAAAGGTAAGATGTGTGTATGTTTTAGTTCATGTTGTTTTGTTGCATAGTCTTTAGTAGGTATGTAGTCTGCTTTGTTGACTGTTTGTTTTGTGTGCATGGCTTTGTGTTGGACTTGTCCCTACAATGACCCACTTGTTGTCGAGTAGTTGTCTAGAATAAGAAAAGCTACAGGTACAAGTGGGTATAAGTCATTTCATGCTGGGCTGGAGTGAGAGCGCTTGCTTTGTAGTTTTGTAGTTTTAATTTTATTGCTTATGAAGTTCTAACTTTTATTTGGATGTTATTTTATTTTTAAACTTTCTAGTTTTGGTTTTTGAAGTCCATTAAAATGGTTCCGAAGTGTAATAAAGTTTTAAGTTGATTTTTATTTTGGATGTTGGTTTGATTTGGTTTTATGATTTGTTTTGAAGTTTAAGTTTTTAAATTGGTTTGGTTTTAAGACTTCCGCTGTAGTACATTGATAAATGCCTTAGCCGTTATCACGGTGGCAGTACTACTTTGGTTTTTCCCCGTTATTTAGGAGTTTTAATATTTATTATTCTTAATATTTATAATATATTTTCCGAAATAATATTGAGTAGATAGTTAGGAAATTCTAGGGTGTTACAAGGGCCCATCCCAGATCCTGCTCCTGAAAAGAGATCTTTAAGGTGGGATGCCAACAAGTACTACAAATATCATCAAGGTAGAGGTCACACTACCGAAGAATGCTAGACCCTAAAGAATCTCTTGCAAGATATGGTTGAGGATGGAAGACTTCCATAACTTAACATTCAATCAAATTCGCTCGCCATGCATCCTCATGATCGAAGAAGAGAACTTCTTCTTTGACCCGATTACCTTGATCACCTCCGCTGGACGAACTTTCCTTCAGGATGTCTTTTCCGACAACGAAGTTACATCAAAGATCTTTGAAAAAGGGGAAAAGACTTCCGACGATCTTCCTCCATCCAAAGATCCATTTGCATGCGACTATTGGAAAAGGGTTAAAATTAAACAAATGAAGACAGGATGGGATGAACTTATCAACAACCCAAGATGCTACTTTCGCCTTTGTAAGTGGCATTTCAACAAAAGAATCTCGAGCTACCTAGCCATATTATCATTCTTCCCATAAAGCTTATGGAGAACATTAGGGAAAGGCTTGATGTTAAGAGCCTTGGAATGAACCTTGATGGTCAATAGATATTGGAACACGAACATCAACGAAATAGTGCATAATCACTTTACTTGGTATATATGCACCTAATATTGTCGACTCTTGAAGGAACATTTCCATTGGTCCCACTTATTCCTCAATATCCTCCCTCCTATAGGATACCCTAAGGCCTGTATCGCAAAGAATGGGAAGAATTCAAAAGGTTATGCCACGAATTCGCGGACAACACGATTTTCTCCATTAATACGGTCAAAGAAAATGAACCATCTTTTATCCCCCTCTGCTTGATCTCTCTTGTGGGACGACCTACCTCACCAATAGTCATCTCCTCCACCCCATTAGAGGTCAATTGAATATGGGATAGTGATGATGACATTGACATTGCAAAAATTCTAAGGCCCTTGTCACCTCCTAAGGAACACAAACACACACACAATCAGCAAAGCTGAGTACATAAGTACCGATTACTACGCAAAGCACGATAATTATTAAAATAAAAGAAAAGTATAACACACATACTTTTTACCGTTGACATCTCTTCACCTTTACACAAACTCAACTCATATAAATTATTTATTATATTTATACTTTGGATTTCGCATCGAACGGGTTTTCATTCCTTTAAAATCTCCCTATTGGGCACAAGCTTGGGAGCAACTCCATGAAGGTATTACCTATGTCACATATAGTAATGGTATACCAGCGCTTTAAAAATATAAAAGAGTAAAACGTCTTGTACTCCAATTAGAAGTCATAGATTACTGTTCCATACGACTCCCCCCGTTGTTCATACTAAAGGTATATACGTTCCAAGATATTTGGTGCGAATCCTCTTCCACTTGACGTGATTAACCGGTTATGACTCACACATAACATCACATAGAAGCAGGCATAAAATCAAACAAACCATATTAATTATCTTAGATTTAAAGTGATTCTAAAAAAAATAATGTTGTGTATCCTTTCATTAAATTAACCTTCCCTTACCACACATTAACTAGGAGTGGCTAGCTATTTATCTTTCTGAACCACACATTAAACAGTGAGTGGCTATATAAATATTTTCTCATTAAACTTTATTAAACATGTGAATCAAAATTCACCAACTACTTTTCTTGTTTATTAAGTAACTAATTAACTCAACTAACTTCCTTTTCTTCTCTATTAACTATTGGCCAACTTCAGATTCTTTAACATTCCAATTACTCATGATATGATTATTAATACTATGAAGGTGGAATGTCAAAACAATATAAGAATCATACTTTTCAACTTTCATACTAGCATACTTCTCATGCAAGTCAACCAAACAACAGTTCATGTTCACATTCATAACATGTAAGATCAACAACCAATCATGAAATCTACGTTAACTTTTTATCTTTAGTACTTAAGTACCTTGTCTAGTAGTGGTGATCCGCCACAACTTCTAAAAGTTAACTAACTCGAATTCTCCTACATAGAAAAAATCGAAACTAAAAAAAACCTTGTTGACTAACTTCTACAACAACTCTAAACTAACTTTTTATATTGTAAACTTGCCCAAAACCCTCCGTATATAGTCTCTACTCAATTTCATACTTTATTTTAGTTTTTCTTTCGCAAAACACTTGATTTCCGGTAATTTTCCAACAATGGCAACTTTATAAAATTACTTAAAAGCACTTAAAAACCCTTCTAAATATCATATTCTAATCATAACACACTATAATCATGTCCTAAGATCATCATACAATATTTTTGATGCATTAAAAATAATTACAACTAATTATGTCACATGCTACTATTCTTATTAGACATAAACACGTGTTAATAAAAATGTACAGCTTTATTTATTTATTTAAATCTCCTTAAAAACTCATCGAAACATCATAAATCAAATATAAAACTCTTTTACAATCTAATACCATCATTATACATCTAACCTATGCTTTAATATAAATTTTCATGAAGTAAAACATGTTCATAATATTTTTACTCTATGTTTTCATGACTTTAAAAATTTGACAGCAATTTTAAACAACTTTAAAACCCTTAAAAACAAATCTAAACTTTATAAAATCATCACAAGTTCATACTACAACAATTTATGATCATAATATAAAAGTTTACATCATTAAAAACCATAAAACTACCAAGTTCATGAATTCATAAACCCTAATTTAAAATTTCATGAACAACTTTATAAAATCATACTTTTAACATAATCATAACTTCATAAAACATGGTTAGAATCATAAAAACATGGTTAAACATAATTTTAAATGTAAATTTGTACATAATTAAATTAAAAAGAAAAGAGGAGAAAGAATTTTTCTTAAAAGAGATTCGAAATTACCAGAAATAAGGGAGGAAGAGAGGTTGCCGGCGATGGTGGCTCGCGGCAGCGGCGAGGGGACGACGTCGGCGAGGAAGGGCAAGAAGGAAGGAGGAGCGACGGATTTGTTTTTTCGGAAATATTTCGAACTCTGTTTTTTTCTTTTGGTATCTTAATTCACTATTATGCCAAATAAATCTAAAATTTTCTAATTTAAGGGTAGTTATAGGCCCAAAGTAGGTTTTGGCGCAATTACATTAGTAATCTTAATGTTTGAAATTACTTTTGTGCCCTTGTTTAAACACAATTTAAGAAACTTTAAAATATACTTTATTTCTAGAAACTTATTAAAATATTTAATAAAACTGAAAGTGACATGAAATATACGTTATAAACTTTAGAGAACCTACAATTATAATTTTAATTAACAATTAATTTAAATTTCTTTCTTTATTGAACTTAAATTCTCAATAAAAATAATAAAAAAATACATGTAAAATACGAAAATAACTTCTTAAGTTACGTGAAATATGGGGTATTATAGTCTACCTTCCTTAAAAAAAGTGTCATTCTGAAACTTAATGTAAATTATTGTATGGAACTTGAATAAGGACTACATGTACTTTAAAACCTTTTTTTTTTATCCTATGTTGTTGTAGACTTTAGACATTTAACTCAACCTTTCCTTATGAACTTTTTAGTAAATAGACATAAAACTTTAATAGAAGACGTAAAAACTTGCAAAATTTAGGGTAAAAAACGCGCGAAATTATATCGCACTCTACCTCCCTTAAGAATCGAGTTACATCTCCGTAACTCTACTAACCTGAAATCACTCCGGATACTTTTATCTCATCATATCCTCAGCTTCCCATGTTGCTTCTTCGCTTTCTTGGTTAGACCATCCACGACATCTTCACTATTTTGACACTTTTCCAATGAGTATCCCGAACCTTACTATCAAGTATTTTAATTAGCTTCTCTTTTTAGGTTAAACTTTGGTCTAACTCTATTGTTTCAGGTTGCAACACATCACATGAAAGACATTGTGAACTTTGCTCAAGACATTGAACTTAGAAATAGTAAAGGAGGGAGTGTTGGAAGGAACACTAGTAAAAAAATAGCTTATTAGTATCGTTTTTTTGCACCTATTTGTATCGTTTTACACACGATACAATTGGAGGCGTAACAAATAGCAAACCCTATTTGTATCGTTTGTTAGAAACGATGGTAATAGGTTCTATTTGCATCGTTTTTTTGTAAAAACGATACAAATAGAAAACCTATTTGCATCGTTTTTTGGTGGAAACGATACAAACAGGTTTTCTATTTGTATCGTTTTTACAAAGAAACGATGCAAATAGGTGGCCTATTTGTATCGTTTTTACAAAAAAAACGATGCAAATAGGTTTTCTATTTGTATCGTTTTTACAAAAAAACGATGCAAATAGGTTGTCTATTAGTATCCTTTTTTTAACAAACGATACTAATAGTACTGTTTATAAAACAAATTTCAAATGGTAATTTGGTGGGCTCTATATTCACAATAAATAATATATCTATATATATATGCATCCTCCCGCCATCCTCCCGCCATTGCCCCTGTTCGATTCTCTATAGTTTACAATACTAATATAAATATTGCATTAACAAATTAAAAATTGTAAACGATTCAGGTATATACAATACATTTTCAATTCTTATATAAATATATTTTACAACGACAAGTTGGATAGATGTTTACGAAATAACTAAATTAAAAGTATGAACAATATTGTAATCAAATACATTTTTTATTTAATTAGGATCGGATAAAAAGAAATTTAGTCTGAAGAACCTCGCCCATTGCTTGCGAACTTCATCCAACTCTCTTTTGGTATACGGGGAAGACCTTCCAATATAGTCCTTCAAAAGATTATATTGAAAACAAAACGATGTAAGTAAAGTATGTAAGATATTATTGTTAAGAGAATAAGAAAGGGTATAAACAGATGACACTTCATTTCAGACTGAAAATATAATACTCGCATACTTTTTTTCCATAAAGCAATACAGCAGCAGAGTGAACAATTGAATTTAAAATATAATCTGACACAAGTGCCCAAGTACGAATAGCACAACTGACACTAACCTAAAAATTGGAATCAAGATTTAACAACAATGATGGTACTATGCTATAATGCTATCTCAACCACATCACAATGGAATGATTGGATTAAGCTCCCTAGTCACTATAAGGAATTTAAGGGAATTAAACATTAGCTTGTTTTAAACTGTTGCATATTGGACTCATAACTTAGGACTACAATTCTGATGGGAGATGAATATATGATAACAATGTGAATTCATGATGTACCACCAAATCATACCCATCTTATTTAACAAGCATGGATCCAAACCACTTAAAGATCGAAAAACATTTACGACATTACAATCCTACATTTTGATCCACCCTTCTTCCCAAAAGCAGCAAAATGAAATAAAAAAAGGAAAAAAAGAAAACCTTTGCAACTTTAGCATATAATTTAATTCAATACACTTCCAATAAATATAATCCTTACTCCAAAGTATTGAATGTACTATCACCCCTTAACCTTAAAGGCTTAAACTTCCAAAAACAGCTTCTAGAAACTCCCCCAAGTTGCCACATTCTACAATAAGCAGTTACTCAAATCATCTACAACAAGCATGAATGCAACAAATCATCAATGCCACACAAAATTCTTCATTTCACTTCAAATACCTGCCACGAACCCTCGACATTCTATAAACAAGGGTAAGGGCATCAATAGTTTCATACAATAAACAGATACAGGAACAATATATTCACTGAATTGAAGTATAAAACACAAGTATTTATATGAATTCTTTAATTTCGTTAGTCCAAGTGTATCATAATTTCCTTCTTGTAATATTTTAAGTTGCTCACGAACTAACCTATTGAAGAACATAAGGTTAGTGGTGTTCATTACCACTTCCATGTGAATTCCTGTTCTAGTTGACCTAAGCTCTCGGTTGATCCTTCAACTAAAATTCTGATCTCACTAATAGTTTTAAGCTAACATTTTCAAAGTTCAAATCTTACTTTATATGTATTTTCATAAAACTTCACCAAATCTTACTTTAAGCTGACATTTTCAAAGTTCAAAGTTCAAATCTTACTTTATATGTATTTTCAAGGTTAGTGGTGTTCATAACCACATCCTCTCCGAAACTTCACCAAATTCCCAAAAAATCTCCGTCTATGATTACATGCATTCCAAAGACTAAACTAATTAATAAACAACAAATTAAATCATGACACAAACCTTTATTTGCTTCACATCACCCTTACATTCACCAACTTTCTTGACTATCTCATTCATGTACTTCATCACATAGTAGCCACAATCCATCCCACCAGTTTGCTGGGCGCACTAACAATATTGCAAAACGTAGATTAAGAACAAGATACCTCTTGTGAGCATTATACCAAAATATATTCTATAGTATTCACATAAGAACAAAATAAAAGAGTTACACGTATACCTCGACTCGTATCACCTCCAAAACCATNAAAAGAAAAATATACAAACTTATTTAGATATCGACAATATTACTCATTGTTTCTGTTTCTTTACTACTTCCAATTGTAAGTACAACAATATTACAAATTTGCACTAACAACAGTAAAATATTCAATAGTTTGCGAAAAGAACACATTTAGAAATAGAGAAAGCATACCAATGAGCCTACTAGAACACCACATGTTTCAAGATTTATCAACAGTCCAAAGATAATAAATAAAACAACAAGAAGTATACACTCCAAAATTAAAATCAAACTAGAAAGAAGAAACCAAACTCAAAATTATATTTGAGCTTCATCATTGTCAAAACCCACAAACGATCAAAATCAAGTTTTGCTAATATCCTCATACAGAAGATGGATCGGATTATAACCATAGGTTGGATTCCTTAATGCACTGCCCACAAGATTTTTGTTTGACCCTATTCTCCGAGCTAGTAAGATACCATATTTAACTGCCTCAGCCGAAGCAATTTAGACATTAGTTAGTTTAATTCATAACACACCTATGACGCTTACTAAAATTTGCCAGTCCCTGGCAAGTTGCATCCTTAGTCATTGTATCTACTTCATCAAATAAAACCAGTTTTACATCTGCTTTTGAGATAACAACAACGTAAACACAACAATCATCAGAAAAACACCAATTATTCCATTATACTGAAAAAACATAAAATAGATACAGTTCTAACGAAGATCAATAAAAATTGGAAAAAATTTATATCAAATATAGGATATCAAATGGCAGCAGCAAACGAAGCCATACCTACATTAGCACCAACAACAATAAAACCTCAAAAAATTAAACCTGAAGACCCCAAAATGAAAACCCACATGCACAAATCATCAACAAACCAAATTAATCAAACCCCAAAACACACATGCAACAACAGAACAAACTATGACACCAAAAACACCATAAATATGCAGACTTAACAAAATAATAGTAACAGCCAAAAGCTTCAAAGTAACAGCCAAAAAACGAAGAAACAAACATCATCAAAAGAAGAATCCAACGACTGAGATTACATCTACAACCAACAAATAATGAAACAGAAAAAAAATCCACCATTAATGGAGCAAAAGCAATGTAAAGGAGGAGGAAAAACAGGCATTGAAGTAAAGACAAAAGCTTTATCAAAATACATGAGAGGAAAATACAAAGAAATACAAGGACAAGATTCTGAGTATTTCAAATTAAAACCTAAACTTCAAACTCCAATTGAAATATCAAAAGATGATCATAGAATTTTGTGTATGAATCATTCAATTGGGTTAGTTAGAGAAGGTGGAATTCGACCTAATTGAGCCAAAAAAAAAACTCGGAAAAAAAAACATCAAAACCCTAAAATCAATAAATTGAGGACAAATCAAAATAAATGAAATACGAAAACCAAAATCTGAAAATTGAGGACAATTTACCTTCATCAGTTCATCCTCTTCGAATATTCGATTTGTTGAAAATCGTCACCACCAAACACACTTCCAAAACCCTAACCACCGAAAAACCTAGTTTTGGAACTTCAATCACCCAAAAATCTAACTTGTGACCACCTTAGAAGCCTAATTCAACAACCCTAGAAACCCGAAAACCCTAGTTTCGAGTTAGTGATAGTGATGGAGGTGGTGAGAGACAATGATGAGATTAATGATGTGAGAGTGATAGTGGTGCTGCGAGAAGTGATATTGATGCGCGAGTGATGGAGGTTAGAAGATGCGCGACTGGTGGAGGTTGGAAGATGTGCGAGTGATGGAGGAGAAAAAAGGACAGTGTATGGTTTTTGAGAGGGAGAGGAAGAGGAAGAGTGAGTGTATGACATATTGATAGTAGAAAATAGTGGGGTTCGTTAAATGTTAGGAAGGGTGTTTGATTTGTATTTTTTTTACAAATTAAACGATACTAATAGCTTTTCCATTAGTGTCATTTCTGTTAGAAACGATACTAATAGCTTTTCCATTAGTGTCGTTTCTAAAAGAAACGATACTAATAGGCTTGCATTAGTGTCGTTTCTTTTAGAAACGATACTAATAGGCTTGCATTAGTGTCGTTTCTTTTAGAAACGATACTAATAGGGTTGTACTAGTGTCGTTTTTTATACAAACGATACTAATAGGTTCTTATTAGTATTTTTTTTGTTTAAAATGGTACTAATGAGCATATATTAGTATCGTTTTTCTTACAAACGATACTAATAAGGCGTCACTAGTAACCATTTTTCAACTAGTGGAATTCCTTGTAATCTTAGTATCCAACCAACAATATTTGAGGAAATTAAGAAGAACCAGGAGGGAGATGTGAAATTGGACATAAGTAAGGAAAAGTTGAGAGCAGGAAAAGCTGTGGACTTTAAGATCCATGAGGATGGAAGTTTAAGGTATAAAGGAAGGTGGTGTGTACCACAGGATTGTTAGGATCTAAAACGGAGAATCATAGAGGAAAGTTATAATACCCTGTATTCAGTGCATCCCGGGGGCGATAAGTTGTATAAGGATTTAGAGAAGGTGTATTGGTGGCCTAGGATGAAAAGAGAAGTGGCTGAATTTGTGAGCAAGTGTCTTACTTCTCAAAAGGTGAAATTTGAGCATACACTAGTACAAAAATCCACTTTTGCTACGGTTTTCACTCAAAAAACTTGATCGGGCCTAAATCTACCGCAAGTGTACGGGTCAGGTACTGTAAATATAGGGTGAGCAAGGTATCGTATCCACAAGGAGGTCTATTCAAGTACCAAATTAAGAAACTAAAATATTATTTAGGCGACGAAAATCAATAGAAGAGTAATACTAAACATATAAATAATAAAAATCGCAAACTAGTAAAATCGATAATCAAGTAAGAGAAATTCTAGGTTTCGGGTTTCACCAATTACTCTCTATAATGATATTAAATTAATCGTTGGGTTGAATAAATATGACATAACAATGATCGAATTACCAATAGTATGTTATCTCCTCTCCCAAGGTAGAAAACGTATATTTAAATCAATATTATGTTTACTCTCGTGATCACAATGAATTGAAATAAACTCATTAAGAATAGGAATTCAAATAAGCCACCCCAGTGTATAACTATCCTAAAATTATCTACTTGACGTTTAATAATCCCACGAACTAGTATTGAACGTTCACTCTCGCTAATAATACAATACCTTAAACATACAATTAATGGCCAGATTAAGAGTTACGAATTAAAAAAGATTATTAAATTGCAATCATAAAATTAAACCCAAACAATATAATTAAATCATGTATAGAAAATAAGAGACTACATCCCTAACCTAGAACAAAGGAAATTAGACCAGACATGGAGATTAAGGAAAACACCCAAATCGTTTGAGAATGAAAAATTAATACTGACATAGTAAAATCAAAATCAAGCAATAGGACAGAATTAACAAGTTGAGAGAAGAAAACTCAGTTGACTCCCGCTCAATTGCTAGCTATCGGCTTCGTTGCTTCTCCTCCGTCAAATGTGCTGCTGTTTGCTGTTCGAATTCCTTGATTTCGTTTTTATGTACTGCTCTATAACTCGTCTCGTTTGCTGCCCTCTTCCGTGCTCCGTAGTCTCGTGTCTCTTTAACCGTGGCTTTTTGTGAGGGTTTCCCTGCTTTGTTTTCTTGTGTGCCGCTGCTCTTCTATTAGGAAAAGTGTTGGGGCTTTATGAGATAATGGGTTTTTCAACCCATTATTCTATTTCTTTTTATTTATTTATTTTCTTATGGATGTTGCAGCACGTAAGTCTTTGCTTGAAGTCTCATGGGTTTTAGGAATTTATACCCATTATCTTTATTATTATACTTCATCTTGTATTATGGGCCATAGTTGTATTTTATTTCCTTGCACTAGCAACAATAACCTGTAAATAGAATAAAGATAGACATTTTAATTTTCTTTTCCAAATATTCCATAACACAAGCATATTAGGGTACTATTAATTAATATTGATCCATTAAGCTTAAATAGAAAAACTCATAATAAGACATTAAAATCTATATAAACACATAATTTATACTCCAAAGTAGTATTAAAATGATATAATAAAGTTCATAAAATATGAACTTATCAACTCAAATATGAACTTATCAACTCCCCCACACTTGAGATTTGCTAGTCCTCGAGCAAATAATTATAACAAACCATAGAACAAATCNAAACCATATAACAAATCTCAAAATTCATCCAATTAAAATATATTATCACAATCAACAAGAATGGATCAAAATATGATATTACGATACAAAACAAGATTTAGCACCCTCATTAACCAACCATTCTTACCGCTTCTTTCCCCCAAATTGATTCCACCCTATGGATGCTCAACCATTTTAGCTCATGTCTCTCTTCCATTTGATGACCCTCGTCAAGACTTGCACTAAATCTGACCCTTCATCTTTTATTTGAACAATAGTGCATATAGATCAAAAGGACTTTTATATGGTTGTAATGGGGCTAGGTTTAAGGGTGTGGAAATATTTGGGAATGTGGTGGTAATATTGCCAAGCTAAAGGAGCAAGTAAACAATGAAAACACATAACCTTTCGAAGTGAAGATCATATTTAACTCCCACTAAACACTTATGTACCACCAACCATACTTATATGTATAAACGATAACCCTTATTTCATTTTTTTTTTGTAAAGTGTGAGCAATCTCAAAATCATGCGGTCCATCACTCACTTAGCATTCATGTTTCTGAGGCACGATACTAAGCACTCGATAGGAGACGCAATATGAGACATGTTCATATCAAAGACATTGGAACACTTGCCCTTTTAACACTTTTTTTTTCTTTTTTTCTTTTTTTTTTTTTAATTACAAACCCTTTCCCCTTTAATGATATAAAGCTTACAATTGAACTTGAGTAATAACTATGCTCCATTTAGCAAGGCATAGGTTAAGGCCATAAGCTTGTAATATGAGGTTAGCCAAAAATAGGATGATGAGGCACAAATGGGCTAAGCAAAAGGGAAAATTATTGTAAAAGAATAAATAAGCCTAAATTCTGAAAGTTCTAATCATGAAATGAGAAAAAAAAAATTGCCTTTATCATGTCTCATACACTTTTATTCTTTTTTTTATCTCGGGAAGCTAAAATGCAAGTCTCAATTTAAGCAATCAAGAAGGAGGATAATTAATTAGATAATTGAGTCTTACGAGGTTCGTGGCCCTCCTTTCGGGTTTCTTCGCATAAGGGAAAAAGCAATCCATCTTACCACAAACAATGCCAATGAGGGATTTATGCTATCTTTATGTATCATGCACTTTATTTTAGTGTTCCATTACAAGTCAATTAGTGACAATCAAAACAATTTTTTTTTAAGCAAAATTCTGTAGAAAATTGGGCAGCACTTCCCCTAAAATAGGCATAAATCAGATTTTAAACTCATAGAAAACCTGCATAAAATCCCAGCCATGCTTCATACATGGCAACACAAAGAAAACCAAATATAAAGCAAACGAACACACCCATTTCAGCA
>PYUH01000004.1:746017-898413 GCA_016808085.1 Suaeda aralocaspica
GAAAAGAAATAGTGTCATATTACTTCCCAATTTTCCTCTTTTTAGACGATCTCTCTTAAGAATTTAAGAAGATAAAAGGATTTGCATTAAGGCATCATCAAAAGTAATATTAAACTTGCATTTGCTTCCAACATTTTCAGAAACTTGCCAACATTGATGGTCCACTTTAATCTTGTTTAAGCCTTTGAGAAAAGGAAATTGGAGGACATAAGGTTTAACAGGAATCGGATCAGGTTAGAAACAACATTCTCTTCTTCTACTTGCTTTTCAGGTTCATTACTCATAATCAATTATTACCTATTAGCCTTAGAGTCCTCAGTAGTTAAGTCATCAAGGTTTTTACCACTTCGTACGGTTCAAGCTTTGCATTGGCTCTTTAGGGTTACCTCCTCGGTTTTCCAATGTAGACTTCCTTGATGTCTAGATTATAGCATTAGCTAATTGGCCTAGAATGAAACGTCCACCTTTTTATTCGAATGAGCTGATTGATCAACTTTATTTTCCAATTTTTACACATTCTTTCAGAAGTACATTAGCCATTTTTTTCAATACTAATTCCCATGATGGTTTGCTTCTCTTGTGTGGTTGGTGTGATTAGTGCTAGTGGCGGGTGGTAAAACAGGGTGGATTTGATTGCTCATTTATTAGCTTGGTTTCCTTGATCTCTATATGAGAATTAGATGGTTTCTCCAGCCAGGATTATAAGTATTAGAGTGGGGTCATTTTGTGATCGTTATAATTAGAGACAAATTGAGCTTGTTCACATTAAAACAATCATTATTTGCATGCGCACCCCCACAATAATCACAAGAAATAACAGGACTAGAAACAATGATTGACATGACTGACATTACTCATTTTATTGAAATCTTAGTTTAAATTATCACTTTACTTTAACATGTCAATACCATCCACATTATACATTCCCGTATTCTTTTTAGCAATGGATCTCTTCACTAGAATAACCATATTATTAAAAGCAAGTTCTCTTCTAATAACTTATTGGCCTCCCTCAGTCGTTTACCCATTAAAGCACCACCGCTGCTGCAGCATCTATAGTACTTCTAATAGAATAATTTAAGCCATTATAAAAGTTTTGCACAAGTCCCCAATCAGGTATTCCATGGTGGGATGACATTGATGTTGTCAAATCTTTAAACCTTTCCCTATTTCATATATGATTCTAAACAATTTTGAGTGAAATTAGTGTATCATTACGCATTTAGCAGTTTTAGAATGCGGTTAAATCTATTAGAAAAAGCTTGTGATAAAGAGTCCAAGTAGTAAAAGGATTACAGATTTAGAAGTTAACCATTTCCTTTGCTTTATCCTTTAGTGAAAATGGAACAATCTAAGTCTAATGCATCTTCACTTACCCCCATTTATTTTAATGGTATCACATTTTTCAAGAAAATTAGTTAAATGTTCTAAAGGACATTCATCAAATGATCCACCAAATTGATCTTGTGACAATATGAATTAATGCAGGCTTAATTTCAAAATTATTAGCTTGCACAGTAGGTCTTACTATACTTGTAGAGGTGGAACTAGCATCGGGCATCCATACTCACGCAACGTCTTTGCTGTTGTTCTAACCATATTTCAGATTCTAAGAAAGGAACTCCAAGTTAGGAACAAACATTCTTCCTCAACCTTTGGTTGTCTCCTTAATGCACGACACGTTCTTTCTATTTCTGGATCAAAGGAATAAAGAACGATTAGTACGTGGCATAAACCAATAAGAATAACAAAAAAAAAGAACTAAACAGATGGTACTAAGCTAAAAAATTTGCGAAATAAAGATAATGTCTAAATTAATACACAATTTCTATGGTATGAATTGATTATTGCCTCCCCGCAACGCGCCAAAAAACTTTGATCGGCCTAACTCTACCGCAAGTGTACGTCAGGTACTGCCATATAGGGTGAGCAAGGTAATCGTATCCACACGAGGTCTATTCAGTACCAAATTAAGAAACTAAAATATTATTAGGTGACGAAAATCAATAGAAGAGTAATACTAAAAATATAATAATAAAAATCGCAAACTAGTAAAATCGATAAAAAGTACAGAAATTCTAGTTCGGGTTTCACCAATTACTCGCCAAATGAATCTATAATTGATTTAATCGTACTTAGGTTAAAAACTACTTCATAACATGACGTCAATTGAAACCAATAGTATGTATCTCCCCTCTCCCAAGGTAAAACTAACGTATTAAACCACAAGATGTAGTTCTTCTGATCACAAAATTGAATACTCATTAAGAGGAATCTGGCACTTACAATCAGACCACCCCAAGTGTATAACTATTCCTAATATACTACTTGACGTTTAATAATCCCACGACCTAGTATTGAACTTCACCACACTCTTTCCCCAATAAGACAATACCTTAAACATCATTAAATTTTGCCAGATTAAGAGTCCGAATTAAAACAAGATTATTAAATTGCAATCATTAAATTAAACCCAACACAATATACATTAACATCATGTACTATAAAATAAGAGACACATCCCTAACCTAAACAAGGAAATTAGCCAGACATGGAGATAATAAAACACCCAAATCGTTTGAGAATGAAAATTAATACTTGACATAGTAATTAATCAAAATCAGCAATAGACATAATTAACAAGTTGAGAGAAGAAAACCAGTTGACTTCCCTCTCAATTGCTAGTTTCCTGCTTCGTGCTTCTCCGCGTCCTTCCTCCGTCAATGTGCTGGCTGTTGCTGTTCGAATTCCTCTGTTTCGTTATGTCCTTGCTCAAACTCGTCCTCGCTGCTGCCCTCTTTCTCCTGCTCCGTAGTCTCGTGTCTCTTTAACCGTGGCTTTTTGTGAGGTTTCCCTTGCTTTGTTTTCTTGTGTGCCGCTGCTCTTCTATTAGGAAAGTGTTTGGGCGTTATTGATAATGGGTTTTTCAACCCATTATTCTATTTCTTTTTTTTTTTATTTTCTTATGGAGTTGCAGCACGTAATCTTTTTGCTGAAGTCTCATGTGTTTTAGGAATTTATACCATTATCTTTATATTTATACTTCATCTCGTATTATGGCATCGTTTGTATTGTTTTTCCTTGCACTAGCACAATAACCGGTAAATAGAATAAAGATAGACATTTTAATTTTCTTTCCAAATATTCCATAACACAAGCTAGTGAGGGTACTATTATTAATTTGATCCATTAAGCTTAAATAGAAAACTCCTAATAAAACATTAAAATCTATATAACATATAATTTATACTCCAAAGTAATTAAAATGAATATATAATGTTCATAAAATATTGAACTTATTAACTCAAATATGAAATATCAGAGCAGCAGCAATAAACCCGCTTATCATTTGCTGGCTGTTGTATGCAAAACCGCAGCAACTATTGGGATTTCCCACCAAAAAAAAAACTTTATTTGCTGCGGTTTTCTAGAAACCGCAGCAAATAACCACACAAAAAATAATTTTTTTTTTTTTTTTTGCTTTTTATGCTAAATTAATAGCCAGAATGTTTGTATATGTACAATAGTTGTAATAACAACATTCCAGCAGCATTAAATAATAACATCAATCTCAAATGGTATACATACATAATAATTAATCTTTTCAACCTCAATACAATTGATCTTACAAAAAAAATTTAAATTCATATCAAACAAACACAATTAACATCTCAGTCTAGGGAAAAAAAAACAGCTACTGGAAAAAATTATCAAAAGCATAGCATGAAAGCAAACAACTAGGCAAGCCCAAAATAAAAATAAGGCAGCAAGTACCACTGATTAGAACCCAAAGCAAAAATTGAGTCATACAGGGTCCTATTAAGGTCTCTGAACCCATAACTCAGCATTCTTAGCAAAGAGGTAGCAGGGCAATGAGACCTACACAGCCTGCATAAAAAACAAATAGGTTTAATCAGGTATCAAGATTCAAGAAATTATGCAACCCTCAGTGAGCTTAAGTCATACAATAACTTAGCGGTCATAGACATAAAAAAGCTAATTTTAATTGCAAGATATAAAGGAAATACTGATCATAAACCGATGTTGAAGAATTTATTCACTGCTATTCGTGTCTTACTGCCCAGCTTACCTTGACATAGTTGATAAGTTCTTGAGGAGATGAAGTACAGAGTTTTTCGTGTCCTCATCAAGCCTCATCTCCGAAGGCTGACTATTCGAAAGCCTGTATGGAAAGTAGTAAAGTTTAATTTAGGAATTGCACAAGTTTTTTTTTCTTTGATTTTGTTTGGTTTGAACTTTTAAAATGTTTTGATTATGTTTTGTCAGTTGTCAATGATTTCTAGCTTTGAATAATGATATTTACAGTGTTTTTACTGAATGTTTGTACTTTACAACCTTGTAACATCAGATTTTAACGGTTTTTTATGTATGTAATGAGTAATGTATTTTTAACGGCTGGAAAATAAATTCATCTAGTACAGATGATGAACGTACAACCCATTACTGTATGAGTAATATTAGAAGTTAATGAGCTATATAAAGAGAAGCTGCTTGCTTAAACAAGATTGCTCTTGGTAATCATTATTCAATCCGTAGTTGTAGGGGATATATACAAGCATACTCCCATTAGCCAACTATCACCTACCAACCCTATCACAGTCCTCACTCACACTCTCTTTCACAGTCACCTCACTTACACTCACGTCCCACACAGTCACTCCACTCACCTACTGTCACTCGACTTACTCAATGTCTCACATTGCACTCCCCCATCACACATTCACACAGTCACTCACAAAGACCCCCCAAACCCTACCCATAACCACTACCTTAACTAAATCGATTCATAGTATCTCCCAATTTACATCTCGAACAATCCCCAACAATCCCAATTTCACAAAAACCCAACACACACTCGTAGCTCTACAATCACTCTCACTCAGTCACTCACAAACTCAATCACTGAATCACTCACACTCACTCACTAGTCACTCACTCACACAACTCATCACGAATCACTGACACCCTCACCTCTCACCACTACACTCAGTCACCACACCACATCACTTACACTCACTATCACAGTCGCAGAGTTGCTCACAGAGTCACTACTGACTCAATCAGTCTCTCAGACTCACACACTTCACAGTTTCACACCATCACTCTTTCATCCACACACTCACACTCACTCATCCACTTACATACGCAGAGTCTCTCACACTTAACACACTTACACTCACATTTAAGCCAAGAACCAGTCACAACAACCAAAGCCCCAACATAAACATCTAACACAAAACCTACAATTTCTGGCCAAATTGAACAAAAACTCACATTTTAGCCAAATTAAATTAAACAATCAAAATTAAGAATTCAACAACCTCCTGAAATTCTGACAACAGCCACTACGCACCGCTTATATCCTCGCAATCACCGTCATCGCGCAATCACTTGACCTTTTACTTGATCGTCCCTTTGACAATCCGAACATAAAAAATGTGGCAGATACGGACCGAGTATTACATGATTAAGCATCAGAAAAAATTGATCCAGAATAAGTTCACCCTCATAGAGGTTAGCAAGCATACCGAGTTCCGAGTATAATAAGTATATTAAAAAAAAAAATCGGAAAGCCAACGTATTATGCCAAACGAAGGACAGAGCATATTAAATGGTGCGCGGTATTACAGGTATGTCGCGGGAACCTAACGAAGAGGAAATAGAAACATTAGAGTAGTTAAACATATTGTTTAATCAAAGATTAATAATCGATGACTCAATTATAAACAACAGTAGAATAGTATGATCAACAAACCACAATAATCAACTCGAAACAACTTTAAAATTTCACGTAACAATTATAATCAATGAAACAAAATCTTAAAGAAAACAAGTTAATTACAACCAATCACAATAAATATACATTCACCAATTACTGAAATCAATGTAATATAAACAAATATAACAAAAATTAAGATTAAATACCACCACAATTTCAGATCGCTTAAGCGTGTAATTGAATTTACATCTTCTAAAATACAACGAATCAAAACTACATCCGGCTAAAGTGTTCATACATCAAACGGATAATCCCATCATTTCATGCAAAATCCAATCAAGAAATAAATACAATAACTATCAATGAAATCAATAAACATACTAAAAATAAAAATTGAATACAAAATCAAATCTAAACAGAGTATTCCAGAACCAAATACAGAAATCAACCTTCAGAAAGAAATCTTCGCAAATCGATGATCCAAGATAGATCATGAAAACGATGGATTGAATGGTCGGAAAGAGAAATTGTCGAGTGAGGAGAGAGGCGAGATGAATCTGAATAGGCGGCAATGTAGAGAGTAACTGGGTTAGAGAGGGATGAGAGGAAATTAAGTGTTGAAACAATCAACGAAAGTGCAGGGGGAAAATAGGGGGTGGGTTATATATATGTTTGTTTTAATATGGGCTTGGTTTGGGCCGTTTGTTATTCCGTTTTTTTTTAAGTTTGGGTTTCTTGCTTGCGGTTTAACCGCAACAAATAGTTTTCAACGCCTTAAAAAAATAAAAGGGAACTATTTGCTTGCGGTTAGTCAAAAACCGCGCCAATCTTCCGCAGCAAAATCCATTTTTTTCACTAGTGATAAGATACCACAAGGAAAAGTCCAACACCTGAGATTACCAGGGTGGAAAGGATTGGCGTATCAATGGACTTTGTAACTTTCTTTGCAACTTGTCGAGGAATCAATGTAATGGCCATATGGGTTGTGATGGATAACTTACTTAAGTCAGCGTGTTTATTTACTCTATTAAAGAGACTTGGAAATGGACAACTTGCAAGGCTTACATAATACTTTTGTGAGGCTACTGGATTTCCAAGGGATAACATGGTCAAATGGGATTCTAAGGTTTTTCTCTCGACATTCCTAAAAAGTTTCCAGAAGAACTTGTAACAGACTTGAACGATTAGTTACGGCATTTCCATCCAGCAATCCGTGGAAAATAGCAAGAAGCTTACAACTTTGGAGGATAGATGCAAGAGCTTGTATAATGATTTTAAATCGGAATGGGAGGATTACTTGATCTCATCAGTTTTCAATCCAAAATAGCTTACTCCATGGCAACCTTTGTGAAGCGTTGTATGGGAAGGAAGTGCAGAACCCTCTACGGGGATGATGACTAAGGGTAGACAGTTATTCTAGGACCCCTCCCAAGATCGAAAAACCCTAGAAAAAATAGTGTGAATACAAACAAAGATTCAGCATCACAAGATAGACAAAGTCCTACACAAACCAAAACGTCAAAAGTTGTGTTTTGAAGTTAGCGATAAGGTGTTACTAATTTATCAACCAAGGAAAGTGTTGAATTCCTAATTTGTGTTTGTAATGATGACAAACCACAGATTGATCATTATTATATACGTTGCAAGTTTATGGTTTGCATGTGTCACGTACTAAGAACAATTTCATGGTGACAAAATAAAGCGCGAGAGCCAATCTTTAAGTTTAGGCAGAAGACCAAGTCTCATAGAGTCTAAACTATCAGGTCTTAGATGCAATGTAAGTGGGAATGAAGGTTGATCATATGCACATAAAGATTGAGATACAAAGATGCACATAATTATGAGTACAAGGACTTAATTACAACTACAAAAAAAAAAAACAAACAGTTCATTGTTGACGGAAAAAGATTCCGTCGAAAAAATGTAATTCCGTTGGCAAATGCATATAGCAGTCGAATTCGTCGAAAAATAGCGCGTCGGAATGTGGGTTCGCAAAAACTGGAATGTTGCAACGGTAATTAGGACGGAGTTTTGACAATTTCCCGACGACCTGCAGTGTTTGAGTTGTGACAAGATTTCTGACGGATTTCCGACGGACACCGATTCCATATCACGCGCACAACCCACCACCCAAGACTAACCCCACCCACAAAGAACCCCACCAACCCCTAATCCGTCCCCCACCCAGAATCCCACCAACCCTAAACTCACACCCAGCACTGATATGTTGGTTTTGCATAGTGTTTTTTTCCACTTGTTTCGAGTCAATTTTGGGCTTAATGGGTGTCATTCGTTTTATTTAGCTCTTCGATTTACTTTAGCTATCTTGAAGTTCTCGTCAAGTTTGATAATTCCGGCAATTTAGGCATTTTAGTGATTTTTATCATCCCCGGTTGTTACGCCCGCTCCGTTTTTGGTATGTTTTGTAATTTCAGGCACGAAAACCGAGGCTCGGAACGATCCCGGAAAGCTTAGACGGGATAAGGGTTGAGATGCGTCGGAAATCGCGTGCCAAAAGTTGTAAAAAACCTATAAGAGCTTATGAAAAAGAAGAGAAAAGGAAGAAACAAAATGCTTCTGAGTATCTGTGCGGGCGCACAAATTTCCTTATCTCCCGCATTAAGGAGGATTCAGCACTATTAAGGCGTTTCTGGGAGGTTGATGCGGGCGCATGAATCTCCTATGCCCCATCAGTATGATTTTTCCCCTCGACCAGTTTTCTTCTATTTTCTTCGTACTTAGCTTTGTAAGCCCAACTGGGGTACATTAGCACGGTTTTCTAGACAAAACTATTATGCTTTTCATAATTAGGATTAACTCCTCTTAAGGATATGAATTAAGCCTTTTTTCCCTCTTCTCATCAATTAATTAGGGGAAATTAGGGTTTGTTCATCACTTTGATTTTCACATTCAATTCAAGTCTTCAATTTGTTTCTTTCTCTGTCTCAATTTGTATTCGTTCCTGATTTTGTTCTTTAGTTTAGTTTAATTTATGCTTTTAGGTCGTCTTTAGTTTAATTATTTATTTTTTTGTTTATTTTAATTATGTTTAGTTTCAATTACTTCGTGAATTCATTAGGGTTTTTTACACTATTCTTGTTTTGATTTTCTAATTATGAGGTGATAGTCCTAATTTCAGGTTAGGGAAACCGTTGTCAATCGATGGACTCATTAAATTAGGTTGTTCAATCCCATATTGTAGTCCATTTTCCTATTTGGTTCTTTGTTTTACAAATGGAATTTATGTGGCAGATTTAGTTTAATTCTGGTAATTGTTGAATTTGGATGCCGAGAGGTAAAAATACCACAATAAGACCACTGAATAATAGGCGATTAGTCTAGGCCATGAAGCGAAGAGCCGCTAGAATAAGTTTCGAGGGAGTCTAGATTCGAGCGAATTAGTGGCCCTAATTGTGATGATAATTTGAGATTGCAACGATCTTGGTAGTGATCCGTTATCTGTTTCGTGGTGACCCGACATGACCCTAGTTTAGCTATTGATTTAATTCTTCGTCATTTCCAGTAATAGTTATTAATTAGTCAATAGTCAGTTAGCTAGTCAATCCTCTCGACAAGCTCTTTACACAAGTTTAAGCTTTTTAGAACTAATCAGAAGTTTAACTGCTTCCCTAGGATTCCGATCCTTACTACCCTAGCTACATTAGTTAGTGTCGTTTGGTTTCTTTTGTGGTGTGCGATAACCTGTTCACACACCGACCACCCCTTTAACCAGACCCAGACCCACACCCTCCGACACCGAAAGCCACAACCACAAACCAATCCATACCACCACTCCATACCTAGATCCACACCTCAGCCAACCCCATCTCGGAACCACAATCAAAACCCCAATTCGAACCTCAACCCCAATTCGAACCCAAAAAATTATCGAAGAAGAAATATTGAACCAAATTTGAAACAAAATCATAACCAAACTTAAAACCATTCGAAACAATCACCAAACACCCTACAATTTGTCATGAACCCTAATCACGCACAAAAGGCAACAATTTAAAACCCAGTTCCGAACCAACTTTGACACAAAATTCAAAAAAATTTGAGCCGCCCCAAATTTGATACAACAAGCACCACAAAAACCCAATCAAAACGAAAGCATAATAAATTAAATGAAATACGACACAAAAAATAAAAAAGAAACTACATCCCTCACTACTAATCCACCATACCTTACATGTTTTTTGGTAAACTTTGACAAAAAAACACCTAGATCTAGGGTTTTTGAGTCAAATTTGACGGAAAAAAACAAGATCCTTCACATCATGGTTTGTTTGATGTTTTTTTTTCGGTTCAATTCTGAGTATTATTTATTGCGTTAAAACACATATGATTAACCGACAAGATAGAAAAAACACGGAAAGGAGGAAAAGACACGAAAGAAAAGGAGAGGAAGAAAGATAAAAAGATAACTGAGGGAGAGAAAGAAGGCGACAGAGAAGAAACAGAAAAAGCGAAGAAAGGATTCAGAAAAAAACAATGTAAAAGGATACTAAGACAGGAAAACAATTAAAAAAGAAGTGTAGAAAGAAATGAGTGAAAAAAAAAAAAAGGAAGTGATCCGCTGTTGAGAGAAGAGGGGGTATTATACAATAATAGTTAGGGTTAGAAAAAATTAATTTGTGACGAATGTTGTTCACAAATTTCCCGAGGATAAAAGTCAACGATCAACAATTTGCGTGGAAATTCCGCCGGATTATTTTTTATAAATGATTTTTGTATACTTTCTAATTTGTGACGGAATTTATTCCATCGCAATCGCAATCAGTTTTTTGTTTTTTAAATGAAATATTTGTCTATATTCTCAATATCACCCGTCGAATTGTCCAAAATTTTGTCACATAATTTGAGACATTTGCGACGGATTTACTTGTCGCGTCTGACAATCCGTCCAATCAACCCTTTTTCTGTGTGTTGTACTGTGGCCAGCGAAATTATAAGTCAAACTTGGCTGTCTGGAACAGTCGGGAACAGCGCTAAAAATAGTCCCTAGAGTTTACTTCATCATCCGTATTTTGGAAAGTTTCTTTCTGCTGCAAATTGTGTTCAAATAAGACGGATGCTAGGATGTAGCAAGGAAAAGATTCTTAAGTAGGGAAGTAATGTTAATAGATATTGTGCTGATATTATTTGATTTTAAATAAAATCGTAAGAATATTGTTCCGAAATTATTTCTTATAATCCAAGAAATTATCTTACTATATTATATGTGTTACTAGCCAAAGCGTATTTAAGGATTTTTGCTAGCATACACCAAAGTACGACTTTTTTCCACTGACAAAAAACAAATGTACACGAATTGCACAAATGCTCTCTCTAAAGTCTCAATCTCTCATAAACCTCATAACCACACTTAAGTCTAAATTTCTCTCTTTTATAAGATAGTATAGGTTAATTGTTATGAGAGACAAACGTTGTAATTAGAGCATTCTAATGAGTTCATTTGCTGCTGGGGAAGTTGATGTGGGATTCATCTTCTCAATTGGAACCTTCAATTAAGTGAGACGAACTTCCATAAGTGGAAGTTGGAATCATATTGCGCTATGGTGCTACATTGAATTGCAGTTTTATTGTATTATCTTAAACGTGTAGCAGTTTATTTATAAAGAGTGAGTGAATAATGGAGGACGTCAGACCTTATTAGAAGTCGAACTCTGTTAAATCTTGGGGTGTTGTTTATTTATTTGCATTATGTTTCCGCTGCTTATAACTGGTTCTAAACTGTTCCTATAATTATTGAAAATTTTACAGCAACCTTATAACCCTCATTAACCCCCTTCCGCTTTGAGTTCCACTTTGCACTTTCAGAAAGAGTAATGAGGTTCGAAAGAAGGCAATTAAGAAGCCCAAATACCATAGGACCCTATGATATTGCAAGGTTGAAAAGTGGCACTATAAGTTAGCATGACCATGTGAGTTCGCAACGTTCACAATGGTTGTTATGTGCTCAACTAAGAAAGTATGTTCCATATGAGTCACATGTGTTACAAACACAAGATAATAAATAAGATTTAACAAAAGTTTGACCTATGAAGAGAAGCCATTAGATCCTAGAAAAGTAATTTTAGGGATCTCATTAAAAAGTGTCAAAAATGTGAAGGTATTGTGGTCAACCAGAAACTGAAGAAGCTACTGGGAATTGAAGATATATGAGAAAAACTATTCAGAGTTTTTTAGTATTTTCAGGTGAGTGAGTATGAGTTCGGGGATGGTAACTCCCATATCATTCTAAGGGGGGTGTGAGTGCGATCTATTTCGCGCGTTACGATATCCCTCAATATTACAATTGTTTTCATGAGTTTTTACGTACTTTAAGTAAAGTTTTTATGTCGTATACTAAAAGTTGGTCCAACGCGAAAGTTACTGTAAATGTCTCAAAGTATACACACCACATAATATTGACAATGAAAAAGCTTAAGTAAATGTATTCTCTATTCAATTCCATAAACCTACTTTACAAAAAGTTTCGGACGAAACTGTTTGAAGGGGGGGTAGACTGTAATACCCACATATGTTCACGCTTATTTTTAAGAAATTATTTTGTATTTTATACGGTAGGTGTTAATATTTGTTATTGGAAAAGTTGTTTCACGTAAGAATATTAATCAAGGAATTTAAATAAATTACTAATTCAAAATATTACTTTTGTATTTAATAGATCATATTTATGTTTTATAAAATACATTTTACAAGTTTCTAACAATGAATTTTAACAGATTTTCCTAATTTTTATAAATGGCAAGGGCATAAAAGTATATTTCACATTTAGGTATACTTATGGGCTTTCACACCAAATCCAGTTTGGGGCTTTAAAATACACATCTTAATTAAAACCCAATTTCATATTTTAATCTTACAAATTGGTGATTTAGGATTCCACACATTTAGAGAGAGGAAGAACAAAAAGAAGAGAGAAGGAGAGAGTTCGAAACAAAAGAACAAAAAAGAAAAAAAAAATTCCTTGCTCGTTTTTGGCAAAGGGAAAAAAAGATTGTTGTGCGTTGCTCGCCCTCAAGCCTGACTACCTGCTGCCAGCCCTCCCCGCCGCTGCCTTCCGTCAGACACCCTTCTCCTCCATATTTGGTATTTTTTCGAACAACTTCAAGAAAAAAATTCTTCTTCTTTCTTTTTTGATTTAACTTTTGCAATTTTTTTCCATGTTTTATTATTAATTAATCATATTTTCTATGGTTCAATCATGTTTTATGAAGTATATTTGTGTTTTAAAGCATGACTTTAATCTTTTTGTTCAGAAATGTTATATTAGGGTTCAAAGTAACATATTCTTAATTTTTATTAGTTTTAATGATTTGAATCTCATATATATTATTATCATATTTTGTTGTAGGGTCAATATGATGCATTTTAGAAGTGTTAAGATTGATTTTAAAAGCTTAAACATAACATAAATTGCTCTCCAACCCAATTTTTGATCTGTTGAAAATCATTAAATTTAGTAAGAATAAATATTTACGACATGTGAAATCAAAAAGCATAGATTTGTTTCATAATGATGTATAGATTGTAAAAGAGTGTTAGAAATCTTTTTATGATGTTTTATGGCTTTTCATAGTTTAAATTAATTAATTAAACTGAAAATTTATAAAAACAAATGAAAATACGTTTTTAAGTGTTCAGATTATCTAGTATACTGATCACAACGTACAGAAGCTTCCTATCTAATCGGTTAGATATGTTTATAGTATGTTTCATGAAGTTTTAAAATGATTTTAGCATGTTTAACATGCGTTTCAGATTTTTTAAAATGAAAATTAGGATTTTTAAATAATAAGTTAGCATGAATTATCATATAAGTTAATATTAATTGGATGGATTAATTTGTGTTTGTTTTTGAGGTTTTTCAAGAGTTTTGAGCTATTTAAAATTTGTTCACTTTCTAATGACCACACATTGTATGTTGAGGTTTTATAAAGCTAAGCAAGTTCCGAAAATCAAGTAAGTTGCATAACAAATTAAGAGAATTATGGAATTGAATGAGACCATACAGTGAATGTTTTTGGACAAGTTTTCCATTATTAGAAATTTAGTTAGAGTTGTTGTCAGAACTGTCAACAAGGTTTTCTAATTAGTTTTTGTTTCTCTATTAGTGACTTCGAATTAGTCAACTTGTAGAAGTTGTGGTGGCTCACACTATTTCAGAAGGTACGTAAGTACTGAAAGACAACATAAATTCGAATTCATACTGTGTTGATCCTTTAATGTTATGTATATGTTGTTATGCTTGTTTTGGATTTGAGTTTGACGTTCATCAATTTTTTTAGAAGCAAATCATTTTATATTATTTTGACTTCCATATTGTTGGCAATATAAATTGTAAAAGATTGAATTGGAATGTTATGATCAGTTTATTTGGCCAATAGCTTATTAATAAAAGAAGGAGTTATTAATTTTGTTATTATTCTCTTAATCAACAGTAAAAGTTGTTTGTGATTTAACTCACATGATTAAAAGAGTTAATGAACAAATTTTGTTACTTTTCCAGTCCACGAGTTTAATGTGTGGCAGGAGAAACTAAATAGTAGCCACTCCAGTTAAACGTGTGGTAAAGGAAGTACATGTTATTTAAAAGACACCGTACGATTATTTTTAGAATCAGTTTAAATCAAAGATAATTAAATATGTCCCTTTGCTTGAGATGTGATGCATAATTTTTTATATGATGTTGTATGTGAGTCATGATTTGTTAAAACCGTTAATCACATAAAGTGAAGAGGATTCGCATCAAAATCTTAACATATATACCTTGCGTATGAACAATGAGGGAGTCATATGGAACATGATCTATGATTTCTAATTGGGTATAAGACGTTTGTATCTTCTTCTATATTTTTAATGCAGCTGGAATTCCGTCACGTTATCTTGGCATAGGACTACCTTCTTGGAGTTGCTTCCCCATTTGGTCCTATAGGGCGATTATAAGAAAGGAAACCCTTCAATGCGTAATCTAAAGTATAAAATAATAATTCATTTGTTGAGTCATCATAGGTGAAGATTTTGTCAAAAGTATGATGTCTGTACTGTTTTAGTTCATTTGTTTTTTGTTGCATAGTCCTTTAGTAGTTAGGTACTCTACTTTGTTGACTGTTTGTTTTGTGTGCATGGCTTTGTCTTGGACAACATGGCCCTACATGACTGACTTGTGGCGAGTATGGTTGTCTATAATAAGAACAAGCTACAGAGACAAGTGGCATAAGTCCATTTCATCAAATCACTGGGCTGGAGTGAGAGCGCTTGCCTGTGTATTTTTTGTAGTTTATTAATTTTGCTATGGTTCTAAATTCTAAATTTGATTTGGAGTTGTTTTATTTTAATTTTAACTTCTGTTTTTTTGGTTTTTTTAAGTCCATTACATGGTTCCGAGTGTAATAAAGTTTTTAAGTTGATTTTATTTTGGATGTTTGTTTGATTTGGTTAGAGATTTGTTTTGAAGTTTAAGTTTTTAAATTGGTTTAGGAAGCTTTAACACTTCCGCTGTTGCTACTTTGATAAATGCCTTAGCCGTTATTAGGGTGCGGTAATACTATGGTTTTTTTTTCCCCTTTATTTAGAGTTTAATATTTTATTCTTCTATTTATAATATTTTTTTTTTCGAAAATATATTGAGTTGATAGTTGGAAATTCCTACGGTGTGACAAGGGCCGACCCAGATGCTGCTCCTAAAAAGAGATATTTATGTGGGATGGCACAGTACTACAATATCATCTAAAGGGTATAGGTCCACACTACAAAGAATGCCTAGACCCTAAAAATCCTCTGCGAGACTATGGTTGAGGAATGGACGAATTCCAATTTCTGCAGGAGGAAGAACGTAACATTCCTCAAATTCGCTTCCCATGGCATCCTCATGATCGAAGAAGAGACTTCTTCTTTGACCCGATTACCTTGATCATTCCGCTGGAGAACGGCCCCTCAGGATGTCTTTTTCCGACAAAAATTTACACACCAAAGATCTTTGAAAAAGGGAAAGACTTCCGCGTCTTCCTCCATCCAAAGATCCATTTGCATGGTCAACCTATTGGAACAGGTTTCACATTAACAAATGAAGACAAGGATGGGTACCTTATCAACAACCCAAGATGCTTCGTTCGTCGTCCATTGTAAGTGGCATTTCAACAAGAGAATCTTGACTACCTGCCAACTTATCGTAGCTTAACCCATTGCATAAAACCTTTTATGGAGAACATTGGGTGACAGGCTTGATGTCATAAGAGCCTTGGACAACCTCTTATGGTCAGATAGATACTGGATACACGAACATTAACAAAACTGGTGCGTAATCAATTTACTTGGAAATATGGCACCATACGTCGACCCCTTGAAGGACCTTTCCCGTTGGTCCCTACTTATTTCTCACAATATCTCCCTCTAGAGGAATCCCCTAGAAGTCTTCTAATCGCTAAAGATGGTAAGAATTCAACAGGTTATGGCCACATTCGCAGACAACACGATTTTCTCCCATAATACGGTCAAGATAAATGAAACACTTTTATCCCTCTCTCGACTTGTATCTCTCTGTGGACGACCTACCATCAACCAATAGTCCAATTTCCTCCAACCCATTAGAGGTCAATTTGAATATGGGGGATAGTGATGATGCATTGCATTGGCAAAATTCTAAGCCTTTGTCACTCCTAGAGGAACACAATTCACACATCTACGACAATCACAAAGCTCAGTACATAAGTATCGAATACTATGGGGCAAAGCACGATAATTATTAAATAAAAGAAAAGTATAAACACAGCATACTTTTTATTTACCGTTAACTCTCTTCACCTTAACAAACTCCACGCATATTATTTATTTATTATGTTTACTTTGTATTTCGCGCAGCGAAAGGTTTATTTCCTTTTAAAATCTCCTTTGGGCAAATTTGGGAGCACTCCATGAAGGTATTTACTATGTCCACCTATGTAATGGTATGCACGCTTTTAAAATATAAATAGTAAACGTCTTTTATATCAATTAGAAGCCTAGATCACTGTTCCGTACGACTCCCCCCGTTGTTCATACTAGAGGTATTTCTTCCATAGATATTTGTGCGAATCTCTTTCCTCTTCCCTTTACGTGCATTACCCGGTTTTACAATAGTATGACACCCACATATATCTACATAGAAGCAGGCAGAAAAAAATCAACAAACCATATTAAATTATGCTTAGATGTAAAGTGATTCTAAAAAAAGGATCGGGTGGATTTCCTTTCATTCACTAAACGTCCTTTACCACACATTACTAGGAATGGCTAGCTATTATCTTTCTAAACCACAATTATAAATTGGAGTGGCTATGTAAATAGTTGCTCATTAAACTTTTTTAAACATGTGAATCAAATTCACTAACTACTTTGCTTGCTTTATTAAGCAAACTAATCAACTCATCTAACTCCTTTCTTCTCTATTAACTATTGGCTAACTTTAGATTCTGTTAACATCAATGACTCTGAAATGATTAATAAATACTATGAAAGGTGGAATGTCAAAACTAATATAAGACACAATCATAAACTTTTCAACGTTCATACTAACAACTTCTCATGCAATCAACCAAACAACAAATTCATGTTCACCTTCATCACATGTAAGATCAAACACCAATCATGAAATCTATGTTTTACTATGGGTCTTTACTACTTACAACCTTTATAGTAGTGGTGATCGCCACACAACTTCTAAAAGTCAACAACTACTCGATTCCCTACATAGAGAAACCTCTGACAACTAAATTAAAACACCTTGTGACTAACTTTTACAAAACACTCGGAAACTAACTTTTTATTTGTTAAAATTGCCCAAAACCCGCCCTATACTAGTCTGCCTCTTTTCAAATTCCATACTTTATTTTACAGTTTTTCTTTCGCAAACCTGATTTTCGGTCGATTTCCTCAAAATTGGTAGGTTGTAAAATTGCTTAAAATCACTTAAACCCTTCTAAATATCATATTTCTAATCATAAAAACACTATAGTCATGTCCTAGAGATCATCAAAACACTATAGTTTGAAATGCATGAAATGTTATACTAATTATGTCACATTCTACTACCTTATAGACAGAAACATGGTTAATAAATTACAGCTTTATTATTTATTTAAAAACTCCTTAAAACTCATCGAAACATCATAAATCAAATATAAAACTCTTTTACAATCTAATATCATCATTATGCATCTATCTAGGCTTTAATCTATTTTATCATGAGTAAAACATTTTCATAATATTTTTAACTCTATGTTTTCATGACTTCAAAATTTTGACAGCAATATTAACGCAACTTTAAGACCCGTAAAAACGAATCTAAACTTTAGAAAATCTCACAAAGTCACACTACAAAAAACAATACAATTTAATGATCATATTATAAATTTTACATCATTAAAAACCATCAAACTACAAAATGTCATGATTCATAACACCTAATATTTAAAAAATTTCAGAACAACTTTATAACTTCATATGTTTAACCATAATCTACCTTCATAAAACAAATGTTAAACAAATCATTTACATCCTTGTCTTGATAGCATTTACTTTGTAGTCTCTGAACCATCATTTATCATTGGGCATAACCTTTCACAAGTTTGTTTAATCAAATTAGTTACTACTACTTGGGGTTCTCTTCAACGAAACTTTAGTAATGAAAACTTCACTTTTGATTTATTTCTTTCACTGATAGCATTTATATCGTGTTTTGTAAACAATCATGTTTCACTTGTAGTATCTTTCACAAGTTTGTTTAACAATTATTGCTGCATCTCCTTGTTTTTTTTGTTGTTTTGATAAAAAAAACTTGGCTGTAGATACCAATTAGACTTAATTTACATTCCTTTTACCAAATGGATTCTGGGATCATTTTTAGGGTTATTGTTGGATTATTGATTTGGTCTAACTGGCAAAGATGAAACGAATTATTTAAAAGTGCAATCTAAAGCACCTGGGCAAACATTAAATGAAACGATGAACTCTTCTGTGGTTTTCTTCCATTGCTGTTATGTTACAGTGGGCAATATGTATAATCTTTTTTTCCTCTTGTACAAACGTTCTGTAATTATTTAACTTGTTTTTTCTTTTTTTCTTCTGCTCTTTTATTGGGTAACTAATGTATTTTTTGGCTTGAAAATGCACTGGGACTGCTAATTAAATGATTGAATATTTTTTTAAAGCATTTGCTGCTTTGTTTAAAAGCAATCGTTATCTTGTCATTTGAAATTCTGCAATTGCCCTTTTCATTTTGAATTTATATAATGATTTTTGTTTTACATGAGCATTTGTAAAATGTGTTGTATATTGTGGATTGGTGATGCTTGCAAGACTTTCTAGGGGCTTGTGAAGATTTGATGATGCTATTGAGGTTTGTATATTGTTTGGTCTTGGTTTAGAGGGTCACTTTGTTTTTGAATGAACGGGTCAGATTTTCCTTGTGAGAAAGACTATGGTCAGGGCCGTGATAAAGTCTCTTGTCTTTTTTCCGAGATAGTTTGGTCTCTATTTGCTGCTCCTTCACTACAGCGCCTACTCATTAAAGAAGCTGCCTGCTTTCCTTCTCCTCTGCATTAACGCTGCTTTTTTTCTTCTCCAACCTCATTAACGCTGCTTTTGCTTCGCCTACGATTAAAGTTGCTTCTTCTGCTTCGATCGCTTCTCCCACTGATTAAGTGCTGCTACTTACTCTTTTACTTCTCGGACATGTTGCTGCTAGGTTGTTTGTTTTTTATCCTTGTTTAACATTTTTGCTTTTTGGTTCTTAGTGTTTGTATGTTGTTGTTAATATACAAGTCTTATGTATATACATACTTTCAAGCATTTATTTGCATAATATTGCAAAAAAAATAAAAAAAACTTTAATTTTTGGGGTGCTTATTTTTTGCTGTGGTTGTTGGGAAAACCGCAACAATAACTAAGAAATATTTTTTTTTGGAGGAAACCCCTTATTTGATGCGGTTTTTCAAAGAACCGCACCAAATCAATGGTTTCCCTAAAAAAAAAACAGTTTTTTTTGCTGCGGTCTACTACAAAACCGCAGCAAATAAGTTTACATTGGCAAAGCGGTTGGACCACTGCAAAAACAAATGCTTATTTGCTGCCTCATCGCATTTACTGCGTCGTCCGAACCGGAGCAAATACCCAGGTTTTGACCGCATCAAATAGCTTGTTTATACTACTTCCGATATGGGAGGAAAGAGATGTGGCCGACTAGGTGGCTCTTCGCATTAGCGACTAGTGGGCGAGGGGCGTGTCGTGAGTAAGGCGGCAAGAATTAGTAGCGACGGATTTGTTTTTCCGAATATTGAACTCTTTTTTTTTCTCTTTGAAGTCTAATTCACTAGTATGAAAAATAAATCTAAAAATTTTCTAATTTAGAGGGGTGTTATAGTGCCCACAAGTCGGTTTTTGGCCCATTAAGATTAAAAATATTAAATGTTTGAAATTTAACTTTTGTACCTTGTTTAAAAACAATTTAGAAAACTTTAGAAAAAAATATGTTATTTCTGAAACTTATTAAAATATTTACTAAAGCAGAAAGTAACATGAAATATACGTTAACTTGAGAACATAAAATTATTAATTAACCATTTATTTAAATTTCTTTCTTTCTGAACTAAATTCTCAATAAAAATACTAAAAACATCATATAAAGATAGCGCAAAAACTTCTTAAATAACGTGAAATATGAATGTATTAACACAGCTAATACCTCCTTAGAAAAAGTGTCATCCCGAACTTAAGGTGTAAATTATTGTATGGAACTTGAAGTAAAGACTAACATTTAATTTAAAACTTTTCGGTTTTAATCCTATGTTTGTTGTAGACTTTAGACATTTAACTCCACCTTCCTTCTGTCAACTTTTTAGTAAATAGACATAATCTTTAATACTAGAAACCTAAAAACTTACAACAATTTAGGTAAAAAAGTGCGCAATTATCTCGCACTCGACCTCCCTTAAGAATCGAGTTACATCTCGCCGAAACTCTCTAACCTGAAATCACTACTCCGATACTTTTCTCTCTATATCCGCGCTTCCCATGTTGGCTAATCTTTTCGCTTTCTTGTTTAACCACGACACCTTCACTATTTTGACACTTTTGCCTATGAGTAATCCCGAACCTTACTATCAGTCTTTTAATTGGCTTTAATTGGCTTCTCTTTAAAGGTTAAACTTTGTCTAACTCTATTTTCAGGTTGCAACACATCACATGAAGACATTATGAACTTGCTCAACTCCATTGGTTAATACTAGCTTGTAGGCGACTTCCATCCTTATAATACTCATAGGGTCCATGTAAATTTGGCTCTATTTCCCTTCTTTTTCCGAACCTCATTACAACTTTTCCATAGTGATACTCTTAAATAACACCTTACACCAACTTCGAACAACACCTCTTGACGCTTTTGGTCCTCATAAGATTTCTGTCTATCCTGTGCTTCTTGAATTTTTGCTTTGTATCGCTCTACTGTATTGGAGTTTCCTCATTCAAACTGAGGTCCTCAGCAATCACTATCTCACTATGTCACTCCAACATAAGAGCTTCTCTGCCTTCCTGCCATACAGGGCTTCAAAAGGTGTCATGCAATTGACTTGCATGGTAGCTATTGTTGTATGAGATTCCAATCAAATCCAACAATCCGCCCAAATCCCTGAAATCCATTATACAAGCTCTCAGCAATCCCTCCAGTCTATATATGGTTCTCTTTGTTTGTCCATCTCGGTTTGCTGGATGGAACAAGCCAGTATAAACAAAAAAACAACAAGAAAAAAAAAACTATCGATCGTGACCCCCCCAGCTGACTTATAATCTTTCCACCACAACCCTGATGGTATCATTTTTTGCTTTCCTCCTCGACTCTTGGGCAAGCAAGGTTTAACAAAATCCATGGAACTATGCAGTCCCAACCTCAATGCTGGTATTTCCAGTGGTTGAAACTTCTCTCCTGTGCCCTATTGTTTTGCTCAAATTGTTCAGCTTTTTGCACAAGTAAGGCCACTTACTCACGAATTTAGGCCTTCCCTTTTCATTCTAGGCCGCAATACACAACTTTTCAAATCCTTATACAATTTATCACCTCAAGGATGAACTGAGTATGGCGTGTTAGGACCTTCCTTTCATAACTTCTGCTGCTTTCAAATCTTCATATTTTTTGTGTACACACCACTTCCTTTAAAACTTCCAGCTTCCAGCTTCATGGATTTTTGAAGTCTATAGCCTTCCGTTTCCTGCCTCATTTCGCCTTTATTCTATCCTGTTTCACAATCTTCATCCTGGTTCTCTTCTCCATGATCTCTTTACACATGTTGGTTGGATATAAAGATCACAAAGTATTCCTTCCAAATCTCCTCCCTCACTATTGCAAATTCCAGTCTCCCATGTTTCGAAGTACAGCTCGGTTAGCGACCACAGAAAATTCACACTCCATGTTCTGTTTTACGACTTAGAGCATCCGCAACCACATTGGCCGTCTCTCTTCCTGTATGGATATCTACCTCATAGCCGTTGATAATTCAGACACTCCTCCTTTGTCGCATGTTCACAGAAACGCCTATTTGCGTGAAAAAAGTACTTAAGTTCTTGTGGTCCGTGTAGAATTTCTACACTATCACTCCATCACAAGTAGTGCCTCCATATCATCAAGCAAACACCATCCGCTGCTGAGTCTCGAGATTGTGGGTGGATAGTTTGCTTCGTATAGGCTTCAATTGTGCTCTCCAAGCATACGCAATCACTTTCTAATTCTGCTTCGACACAATTCCCAAACCATTTTTGACAGCATCACTATACACATCACAAAACCACTCCATCTAGCAAGTCAGCACTCTGTCATAAGTCAAACGCTCCTTTAAACTCGAAATGCCTCCTCACACTTATACTCCAAACAACTTACAGTATATCTTCCTTAACAACTTCATCGGCTTAGCAATCCTCAAAGTCTCACAAACTTCTATAATATCTTTAAACCCAAGAAACTTCGTAGCATCCGTCACATTCTTAGGTGTAGCCCCTACTCTTTCAACTTCTTCGATTTTTGGCCTAGATCTAACTTCCACCTCCCCTTTTGACACAAATGCCCCCAAAGATGCGACTTCTCTCCTTCTTCTCCAACCAATTCACATTCGATAATTTAGCATACAACTTATTCCCCTTAGGTCATCAAATTGTCCTTAACTTTTCCACATGCTCTTCCTTACTCTTAGAGTCAACCCAAATGTCATCTAGAAGGCTACCACAAAACCACAATCCAAGAACCATTGAAAGTCCTATTCATTCAGTCCATGAATTGTTGGCACATTTCGTGAAACCAAAGGATAATAGTGAACTCTAATGCCCCATACCTCGTAACAAAACCTGTTTTTTGGTATAGTCCCTCATTAGGCAATTCTCAGTTGTGATCTATCCTTTAAAAGACATTAGCTCTTTCATCAACTGATCCACCAAGTCATCAATCCTCGGTAAAGGATACCTTGTTCTTGATCGTCAGCTTATTCAATCCTCAGAACAACAACTCCCATCTTTCCGTCTTCACAAATAGCACGGGTGCGCCCCAAGGTGAAGTCACTAGGCCTAATGGTAACCTTTCTCCAACAATCGCTTTAACGCTCTTCAACTCAACTCCATGTGCAGGTGTCCCTCCTTATGGTGGCTTTGGAAATGGTTGCTTTCCTTGGAACTAAGTCATGGTGAGTCATTTCTCGCTTCTGTGGCATTCCGGATCTCGCCGAACACACTCCTTAGGAAATCCCTCACTAACCCCCATCAATGTCCTCTGAGCTTGGAAGACTCGACATGATCTACATCCCCTCACACTACAAAGGTAATTGGGAAACCTCTCTTCAATAATACCTCCTTCCATAGCTCACTTTTTGCCCTTATAACTAAAAGAATTTTCGCAGCTCACACAAATCGCATCTCTTATGTTCACTCAACCAATCCATCCCCAGAATCAACTTCAAATTCACCCAACTCAAACCTCAATAGGTTAGTCTTAAACGCCACTCCCTCAATCTTATCGGGACATCCAAAAATGTCCTTGAACACTGTACTTCTTGTCCTGTGGTACACTATTGCATAACTATTAGATCTTACTTTTCTCCCAAAACAGGCATTAACTTTTTCCAACAACTTAGTGGATACAAACAATATGTTGGCACTATAAATCAAAAACGAAACTTTAATACGGAAAGAGTAATAGAAAAAGTACAATAATCCATCCTTACTGACATCCCCTTCACTTTCGAGTCACATTCCTGCTTTCCAGTATGCGAGATTTAGGTTTACTCCTCCATATCCACTTCCATTCGTACTTAGCTGGTTACATTCTTTTCCTCCATACTTCTGACCTCCAACTGAATTCCCTTTGGATTTTGACCCTTTCCCTTCTTGTCCCTTTCCTAGAGAAGCCTCATACTTATGGTGTCCAAGTTTTTTACACACCAACAAGTCCACTAGGGTTCCCAGCACCATCCTTACCTTGGTGATTAGGACCTTTTCTTACAGAAGCACCACGACCACCTCGATTAAGTGTCCTGCAACCTATTTCCATTTCTTTAGCTGGCTTTCCCCAAAGTTTCCCTTATTTCTCTGTAAGTTATCATCGAATTGAGGTTTCTTAAAATCCACCATGCTCGCTGGTTTTGGCTTTAACTTTCCTCCACCATCCTTTCTTTCTCCCTCGTCTCACCTTCTTTTCCATCTCCTTCGTCCTCTTGTCTGGTGGCATACCATGTGCAGTCTCTACTATTACCTCAATCCACGGACTCAAAGACTTTTTCGGCTAGTTGCAACTGAATGTCTATGGGCAACCCTCTCTCAAAACTCCTTAGCAAACCTAGACAACTACTTAGCTATAGTAATCCAATTGCCTCACTACATCATTCCGCTGATTGTTGTTACGTTTATCCATCTATTTCTCTTGTACAGGGATAAGACTTTTGCATTAACCTATGTCTAACTTTAAGTAGAACAACATAATGCTTATAACATAACATAAAAACATTTTCTCAATTCGTCTCACAAATATATTTCAATTCATTTAGAGCGCCTGATTCACTTGATTTTGATTGTTTACACAACCTCCATATAATTAATCACATATAAAAAAAATTCCCTCGTTGTGCTCTACTCAAGCATCATTTCCAAAGAAACTGCCACCATCACTTATCCCTTTAATGCTAATAATGGTTCTTAATGCTTAGTTTCCCTAAAAGTTCCTTCGTGGCGCTTATTGGCCACTTATTCGCGAAGAAAATAACCAATCTAAGATGTCCAACATCCTAACATCACAATACTAGAAAATCTTAATCTAAACTAAAACTCATATTCATAACAAAACTTCTAAACATTAACAATCCTGCTTGTCCTAGATCCCCCATATTTCTTATGTATGAACTCAGGATCTTTCTTTAAAATCACTTCTAATCTTCCTCACATCTTCATCCATGTCTTCTTTTTAGATCAAGTTCAATTTTCTTCATCTCCGAATCAGTGACTAAGTCCCAACACACCGGATCACTGGATTTGGATTCTCAAATCCATAACATGAACTATCCTTCGACTCCATATCTCTGAGAACCTGAATGGCCGCTTCATTTTCTTATTGCATCATTCACTTGATCACTGGGACGGTGTGGGTGGGGTCTCCTCACCTGCATTCGCTTCAGAAACTCTTGCTCCTTCTATCTGCAAGCAATCTTCCAAGTACCACTTCCAATCACAACCCCGTTGACCATTTTGATCGTATACTTACTGTAGTTTTGAAGTCCTCATGAAATGAAAGTTACTAAACTAACGGCCTTGATCTCCAAATAAGGTGGACGATTTTGTAAGCAATTCGCAATTAAATCAGACACACTGATCCGGGTTTGGATCCCACTGTTGTTAACGCTCAGTAATGACCTCATGTATGAATTTGTAGAAACTAATTATCTTCCATACAGACTCAGGGTGGACTCTCAAAATCTCTTCTTGCCGCAGTTCCATCTGACACACACCCATCCATTTCCCTTACTGGCATATTATTCCACCATCCTGTAACAACACTAAAACTAATGGGCCATCCTTCCCCATAAAAGACAAAAAAAAAAAAAAAAAAAAAACAAAAAAAACAAAGCTAAACAGTTTCACAACAAAAAGGTTGGTTGGCTAACATACACTTTCTTCTACCATAACTATCCCATAGCAACACATCAAAACACAACTTAAATGCATGAAGGAAAACAAAGTCTATCCTACATGCCAAACTTCCTACACAATCTCTCACACCTGATATGAAGCAATAACACATCATACATACCTAAATTCCCTTGCAACCTGTACATGTATGTAATTTTAAAACGTTTTTTTTATTGGAAATTACTACTTTAGAAAAAAATTTTCCAATTCCAGTCATTTTCAAAATAAAGAACTTCCTTTTTGCAAATAAAAAACTTAGGGTAAACTCCCAAACTAAAATTATTTTATTTCTCAAACTACATCTCTGGTAAGCACTTTGTAACAACACAACCCTTCAATTCCTAACTTTCCTCTCCTTTAGATTTTCCCGGATATATAATAAAGAATAAATAATACTAATGCTCCTAATAAGTAACATCTATAGTACTTCTAATAGAATGATTTAAGCCATTATAAAAAGTTTGCACAAGTAACCAATCAGGTATTCCATGGTGAGGACATTGATATAATGATTCATATAATGATTCTAAATCATTTTGAGTGAAATTAGTGATATCATTACGCAATTTAGCAGTTTTAGAATGCGGGTAAAATCTATTAGAAAAAGCTTGTGATAAAGAAGTCCAAGTAGTAAAAGGATTAGCAGATTTAGAAGTTAACCATTTCTTTGCTTTATCCTTTAGTGAAAATGGAATCTAAGTCTAATATCGATCTTCATTACCCCCCATTTAATTTTAATGTAATCACATTTTTCAAGAAATTTTAAATGTTCTAAAGGACAATTCATCAATATCCACCAAATTGGATTTGTTTAAACAATATGAATTAATGCAGGTTAAGTTCAAAAATTATTAGCTTGACAGTAGGTCTTACTATACTTGTAGAGGTGGAACTAGCATCGGGCATTCCATACTCACGCAACGTCTTTGCTGTTGGTTCTACCATATTTTCAGATTCTGAGAAAAGTAACTCCAAGTTAGGAACAAACAATTCTTCCTCCAACCTTTGTTGTCTCCTTAATGCACGACACGTTCTTTCTATTTCTGGATCAAAAGGAATTAAAGAACGATTAGTACGTGGCATAAACCAATAAGAATAACAAAAAAAAAGAACTAAACAGATGGTACTAAGCTAAAAAAATTGCAGAAATAAAGATAATGTCTAAATTAATACGACAATTTCTATGGTATGATATTGATTATTGCCTCCCCGGCAACGGCGCCAAAAAACTTGATCGGGCCTAAATCTACCGCAAGTGTACGGGTCAGGTACTGTAAATATAGGGTGAGCGAAGTATCGTATCCACAAGGAGGTCTATTCAAGTACCAAATTAAGAAACCAAAATATTATTTAGACGACGAAAATCAATAGAAGAGTAATACTAAAAATATAAATAATAAAAATCGCAAACTAGTAAAATCGATAAACAAGTACAAGAAATTCTAGGTTCCGGGTTTCACCAATTACTCTCTATAATGATATTAAATTAATCGTCGGGTTGAATAAATATGACATAACAATGATCGAATTACCAATAGTATGTTATCTCCTCTCCCAAGGTAGAAAACGTATATTTAAATCAATATTATGTCTACTCTCGTGATCACAATGAGTTGAAATAAACTCATTAAGAATAGGAATTCAATAAGACCACCCCAAGTGTATAACTATTCCTAAAATTATACTACTTGAGTTTTAATAATCCCACGACNCTTGACGTTTAATAATCCCACGAACTAGTATTGAACGTTCACTCCCGCTAATAATACAATACCTTAAACATACAATTAATTTGCCAGATTAAGAGTACGAATTAAAACAAGATTATTAAATTGCAATCATATAAATTAAACCCAAACAATATAGTTTAAATCATGTATAGAAAATAAGAGACTACATCCCTAACCTAGAACAAAGGAAATTAGCCAGACATGGAGATTAAGAAAACACCCAAATCGTTTGAGAATGAAAAATTAATACTTGACATAGTAATTAATCAAAATCAAGCAATAGGACAGAATTAAACAAGTTGAGAGAAGAAAACTCAGTTGACTCCCGCTCAATTGCTAGCTATCTGCTTCGTTGCTTCTCCTCCGTCAATGTGCTGCTGTTGCTGTTCGAATTCCTCTGTTTCGTTATGTACTGCTCAAACTCGTCCTCGCTGCTGCCCTCTTCCGTGCTCCGTAGTCTCGTGTCTCTTTAACCGTGGCTTTTTGTGAGGGTTTCCCTGCTTTGTTTTCTTGTGTGCCGCTGCTCTTCTATTAGGAAAAGTGTTGGGGCTTTATGAGATAATGGGTTTTTCAACCCATTATTCTATTTCTTTTTTTTTTATTTTCTTATGGATGTTGCAGCACGTAAGTCTTTGCTTGAAGTCTCATGGGTTTTAGGAATTTATACCCATTATCTTTATTATTATACTTCATCTTGTATTATGGGCCATAGTTGTATTTTATTTCCTTGCACTAGCAACAATAACCTGTAAATAGAATAAAGATAGACATTTTAATTTTCTTTTCCAAATATTCCATAACACAAGCATATTAGGGTACTATTAATTAATATTGATCCATTAAGCTTAAATAGAAAAACTCCTAATAAAACATTAAAATCTATATAAACATATAATTTATACTCCAAAGTAGTATTAAAATGATATAATGAAGTTCATAAAATATGAACTTATTAACTCAAATATGAACTTATCAGAGCAGCAGCAATAAACCAGCTTATCATTTGCTGCTGTTGTAGGCAAAACCGCAGCAAATAGTGGGAATTCCCACCAAAAAAAAACTTTATTTGCTGCGGTTTTCTAGAAAACCGCAGCAAATAACCACACAAAAAATATTTTTTTNCTAGAAAACCGCAACAAATAACCACCCAAAAAAATAATTTTTTTTTTTTTGCTTTTTTATGCTAAATTATAGCCAGAATGTTTGTATATGTACAATAGTTGTAATAACAACATTACAGCAGCATTAGAATAATAACATCAATCTCAAATGTTATACATACATAATAATTAATCTTTTCAACCTCAATACAATTATATTACAAAAAAAAATTTAAATTCATATACAAACACAATTACATCTCAGTCTAGGGAAAAAAAAAACAGCTACTGGAAAAAATTATCAAAAGCATAGCATGAAAGCAAACAACTAGGCAAGCCCAAAAGCATAAAATAAAGGCAGCAAGTACCACTGATGAGAACCCAAAGCAAAAATTGAGTCATACAGGGTCCTATTAAGGTCTCTGAACCCATAAACTCAGCATTCTTAGCAAAGAGGTAGCAGGGGCAAATGAGACCTACACAGCCTGCATAAAAAAACAAATAGGGTTGAATCAGGAATCAAGAATTCAAGAAATTATGCAAGCCTCAGTGAGCTTAAGTCATACAATAACTTAGCGGTCATAGACATAAAAAGCTTAAGTTTAATTGCAAGATATAAAGGAAATACTGATCATAAACGCGATGTTGAAGAATTTATTCACTGCTATTCGTGTCTTACATGCCCAGCTTACCTTGACATAGTTGATAAGTTCTTGAAGGAGATGAGTACAGAGTTTTTCGGTCCTCATCAAGCCTCATCTCCGAAGGCTGACTATTCGAAGCCTGTATGGAAAGTAGTAAAAGTTTAATTTAGGAATTGCACAAGTTTTTTTTTCTTTGATTTGTTTTGGTTTGAACTTTTTAACGTTTTGATTATGTTTGTCAGTTGTCAATGATTTTCTAGGCTTTGAATAATGATATTTACAGTGTTTTTACTGAATGGTTGTACTTTACAACCTTGTAACATCAGTATTTAACGGTTTTTTATGTATGTAATGAGTAATGTATTTTTACTGTCTTGGAAAATAAATTCATCTAGTACAGATGATGAAACGTACAACCCATGTATGAGAGTATGAGTAAAGTTAAATGAGCTATATAAAGAGAAGCTGCTTGCTTAAACAAAGATTGCTCTTGGTATATCAGTATTCAATCCGTAGTTGTAGCGGATATATACAAGCATACTCCCATTAGCCGAACTATCACCTACCAACCAACTATCACAGTCACTCACTCACACTCTCTTTCACAGTCACTCACTTACACTCACAGTCACACACAGTCACTCACTCACCTACTGTCACTGACTTACTCAATGTCTCACTTGCACTCAATCACACATTCACTCACAAAGACCCCCCAAACCTGAACCCATAACCACTACCTTAACTAAATCGATTCATAAGTATCCCAATTTACATCTCGAACAATCCCCAACAATCCCAATTTCACACAAACCCCAACACACACTCTGTAGCTCATACAATCACTCTCACTCAGTCACTCACAAACGCAATCACTGAATCACTCACACTCACTCACTTAGTCACTCACTCACACACTCAGTCACTGAATCACTGACACACTCACTCTCTCACTCACTTACACTCAGTCACTCACACACTCACTATCACAGTCACATAGTTGCTCATAGAGTCACTAACTGACTCAATCAGTCTCTCAGACTCACACACTCACAGTTTCACACACTCACTCTTTCAATCACACACTCACACTCACTCATACACTTACACACTCAGAGTCTCTCACACTTACACACTTACACTCACAGTTAAGCCAACAACAGTCACAACAACCAAAAGCCCCAACATAAAACATCTAACACAAAACCTACAAATTTCTGCCAAATTCAACAAAAAACTCAACATTTCAGCCAAATTAAATTAAAACAATCAAAATTAAGAAATTCAACCTCTCTGAAATTCTGAAACAACCAACTACGCAACCGCATATCCTCGCGAAATCAACCGTCATCGCGAAATCACTTGACCTTTGACATATGATCGTCCCTTTGACATCCGAACATAAAAAAAAATTCAAAGAAATCATAAAAGAAATCAGGAGATATATAAGTAATTTAATCATAAAAAAACAAATTTAATACCGGAAAAGGTTCACTCAAAATAGAGATTTTTACCCATACCCATAACCCTAATACCGGAAAAAACTAATTAGAGTAGATTAAACAATATTAGTTATAAAAATAACGAGAAGATTGAATAAAAAATCAAAAAGATTGACTCAATTATAAAACACCAGTAGAGAAGTATGATCAACAACCACAATAATCAATCGAAAAAACTTTAAAATTTTCAGTACAAATTTATAATCAATGAACAAAATCTTAAAGAAAAACAAGTTAATTACAACCAATCAAATAAATAATAAATCACACAATTATGAATCAATTAATATAATACAAAAATAAAACAAAAATTAAGATTTAAATTACTCACCACAATTTCAGATCTGCTTAAGCGTGTAATTATTTACATCTTCTAAAATCAACGAATCAAATACATCGCAAAAGTTTCAAGTCACATCAAACGGATAATCCATCATTTCAGCAAAAATCAATCAAAGAAATAAATAAATAACTATCATGAAATCAATAAACAATACTAAAATAAAAAATTGAATAACAAAATCAAATCTAAACAAAGTATTACAGAAACCAAAATAGCAGAAATCAACCTTCAAGAAAAGGAAATCTCGCAAATCGATGATCACAAGATAGATCATGAAACGATGGAATTGAATGGTCGAGAAAGAGAATGGTCGAGTGAGGAAGAGGCGAGATGGAATTGAAAGAGGCGAGAATGAGAGAGTAAATTAGGGTTAGAGAGGGAGAGAGGAAATTAGGGTTGAAAGCATCAGACGAAAGTGAGGGGAAAAATAAGGGGGTGGGTTTATATATATGTTGGTTTTAATATGGGCTTGGGTTTGGACCTTTTTATCCGTTTTTTTTAGTTGGGTTATTTGCTGCGGTTGAACCGCAACAAATAGTTTCAACGCCTATAAAAAAAAATAAAAGGGAACTATTTGCTGCGGTTATCAAAAAACCGCAGCAAATCTTCCGCAGCAAAATCCATTTTTTCCACTAGTGATAAGAGACCACAAGGAAAAGTCCAACCACCTGAGATACCAGGGTGGAAATGGGATTGCGTATCAATGGACTTTGTAACTTTCTTGCCAATGTCGAGGAATCAAATGTATGCCATATGGGTTGTGATGGATAAGCTTACTAAGTCAGCGTGTTTATACCTATGAAAGAGACTTGGAAAATGGAACAACTTGCAAAGGCTTACATAATACATTTTGTGAGGCTACATGGAGTTCCAAAGGATAACATGTCAAATAGGGATTCTAGGTTTTTCTTCGAAATTCTAGAAAAGTTTCCAGAAGAACTTTGGTACAACGTTGAAGATGAGTACGGCATTCCATCCAGCAACCGATGGACAAATAGAAAGAACCTTACAAACTTTGGAGGATATGCTAAGAGCTTGTATAATGGATTTTAAAGGGAATTGGGAGGATTACTTAGATCTCATCAAGTTTTCATACAAAAATAGCTACCATGAAAGTATTGGCATGGCACCTTTTGAAGCTTTGTATGGAAGGAAGTGCAGAAGCCCCTTATGGTGGAATGACATAAGTGAGACAGTGATTCTAGGACCCCAATTGATCGAAAAAACCATAGAAAAAATAAGGGTAATACAAACAAAGATTCAAGCATCACAAGATAGACAAAAGTCCTACACAAACCAAAAACGCCAAAAAGTTGTGTTTGAAGTTAGCGATAAGGTGTTACTTAAGTTATCACCAATGAAAGTGTTGAATTCCTAGATTTTGTTTTGAATGATGACAAACCACATTGATCTATTATGTAGTATGCAAGTTTATGTTTGCATGTGCACGTACTAAAGAAACAAGTTCAATGGTGACAAAATAAAGCTCGAGAGCCAAATCTTGAAGTTTGCATGAAGACCAAGCTCATAGAGTCTAAATCTTAGGTCTTAGATGCAATGTAAGTGGTATGAAGGTTGACATATGCACTATAAAGATTGAGATACAAAGATGCACTAATTATGAGTGACAAGGAACTTAAGTTACACTACAAAAAAAAAAAAAACAGTTATTTTTGACGGAAAAATTCCGTCGCAAAAAAGTGTAATTCCGTTGCAAATGGCATTAGCGACGGAATTCCGTCGAAAAATAGCCGTCGGAATTTTGGGTGTCGCAAAAACGGGAATTTGCAACGGAATTAGCGACGGAGTTTTGACAATTTCCCGACGACCTGAGTTGTTTGAGTTGTGACAAGATTTCTGACGGAATTTCCGACGGACACAAGTCCATCACGCCCACACCCACACCCAAGACTAACCCCACCCACAAAGAACCCCACCAACCCCTAATCTGTCCCCCACCCAGAATCCCACCAACCCTAAAACTCACACCCACACCCACCACCCCTTAACCCAGACTTAGACCCACACCCTCCGAACCGAAAACCACAACCCACAAACAATCCATACCACCACTCCATAACCTAGATCCACCACCTCAAACCCCCAACTCGAACCACAATCAAAACCCCAATTCAAACCTCAAACCCTCAATTCGAACCAAAAAATATTCGAAGAAGAGAGAAATTTGAACCCAAATTTGAAACAAAAATCACCAAATTTAACCAAATTCGAACAAATCACCAAAACCCCTAAATTTGCATGAACCCTAAATCACCAAAAGCAACAAATTTAAACCCCAAGTCCGAACCAAATTTGAACAAAAAATTCAAAAAAATTTGAGCCCCAAATTTGAACAAAAAGCACCACAAAAACCCAATCAAAATCGAAGCAATAAATTAAAGGAAAACGAACAAAAAATAAAAAAGAAACTACATACCTTCACTACTAGTCACCATCCTTACATGTTTTTGGTAAATTTGAACAAAAAAACCTTAGATCTAGGGTTTTTGAGGTCAAATTTGACGGAAAAAAACAAGATCTTCACATCATGGTTGTTTGATGTTGTTGTTTTCTGTTAATTCTTGAGTATTTTTGCGTTAAAAAAAATATGATTAACACTACAAGATAGAAAAACGAGAAAGGAGGAAGAAGACGAAAGAAAAAGGAAGAAGGAGAAGAAAGAAAAAGATAAATGAGGGAGAGAAAGAAGGCGACAGAGAAGAAAGAAAAAGGAAGAAAGGAAGTTAGAGAAAAAACAATGAAAAAGCAAGAAGACAGGAAAACAATTAAAAAAAGAAGTGAGAAAGAAATAAGTGAAAAAAAAAAAAGAAAAGAGGAAGTGAGCGGCGTGTGAGAGAAGAGGGGGTATTAATACAATAATAGTTAGGGTTAGAAAAAAATTAATTTGTGACGGAATGTTGTTTCACAAATTTCCGAGGGAATAAAATTCCATCACAAATTTGCGATGGAAAATTCCGCCGTGAATTAATTTTTTATAAATGAAATTTTGTCAATAATTTCTAATTTGTGACGGAATTTAATTCCATCACAATCGCAAATTAGTTTTTTTTTTTTAAATTGAAATATTGTCTATATTTCTCAATATCCCGTCGGAATTGTCAAAATTTTGTCACATATTTGAGACATTTGCGACGGATTTATTGTCCGTCGGAAACAATCCGTCGCAAATCACCCTTTTTCTTGTAGTGTTACTTGGCATACATAATTATAAGTAAACTTGGCTGTCTGGAACAGTCGGGGAACAGCGCTGAACTAGTCCCCTAGAGTTTACTTCATACATCCGTATTTTAGGAAAGTTTCTTTCTGCGCAAAATTGTTTTCAAAAATAAGACGGATGCTAGGATTGGTATGCAAGGAAAATATTCTTAAGTACGGGAAGTATGTTATATAATATTGTGCTGATATTATTTGATTTTAAATAAAATTCGTAAGAATATTTTCCCGAAATTATTTCTATAATTCCAAGGAAAAATTATCTTACTATATTATATGTGATACTAGCCAAAGGCGTATTTAAGGATTTTTGCTAGCATACCACCAGTACGACTTTTCCACGAACAAAAAACAAAAGCTAACGAATTGCAAAAGCTCTCTCTAAGTCTCAATCTCGCATAAACCTCATAACCACATTAAGGTCTAAATATTCTCTCTTTTATAAGTATTTAGGTTAATTGTTATTGAGAGACAAACTATTTATGAGTTCAGTTTGCTGGGGAAGTTGATGTGGGATCATCTTCATTGGAACCTTCATAGTTAAAGGTTGAGACGAACTTCCATAGGTGGAAGTTGGGGAATCATATTGCGCATAGGTGCATAATTGATTGAGTTTTATTCGTTTGTTATTCTGAGTTATTTAATAAAAGAGTGAGTGAATAATGGAGGACGTAGACTTATTAGAAGTCGAACCTCGTTAAATCTTGGTGTTGTTTATTTTATTGCATTATTGTTTCCGCTGCTTGAGAACTGGTTCTAAACTGTTCCTATAATTAATTGAAAATTTTACAGCAACCTTATAACACTCAATTAACCCCCTCCCCTCTTGAGTGTCACTTGCACTTTCAGAAAGGAGTAATGAGGTTCAGAAAGAAGGGAAAATTAAGCCCAAAATACATAGGACCCTATGAGATATTGCAAAGGGTTGAAAAAGTGGCCTATAAGTTAGCATTACCAATGGAGTTCAGCAACGTTCACAATGTCTTTTATGTGTCTCAACTAAGAAAGTATGTTCCAGATGAGTCACATGTGTTACAACTTGAAACAATAGAGTTAGACCAAAGTTTGACCTATGAAGAGAAGCCAATTAAGATCCTAGAAAGTAAGTTTAGGGATACTCATAGAAAAAGTGTCAAAATAGTGAAGGTATTGTGGTCTAACCAAGAAACTGAAGAAGCTACTTGGGAAGTTGAAGATATGATGAGAAAAAAGTATTCAGAGTTATTTTAGATTTTCAGGTGAGTGAGTAGAGTTACGGGGATGTAACTCCATTCTTAAGGGGGGTTGAGTGCGATCTAATTTCGCGCGTTTTATCCTCAATATTACAAGTTTTTATGAGTTTTTACGACTTTTAAGTAAAAGTTTTATGTCTGTATACTAAAAAGTTGTCAAGCGAAAGTTATGTAAATGTCTAAAGTATACAACAACATAATATTAGAATGAAAAAGCTTGAAGTAAATGTAGTCTCTATTCAAATTCCATAAACTACTTTACAAAAAGTTTCGGGACGAAACTTGTTTGAAGGGGGGGGTAGACTGTAATACCCCATATTTTCACGTATTTTAAGAAATTATTTTTGTATTTTATACGTGTGATTTTAATATTTTTATTGAAAAGTTGTATTCAGTAAGAATATTAAATCAAGGAATTTAAATAAATTATAATTCAAAATAATTATTTTGTATTTATAGATCATATTTTATGTTTTATAAAATATTTTGAAAAGTTTCTAAAAATAGAATTTTAAAGATTTTCCTAATTTTTATAATGGCAAGGGCATAAAAGTATTTTCCACTATTTAGGATAACTATGGGCTTTCACCAAATCCTAGTTTGGGGCTTATAAATACCTCTTAAAACCCAATTTTCATATTTTATCTTACAAATTGGTGATTTAGGATTCCACAAATTTAGAGAGAGGAAGAAAAAAAAAGGAGAGAGAAAGAGAGAGAGTTCGAAAAAAAGAACAAAAAGAGAAAAAAAAATTCCTTGCTCGGTTTTGGCAAAGGGAAGAAAAAAGATTGTTGTGCTTGCGCCCTCGCCGGACTACCTGCTGCCGCCCTCGCCGCCGCCTGCTCGTCCGTCAGCCACCCCTTGCTCCTCCACTATTTTGGTATTTTCGAACAACTTAAGAAAAAAAATTCTTCTTCTTTCTTTTTGATTTAACTTTGCAAATTCATGTTTATATTTATGATTAATCATATTTCTATAGGTTTCAATCATGTTTTATGAAGTTATAATTTGTTTTAAAGCATGAATTAATTTGTTGTTCAAGAAATTTTATATTAGGGTTCATAAAGTAATGATATTCTTAATTTTTATTAGTTTTAATGATTTGAATCTCAATATATATTATTATCATGATTTGTTGTAGGGTCAATTTATGATGATTTTATGAAGTTTAGATTGATTTTTAAAGGCTTTAAACATAAAATAAATTGCTCTCCAATTTTTGATCGTTGAAATCATTAAATTTAGTAGAATAAATATTACGAACATGTTGAAATCAAAAAGCATAGATTTGTTTCATAATGATGTTAGTAGATTGTAAAAGAGTGTTATGATGAATTTATGATGTTTTTATGGGCTTTTCATGAGTTTAAAGTTAATTAGTAAATCTGAAAATTTTATAAAAACAAATGAAAATAAGTTTTAAGTGTTCAGATTATGCTAGTATGATCACACGTTAATTCTATAATGTTAGATATGATTTATAGTATGTTTCATGAAGTTTAAAAGTGATTTTAAGCATGTTTAACATGCTGTCCAGATTTTTTAAAATGAATAATTAGGATTTTAAAGTATATAATTAGCATGAATTAATCATATAAGTTAAGTATTAAATTGTATGATTAATTTGTGTTGTTTTTGAGGTTTTTCAAGGAGTTTTGACTATTTAAAATTGTTGTTCACTTTTCTAAAGTAACACACAATGTATGTTGAGGTTTTATAAAGCATAAGCAAGTTTCCGAAAATCAAGTAATTTTGCAATAGAAAAATTAAAGAGAATTATGGAATTGAATAGAGACCATACAGGGAATGTTTTGGACAAGTTTCCAATATAGAAATTTAGTTTAGAGTTGTTGTAGAACTTAGTCAACAAGGTTCTAATTTAGTTTTGTGTTTCTCTATGTAGGAGACTTCGAATTAGTCAACTTGTAGAAGTTGTGGTGGATCACCACTATTTCAGAAGGTACGTAAGTACTAAAGACAAACATAAGAATTAGAATTCATACTTGGTTGATCCTTTATGTTATGATATGTTGTTATGCTTGTTTGGATTATGAGTTGACGTGCATGACAAGTTTTATTAGAAGCATGATTTTATATTATTTTGACATTCCATATTGTTGGCAATATAAATTGTACAAGATTGAATTGGAATGTTATGATCAGTTTAATTTGGCCAATAGCTTATTAATAAAGAAAGGAAGTTATTAAATTTGGTTATTAGTTACTTAATCAACAAGTAAAGTTGTTTGTGAATTTTTATTCACATGATTAAAAAGAGTTAATGAACAAATATTTTTGTACATGTTGCCACTCACAGTTTAATGTGTGGTCAAGGAGAAACTAAATAGTAGCCACTCACAGTTAACGTGTGGTAAAGGAAGTACAGTTTAATTAAAAGACACACGTAAGATTATTTTTAGAATCAGTTTAAATCAAAGATAATTAATATGTCTTGCTTGATTTGATGCATAATTTTTATATGATGTTGTATGTGAGTCATGATATTGTTAAACCGGTTAATCACATAAAGTGTAAGAGGATTCGCATCAAAAATCTTAGAACATATATACCTTGCGTATGAACAATGGAGGGAGTCATATGGAACAGTGATCTATGATTTCTAATTTGGGTATAAGACGTTGTACTCTTCTATATTTTTAATGCGCTGGAATTCCGTCACTTTATCTGGCATAGGTAATACCTTCTTGGAGTTGCTCCCAATTTGGTGCCTAATAGGGCGATTATAAAGGAAAGGAAACCCGTTCAATGCGTAATCCAAAGTATAAAAATAATAATTCATTTGTTGAGTCTATGCATAGGTGAAGATTTGTCAAAAGTATGATGTCTGTATGTTTTAGTTCATGTTGTTTTGTTGCATAGTCTTTAGTAGTTATGTACTCTACTTTGTTGACTGTTTGTTTTGTGTGCATGGCTTTGTCTTGGACATGGCCCTACAATGACCGACTTGTTGGCGAGTAGTTGTCTAGAATAAGAAAAGCTACAGATACAAGTGGGCATAAGTCATTTCATGTTGGGCTGGAGTGAGAGCGCTTGCTGTGTAGTTTTGTAGTTTTAATTTTATTGCTTATGAAGTTCTAAATTTTATTTGGATGTTGTTTTATTTTTAAACTTTCTGTTTTTGGTTTTTTAAGTCCATTAAAATGGTTCCGAAGTGTAATAAAGTTTTAAGTTGATTTTTATTTTGGATGTTGGTTTGATTTGGTTTAGAGATTTGTTTTGAAGTTTAAGTTTTTAAATTGGTTTAGCTTTAACACTTCCGCTGTTGTACTTTGATAAATGCCTTAGCCGTTATTACGGTGGCGGTAATACTATGGTTTTTCCCCTTTATTTAGGAGTTTTAATATTTATTATTCTTAATATTTATAATATTTTTTTCGAAAATATATTGAGTAGATAGTTAGGAAATTCTACGGTGTTACAAGGGCCGACCCAGATGCTGCTCCTAAAAAGAGATCTTTAAGGTGGGATGGCAACAAGTACTACAAATATCATCAAGGTAGAGGTCACACTACCAAAGAATGCTAGACCCTAAAGAATCTCTTGCGAGATATGGTTGAGGATGGAAGAATTCCAATTCTGCCAGGAGGAAAGAAACTTAACATTCAATCAAATTCGCTCGCCATGCATCCTCATGATTGAAGAAGAGAACTTCTTCTTTGACCCGATTACCTTGATCAATTCCGCTGGACGAACTGCCCCTCAGGATGTCTTTTCCGACAACAAAGTTACACCAAAGATCTTTGAAAAAGGGGAAAGACTTCTGACAATCTTCCTCCATCCAAAGATCCATTTGCATGCAACTATTGGAAAAGGGTTCAAATTAAACAAATGAAGACAGGATGGGATGAACTTATCAACAACCCAAGATGCTACTTTCGCCATTGTAAGTGGCATTTCAACAAGAGAATCTTGAGCTACCTAGCCACATTATCGAGCTTCCCATTGCATAAAACTTATGGAGAACATTGGGGAAAGGCTTGATGTTAAGAGCCTTGGAATGAACCTTTATGGTCAGTAGATACTGGAACACGAACATCAACAAAATGGTGCATAATCAATTTACTTGGGAAATATGCACCAAATACTGTCGACTCTTGAAGGACCCTTTCCGTTGGTCCCACTTATTCCTCAATATCCTCCCTCCTATAGGATACCCTAAGTCTTCTATCGCAAAGAATGGGAAGAATTCAAAAGGTTATGCCACGAATTCGCAGACAACACGATTTTCTCCAATAATACGGTCAAAGAAAATGAACATCTTTTATCTCCCTCGACTTGATCTCTCTTGTGGGACGACCTACCTCACCAATAGTCAATTCCTCCACCCCATTAGAGGTCAATTGAATATGGGATAGTGATGATGACATTGACATTGCAAAAATTCTAAGGCCTTTGTCACCTCCTAAGGAACACAATTCACACACACACAATCAGCAAAGCTCAGTACATAAGTATCGAATACTATGCAAAGCACGATAATTATTAAAATAAAAGAAAAGTATAACACACATACTTTTTACCGTTAACATCTCTTCACCTTTACACAAACTCAACTCATATAAATTATTTATTATGTTTATACTTTGTATTTCGCATCGAAAGGGTTTTATTTCCTTTAAAATCTCCCTATTGGGCAAAAATTTGGGAGCAACTCCATGAAGGTATTACCTATGTCACATATAGTAATGGTATTCCAGTGCTTTTAAAATATAAAAGAGTAAAACGTCTTTTAATCCAATTAGAAGTCATAGATCACTGTTCCGTACGACTCCCCCCGTTGTTCATACTAAAGGTATTTACGTTCCAAGATATTTGGTGCGAATCCTCTTCCACTTTACGTGATTAACCGGTTTTACAATAGTATGACACACACATAATATCACATAGAAGCAGGCATAAAATCAAACAAACCATATTAATTATCTTAGATTTAAAGTGATTCTAAAAAAAATAATCTTGTGTATCCTTTCATTAAACTAAACTTCCTTTACCACACATTAACTAGGAATGGCTAGCTATTTATCTTTCTAAACCACACATTAAATTGTGAGTGGCTATGTAAATATTTGCTCATTAAACTTTTATTAAACATGTGAATCAAAATTCACTAACTACTTTTCTTGTTGATTAAGCAACTAATCAACTCATCTAACTTCCTTTTCTTCTCTATTAACTATTGGCTAACTTTAGATTCTTTAACATTCCAATTACTCATGAAATGATTAATAATACTATGAAGGTGGAGTGTCAAAACAATATAAGAATCATACTTTTCAACTTTCATACTAACATACTTCTCATGCAAGTCAACCAAACAACAATTCATGTTCACATTCATAACATGTAAGATCAACAACCAATCATGAAATCTATGTTTACTTTTGTCTTTAGTACTTACATACCTTGTATAGTAGTGGTGATCCGCCACAACTTCTAAAAGTCAACTAACTCGAATTCTCCTACATAGAAAAAACCGAAACTAAATTAAAACCTTGTTGACTAACTTCTACAACAACTCTAAACTAACTTTTTATATTGTAAAATTGCCCAAAACCCTCCCTATATAGTCTCTATTCAATTCCATACTTTATTTTAGTTTTTCTTTCGCAAAACACTTGATTTTCGGTAATTTTCCAAAATGGTAGGTTTATAAAATTACTTAAAATCACTTAAAAACCCTTCTAAATATCATATTCTAATCATAAAACACTATAGTCATGTCCTAAGATCATCAAACAATATTTTGATGCATTAAAAATAATTATAACTAATTATGTCACATGCTACTATCCTTATTAGACATAAACATGTGTTAATAAAAATTTACAGCTTTATTTATTTATTTAAAACTCCTTAAAAACTCATCGAAACATCATAAATCAAATATAAAACTCTTTTACAATCTAATATCATCATTATGCATCTAATCTATGCTTTAATATAATTTTTCATGAAGTAAAACATGTTCATAATATTTTTACTCTATGTTTTCATGACTTCAAAATTTTGACAGCAATATTAAACAACTTTAAGACCCTTAAAAACAAATCTAAACTTTATAAAATCATCACAAATTCATACTACAACAATTTATGATCATAATATAAAATTTTACATCATTAAAAACCATAAAACTACAAAGTTCATGATTTCATAAACACTAATTTAAAATTTCATGAACAACTTTATAAATTCATACTTTTAACATAATCATACCTTCATAAAACATGGTTAAACAAATCATTTACATCATTGCTTGATAGCATTTACTTGTGTCTATGAACAATCATTTATCATTGGCATAACCTTTCACAAGTTTGTTTAATCAATTAGTTACTTGTGGTTCTGCTCAAGAACCTGTAGTAATGAAAACTTCACTTTTGATTTATATCCTTCACTGATAGCATTTATATGTGTTTGTAAACAATCATTTATCACTTGTATTATCTTTCACAAGTTTGTTTAACCAATTAGTTACCTGCAGCTCCTTGTTTGATAAAAAAAACTTGGCTGTAGATACCAATGAGACTTAATTTACATTGCCTTTACACAAAATGGATTCTGGATCATTTTTAGGGTGATTGTTGGATGATTGATTTGGTCTACTGGCAAAGATGAAAGCGAATTATTTAAAAAGTCGCAATCTAAAGAACCTGCAACATTAAATGAAAATGATGAACTTGATGGTGGTTTTCTTCCATTGATGTTATGTTACAGTGGGCAATAGGTATAACTCTTTTCCTTGTACAAACGTTCTGTATATTTAACTTGTTTTTTCTCTCTTTTATTGGGTAACTAATGTATTTTTGGCTTGAAAATGCACTGTGAACTGCTATTGAAATGATTGAATATGTTTTTAGAAGCATTTGCTGATTTGTTTAAAGCATCGTTATCTTGTCATTTGAATCTGCAATTGTGCCCTTCATTTTGATTGATATATGATTTTTGTTTTACATGAGCATTTGTAAAATGTAGTTGTATATTGTGGATTGGTGATGCTTGCAAGACTTGCTATGGGGCTTGTGAAGATTGATGGATGCTATTGATGTTTGTATATTGTTTGGTTGGTTTAGTCACTTTGTTTTGAATGAACATGTCAGATTTACTTGTGAGAAAACTATGGTAGGCCCGTGATAAAGTCTCTTGTCTTTTTTCCGATATAAGTTGGGCTCTTATATTGCTGCTACTTCGCCTACTCATTAAAGAAGCTGCTGCTGCTGCTGCTTCTCCTACTCATTAAAGCTGCTTTTTCTTCGCCAACTCATTAAAGCTGCTTTTGCTTCGCCTACTCATTAAAGTTGCTTCTGCTTCGACTTCGCCCACTGATTAAAGCTGCTGCTACTCGGATGTTGCTGCTATGTTGTTGTTTTTTATCCTTGATGTAACATTGTTGCTTTTGGTCCTTAGTGTTGTATTGTTGTTGTTAATACAAGTCTTATGTATATATATACTTTCAGCATTTTATTTGGCATAAAATTGCAAAAAAATAAAAAAAAAATTAATTTTTGGGGTGCTTATTTGTTGCGGTTATTGGGAAAACCGCAACAAATAACTATATTTTTTTTGGAGGGAAACCACTTATTTGATGCGGTTTTTCAAAGAACCGCAACAAATAAATGGTTTCCCTAAAAAAAATAGTTTTTTGCTGCGGTCTACTACAAAACCGCAGCAAATAAGTTTACATTTGCAGCGGTTGGACCACAGCAAATAACAAAATGCTTATTTGCTGCTATCGCATTTACTGCGGTCGAAAACCGGAGCAAATACCCAGGTTTTGACCGCAGCAAATAGCTTTTTTTGTACTACTGATAGGGGAGGAAGAGAGGTGGCCGACGATGGTGGCTCGCGGCAGTAGCGACTGTGGCGAGGGGACGGTGTCGGTGAGTAAGGGCGAGCAAGAATTAGGAGCGACGGATTTGTTTTTCCGGAAATATTTCGAACTCTTTTTTTCTCTTTTGAAATCTTAATTCACTAGTATGAAAAATAAATCTAAAATTTTCTAATTTAAGGGGTAGTTATAGGCCCAAAGTCGGTTTTGGCACAATTATATTAATAATATTAATGTTTGAAATTACTTTTGTACCCTTGTTTAAAAACAATTTAAGAAACTTTAAAAAATATTTTATTTCTGAAACTTATTAAAATATTTAATAAAGCAGAAAGTAACATGAAATATACGTTAACTTTAGAGAACATAAAATTTTAATTAACAATTAATTTAAATTTCTTTCTTTATTGAACTTAAATTCTCAATAAAAATACTAAAAACATACATATAAAATACGAAAATAACTTCTTAAGATACGTGAAATATGAGGTATTACAGTCTACCTTCCTTAGAAAAAGTGTCATCCCGAAACTTAATGTAAATTATTGTATGGAACTTGAATAAAGACTACATGTACTTTAAAACTTTTCGTTTTTATCCTATGTTGTTGTAGACTTTAGACATTTAACTCAACCTTTCCTTGTCAACTTTTTAGTAAATAGACATAAAACTTTACTAGAAGACCTAAAAACTTACACAATTTAGGGTAAAAAAGTGCGAAATTATATCGCACTCTACCTCCCTTAAGAATCGAGTTACATCTCCGAAACTCTACTAACCTGAAATCACTCCGGATACTTTTCTCTCATCATATCCTCAGCTTCCCATGTTGCTTCTTCGCTTTCTTGGTTAGACCACGACACCTTCACTATTTTGACACTTTTCCTATGAGTATCCCGAACCTTAATATCAAGTATTTTAATTGGCTTCTCTTTAAAGGTTAAACTTTGGTCTAACTCTATTGTTTCAGGTTGCAACACATCACATGAAAGACATTATGAACTTTGCTCAACTCCATTGGTAATACTAGCTTGTAGGCGACCTTCCCAATCCTTTATAATATCTCATAGGGTCCAATGTAATTTTGGCTCTATTTTCCCTTCTTTCCGAACCTCATTACAACTTTCATTAGTGATACTTTAACTAACACCTTATCACCAACTTCGAACACAACCTCTTGACGCTTTTGGTCCGCATAAGATTTCTGTCTATCCTGTGCTGCTTGAATTTTTGCTTGTATCGCTCTTACTGTATTGGTAGTTTCCTCATTCAACTGAGGTCCTAGAATCACTATCTCACATATGTCACTCCAACATAAGAGGCTTCTGCACTTCCTTCCATACAGGGCTTCAAAAGGTGTCATGCAATTACTTGCATGGTAGCTATTGTTGTATGAGAATTCAATCAAATCCAAACAATCCTCCCAAATCCCTTGAAAATCCATTATACAAGCTCTCAGCATATCCTCTAAAGTCTATATATGGTTCTCTTTGTTTGTCCATCGGTTGCTGGATGGAAAGCCTAGTATAAACACCGCTGACTTAATAAGCTTATCCACCACAACCCTGATGGTATCATTTTGCTTCCTCGACTTTGGCAAGCAGGTTACAAAATCCATTGATATGCAATCCCACCTCAATGCTGGTATTTCAAGTGGTTGAACTTCTCCCTGTGCCCTTTTATGCTCAAATTTCAGCTTTTGACAAGTAAGCCACTTACTCACGAATTTAGGCACTTCCCTTTTCATTCTAGGCCACCAATACAACTTTTTCAAAACCTTATACAATTTATCACCTCAAGGATGAACTGAGTATGGCGTATTATGACCTTCTTCCATAATCTTCCGCTTCAAATCTCCATATTTTTGTGGTACACACCACCTTCCTTTAAACTTCAAGCTTCCAGCTTCATGGATTTTGAAGTCTATAGCCTTTCCTGCCTTCAATTTCTCCTTTATTCTATCCTGTTTCACATCTTCATCCTGGTTCTCCATGATCTCTTCAAACATTGTTGGTTGGATATTAAGATTACAAAGTATTCCTTCCAACTCTCCCTCCCTCACTATTGCCAAATTCATTCTCTCCATGTTTCTACACAGCTCGTTAGCGACCACTAGAAAATTCACTCCATGTTATGTTTTACGACTTAGAGCATCCGCAACCACATTGGCCTTCTCTTCATGGTATTGGATATCTAAATCATAGTCTTTGATCAATTCAAGACATCTCCTTTGTCGCATGTTCAGACCCTTTTGAGTGAAAAAGTACTTTAAGTTCTTGTGGTCCGTGTAGATTCTACACTTCACTCCATACAAGTAGTGCCTCCATATCATCAAAGCAAACACCATCGCTGCTAGTTCGAGATTGTGGGTGGGATAGTTTGCTTCGTATAGCTTCAATTGTCTCCAAGCATACGCAATCACCTTTCTATTCTGCATTAAGACACATCCCAAACCATTTTTGAAAGCATCACTATACACATCACAAGAACCACTCCCATCTAGCAAAGTCAGCACTGCTGTCATAGTCAAACGCTCCTTTAAACTCTGAAATGCCTCCTCACACTTATGACTCCAAACAAACTTACAGTATATCTTCCTTAACAACTTCATCGGCTTAGCAATCCTCGAAAAGTCCTTCACAAACCTTCTATAATATCTTGAAAAACCCAAGAAACTTCGTACATCCGTCACATTCTTAGGTGTAGCCCACTCTTTCACTGCTTCGATTTTGGCTAGATCTACTTCAACTCCCTCTTTTGACACAAAATGCCCCAAAAATGCGACTTTCTCCAACCAAAATTCACATTCGAGAATTTAGCATACAACTTATTCTCCCTTAGTGTCATCAAAATTGTCCTTAAATTTTCCACATGCTCTTCCTTACTCTTAGAGTACACCAAAATGTCATCTATAAAGGCTACCACAAACCAATCCAAGAACCATTGAAAGATCCTATTCATTAAGTCCATGAAAATTGTTGGCACATTCGTGAAACCAAAAGGCATAATAGTGAACTCATAATGCCCATACCTCGTACAAAAACCTGTTTTTGGTATGTCCTCATTAGCAATTCTCAGTTGATGCTATCCTTAAAATACAGTAGCTCTTTTCAACTGATCAAACAAGTCATCAATCCTCGGTAAAGGATACTTGTTCTTGATCGTCAGCTTATTCAAATCCCGAGAATCAACAAACTCCCATCTTTCTTCTTCACAAATAGCACTGGTGCTCCCCAAGGTGAAGCACTAGGCCTAATGTAACCTTTCTCCAACAAATCCTGTAACGGCTCTTTCAACTCACTCATTTGCAGGTGCCCTCCTATATGGTGCTTTGGAAATGGGTGCTGTCCTTGGAACTAAGTCTATGGTGAAGTCGATTTCTCGCTTCGGTGGCATTCTCGGAATCTCCGCCGGAAACACGTCTAGGAAATCCCTCACTACCTCAATGTCCTCGAGCTTGGAAGACTCGACATGATCTACATCCCTCACACTACAAAGGTAAATTGGGAAACCTCTCTTCATATACCTCCTTCCAATAGCTCACTTTTTTGCCCTTATTAACTAAAGAGATTTTCAGCAGCTCACACAAAATCTCATCCTTATGTTCACTCAACCAATCCATCCCCAGAATCACTTCCAAGTCACCCAAATCAAACTCAATTAGGTTAGTCTTAAACTCCACTCCCTCAATCTTAATCGGAACATCCAAAAATGTCCTTGAACACTGTACTTCTTGTCCTGATGGTAACACTATTGACATAACTATTATATCTACTTTTCCCAAAACAGGCATTAACTTTTCCAACAACTTAGTGGATACAAAACAATATGTTGCACTAGAATCAAACGAAACTTTAATAGGAAGAGAGTAAATAGAAAAAGTACAAATAATCACATCCTTACTGACATCCCCTTCACTTCGAGTCACATTCAGCTTTCCAGTATTCGAGATCTTAGGTTGACCTCCTCCATATCCACTTCCATTCGTACTTATGGCTTGTTACATTGCTTTTCCTCCCATACTTCTGACCTCCAACTGAATTCCCTTTGGATTTTGACCCTTGCCCTTCTTTTCCCTTCGACTCATAGCTCTGAGAACCTGAAGCAGCTTCATTTTCACTTATTGCATCATTCACTTGATCACTTGGGACTGGTGTGGGTGGGGTCTCCTCACCTGCATTCGACTTCAGAAACTCTTGCTCCTTCTTTGCAATGCAATCTTCCAAGTACCTCCAATCACAACCCCGTTGACCATTTTGATCCGTATACTTACTGTAGTTTGGAAGTCCATCAATGAAATGAAAGTGACTAAACTACGCCTTGATCTCCAAATAAGGTGGACGATTTGGTAAGCAATTCGCAATTAAATCAGACACATGATCGGGTTGGTCCCACTGTTGTAACTTCAGTAATGAACTCATGTATGAATTGTAGAAACTAATCTTCCATACATACTAAGGTGGACTCTCAAAATCCTTCTTCTCCGAAGTTCTCATCTGAGTTTCCTTACTAGGCATATTATCCACCATCCNAAAATAATTATACAACTTTTTTTTTAAATGACGATAACCACCAAATACTAATTTAAAAGTGTGTTTAACCACAATCCTCCAAAACCCAATGGAGCTTTCTCATTCAATCCTTACAAAAAAGTTAAAAGAAAGTGCTCTGCTTAACAAAAAATAATAATAAAAATAAAAAAATAAAATATAAGTGCTCTAGGCCACATCTTTTCACAAAACAATAATTATACAACTTTTTTTAAAAATGATGATAACCACCATATACAAGGATTATTTTTCTCTCTTTCCTAAATCAAAAGCAAAAATCCATCAACAACTACCTCCAACTTTTATATCCATAACAATATTTTCATGATATTTCATCACTAATAATGAAAATTGTAGTAATGCTCCTATCAAATAGTTTTCCTTTCAGCAACAAACAAATATCATAGTCCTATCAAAATCTTCTGCTATGACCCATCATCTTCCTTCCTCTCATATATTCTTTGCAACATCTCTATTAAAACAACCTTATTTATACAATTGTTATTAGTAGGCATTAAAATTCATGATTAATGCATGTACTTTTTAACAATGTTATGTAGTGCCCTATTTTAACAATTAACGATGTTGAATTTTGACGAGACAACCATCCCATAATGATATCCGTGCATTTGCACCGGTCCACTCTATTATATATAATTTAAAAGTATGTTTGTTGTGATGCCTCCAAAACCTATATGAAGGCCTCTCATTAATCCAACAAAATTGCTTATTTTTTGTAGTTTTTATTTTTAGCTGTAGAAGTTATTTTTACATTAAAAAAAAAAAAAAAAAAATTCTTTCCCCTTAAAATTTCCTTCCCCCAAAAAAAAAAAAAAAAAAAAAAAAAAAACAAAGCTAAACAGTTCCACAACAAAAAGGTTTGGTGGCTAACATACAATTTCTTCTACACATAACTATCCAAATAAGCAACACATCAAAACACATACTTAAATGCATGAAGGAAAACAAAGTCTATCCTACATGCCCAAACTTCCTACACAATCTCATCACATGATATGAAAGCAATAACACATAATACATACCTAAATTCCTTGCAAACCTGTACATGTATGTAATTTTAAAACATTTTTTTTTTGGAAATTACTACTTTTAGAAAAAATTTCCAATTCCAGTAATTTTTCAAAATAAGAAATTCATTTTTGCAAAATAAAACTTAGGGTACTCCTCAAAATAAAAAATTATTTTATTTCTAAAACTAAGCTCTGGTAAGCACTTTGTAACACCCTTGAATTTCCTAACTTTCCTCCTTTAGATTTTCCGGATATATAATAAAGAATAATAATTACTAATGCTCCTAATTAAGTAGGAAAAACCAAAGTATTACTGCCACCATGATAACGGCTAAGGCTTTATCAAAGCACTACAGCGGAAGTCTTTAAAAACCAAAAACCAAATTAAAACTCAAAATAAAAATTGAAATAATCTCAAAAGCAAACCAATGTCAAACCAAAAAGAAAACCAAATTAAATATTTATTGCACTTCGGAACCGTCTTAACGGCCCTTCAAACACCAAACAAACTTTAAACTTCAAAAACAAAAGTCAACATCAAACCATAAATAACTAACAAGCCATAAAACTAAGAAAACTACAATGCAAACACTCCTTGCACTCTCCAAACCAGCATGATTGACTATGCCCACCTGTACCCGTAGCTTTCTCTTATTATAGGCAACTGCTCGCCATCAAGCGGGTCATTGTACAGCCAAGTCAAAGACAAAGCCATGCACACAAACACACACACAATTAGCAAAGCTGAGTACATAAGTACCAAAGACTATGCAAAGCACGATATATATTAAAAAAAAAAAAAGAAGAGCATAACACACATACTTTTTACCGTTGACATCTCTTCACCTATGCATAGACTCAACTTATATTGATTATTTATTATATTTATACTTTGGATTTCGTATCGAGCAGGTTTCTTTTCCTTTAAAATCGCCCTATTGGGCACCAACTTGAGAGCAACTCCAAGAAGGTAATAGCTATGTCACATATAGTAACGAAATTCCAACGCATTAAAAATATAAAAGAGTACAATGTCTTGCAGTCTAAAGGTATATACGTTCCAACAGTTAGAAACCCTAATCGGGTTATTGAACTACCTTGATGAACCCTGCATCTTACTGTTTAGCAACCCCATCTTTGACTTTCAACTAACCATCTAATTTTATCCTCCTACGTTTCTGCTGAATTGATTTCATCCGTACTATGAGTGGAATTCGATGTTCGAAAACTTTCAGATCAACACCTGGCATATCATTATAAGACCATGCAAATACATCCTTATATCCTTTAAGAGTGGAATTCTCATCTCTCTCTTTTGAGGAAAGAGTATGGCCAATTTGAACTTTCTCAGGTGTAGCATTATCGAACATATTAACTTTCTCTGTTTCCTCAATTACGGGAGTTTTCTTTTCAAGTTCTTCAATTTCTTTTATTATTGCAACATCATTTTCAACTTCAGTTTTTGAAGCAAAGAAATCATATAAAGAATAAGAAGAATAAGAATTTAACTCATAAGTAAGCTGAAGAAAGCATATTATCAAATTCCGAAATCATAACATCAAAGGAAGCATCGGAAGAGACTTAAGGTGACTAAGACAGGCTAGGGGAAATAGACTCAGATGGAAGAGAAGAGCATGGACTAGGAATAGACTCGATAGGAATAGACGTTTTATGTACGTACTCCCTAGGACCTGCTAGCTTTACATCTTTAATGCTAGACTTAGACTCATCATCTGAACTGTACTTGGTACTTGACTCATCAAACATTGGACCCTCTCTGATTGTGAAGTCAATCTCCTTTCCTTTTACATTAGCTATCTTCAAATTTTTAAGCTATCCATGCATCATGTCTGAAGCTGGATATGAGAGCTCGGTAGGATCAAAGGAGTCACCATTCATGGCTACACTCATGTTTCTTAGGTTGGACGCCTTCTTGGCCAAAAAAAAATACCAAGTCCTTGTTGCTGAAACGCATCCTGAGCTGATGTGGTGTTGATGAAAGGAGGGATGCCATCAAAGATGAAGCTACAATCAGAAAAAATCTAGATTCTCGGATACCTTTTGCCGTCAACTCCATAGAAAGGCTCGGGGAATTCATAGTATGGGAAGTGCTCCCCTTCCTTGATGAACTAACCATTGAGAGTTCGAGGATAAAGATCGAGGTTGTTGTCATGAATTATCTCATTATTTCTGGAGATCCTTTCTATCTTAGCTCTTTCATAGTCTTCCTTGGTAGCTAAATATTTAAGACCATACTTATCATTCATTTGGATGGGCTCCAAAAGAGAAAGAGTGAATCTTTGGCCAAACCCTAGAGAACTCCGGGAAAGTATCCGTGATCAATAAGAATAGCATTGATGGCTAATTTGGAATAAAGACCAAAGTTGAAAGGAGCCTTATCTTCTTCCTCGATAACTGCAATACCAAACCCACGTAGGTCCTCATCTTCCTCATCCTGTTCAATATGAGTGAAAGGTTGATCGGTGACTTGGATCTTCATAGGTGAGGCATTAATGGTGATTTGCGTTCCTTCCGACAAAAGATTATCTTTTGATGCATAGTATAAGAAACCGCCCCTAGTTCGTGCAACCAAAGAAGTACAAGTAGCAAGCTAAGTTGAAGCTAGTCTTGATATGCAATGGAACTTAATTTTCTTTTGAACTGGCCAAATTATGTTCGAGCCAGATTACCCACATATCATCTCTCCTAGTGTTATCATAAACTTGAATGGCTTGATTACTTGCCTTAAATTCCTCTTGGCATACCCCTAACTTCTTAGCGATCCGAAATAGACATACATTAATAGCTGAACCATCATCAATGAGAGTCATAGTAACATTCATTTACCTACATATCACCGTGATGTAGAGATCTTTGTTGTAACCAACCGCTGCATAGGCAAATTATCATTTGAAAAGGAAAGGATACTTGTGATAATCTTTCATGATAAACCAATCCATGTCATCGAGTGTCGTATCACTAGATACATTCGACTTACTGAGGCCTTTTAAGAGAGCATCACAATCTTGCTTTGAAGAGACAATGAACAACCAAATATTTATGTCGGCCTTAAACTTATTAATTTTCTTGATGACAAGGTCCTCTTCTTAAGGGGGAGGTGGTGAGTCAGTCAATTGGACATTATGTTGTCTGGGTATGGGGGTGGCATTTTGAGGAGTGTTCAGGCATCCGATTCGGGTAAGAACCAGGAGATTGGCATCCATGGGAGGTATTGTGTTTTTAGGAGAAGGTGTGGAATCATTTGTGTTTTGTGGAGGTGAAGAGGGACCATAAAGGAAATTATAGAAGTCATCGTTTTCCTCAGCCATGGTGTGGTAAGCCAACAAGATGCCATCTCCGGCGTATACATCTTCGTTATCACTATCCTAAATTTCATTCACTTCATAGAAAATAGGTGAGTGATTGGGAGAATCCGGTGGGTGTGAAGTATCATCAATGACATATGGGCTAAAGCCGTATTTGGGATGATTATCGAGCATGGCATGAAGTTCTCTCTGTAGATAATAGCATTATCTTAAGACATTGTCCCAATCCCTTTTCCATCTCTATCTATCATCCTCAACCTCTTCTAAAGGAGTTCACTTTTCAATATCAAGATCACGAATCTAGCTAAGTAGTAAACTGCTCTAGGTGGGTAGATATGGTAACATAAGACTCAATCAACTCATCTAATGACGTAACGGCAACGATTAAACTCATGAAATCTAATGACGTAACGACAACGATTAAACTCATGAATAAAGACAAGATGTACCATGGACGAAGTATTGGCTCAATATGTGACAATGAAGAAGAATGTGTTTTAGTGCTTAACTCACTTGCTTTTGTGTGTTAACGATTCATGTTTTTATCAAACTTTTGCTTTTGTGTGACCATGGGTATCCTTGAAGCCTAAATATATGCATGGATGCAATGTTCTTTATCATACTTTTCTTTTTCACTTTTTTTGGTTTATTTTTTACTTTTTTCTTATTTTTCTAGAGGCTGATAGAAGTACTTTTACATCTTAAATCTTAAATCGAAACCCACAATTTACTCTATCACCCTATGAAAAACCTAAATATATACATGGATGCAATGTACTCTATCACCCTATGAAAAAATTGTTCGAAACCACCAAACTCACCATGTTTAAAATCATAAATCGAAAATCTAAATCGCAAAATTTGATCCGAAACCCCCAAATCAAAACCCTAAATCGAATTACGAGATTTTAATATCGTTTTTTTTAATATGGGGATTTGAATCTTGATTTAGTTTGAAGGTTGTCGAGTTGATGGTGTTTGAATTTAGGATTAGAGCTTCAATTTGGCGTTCGATTTGGCATTTTGAGTTGATGATTACAGGTTTTCTTTTGTTTTTTTTTTCTTTTTCAATTTTGTTCTTTCGAATTTCTGAAGTCGTTTGGTTCCAATTTAGTTGTATTGAGGGTAATTATTTAGACTTCGTTTTTTAATTTTATCTTTGCATAATTTTTTAGGTTTTTCTTGGTTTTTAGGTGGGTGGTTATGTAGTTTCCAGATGAGTTTTTGGTGGTGGTTTTGGGTTTAGGTGGTGGTTTTTAGTGCATGTTGTTTGGGTAGTGGTATTGGTTATTAGGTTTGTTGTGGGTGCCGCTATTTCTGTCTCTTTCTTCACTTCTCTTTAATCACCTTTTCCTAGCAATCTCAACTTTCAGTAATTTCTTAACATTTTTTTTTTATCAAATTTCCTTAGTTTTTAGGTTATGGTTTTTTTTTATTTTGTTCGGTTTTACACACTTACATTAAATTCCAATTAATGAGAATCAATTAATTAATTCAAATTTTGTTGACTGTTTTGGAGAATTTATTTGATTACTACTAATATTTAAAGGATGATAACTGATTGAATGCATAATATTTTCATTGATTTTAATTTTTTTGTTTTATAAATTTGTTATTGAATTGTTAATTGGGATGTTTGTGATTGGATTAACTCTATTGTTTCTATATGTTATTCTTATCAAAGTAATTTATTTTTTTGTTAATTTTTTCGTCATCTTGTTGCACTAAAAAAATGCAAATATTTTAAAAACATCATTCTGGTTATCTATATGGTGGTTGTCGTTGTTGTGGTGGTTGGTATGGTTGTAAGTGAGGGGTTGAGTGTGTGAGTTAGGTGAGGAACTGAGTATGTGTGTGACTAAGTGTATGAGTAAGGGACTGTGTGCATGAGGGACTGACTAAGTGAGGGACTAAGTGAGATGAGGGAGTGGGTGAGTGGGTGAGTAAGTGAGGGATTGTGTGTGACAAGTAATTTAGCAAGCTTTAAAATAAATGTGTCATTTCTTGAAACGGACATAAATTTCTGCTCGAGTGCCCGAATGATGCAAATTATTTGTTTCTAATTGATTATATTTTCGAGCTCTACATTTTTGCAAATATCCAAAGGGGATTACCGGTTATTTTCTTCAAAAAAAAAAAAAAAAAAAAAAAAAAAAAAAAAAAAAAAAAAAAAGCAAGCCTTTTAGCGCTAGCATTTTAGATAAATACTATATTCAATTATGTTGTAAAATTTTTGTCATAAAAGATTGATTAGTTCAATAATATTGTTTGATTGCTACTTTTCTTAAGTTATGTTTTCAATTTAAATATTTTGTCATCATTATTATTTTTATTAATTTGTTTAGTTTGTCTTTTTTCTTGGTATTTCTCTGTAACATTTTTCTTTTTTTCTTTGAAAAGCTTCTCAAAAGTTTGTTGCTTAACCTTGCTTAAATTCATTTGTTTCTAGTTCATTATTCATAATTATGATGTTGTGATTACTGGCTCTACTACTAGTTGTCTTTCACATGCCTCTACTACTAGTTGTCTTTCATATTTAATAGTCCATGGATCTAAAGCAACATTCTAACCGCATTTTATGTTATTCATAGTTTGGTAGAGGGCGGTGTTGGGAAGACAAATGAGATTTCATCGCCATGGGTGGTGTTGGGAAGACGTATGAGATTTCATAATCTTTCACCTTTTTTTAGCCTTATGTTTATCTATACCTTGCTTTCAATGAAACTTGTGTTTAGAATTGATGAGTTTTGTCCCTGTGTTAATCACATTTGCATTTAGAGTCAATGAGTTTTGTTCAAAGTTGTAATATTTGAATGATTTTTAATCTGAGTTTATCAATTTTGAGTTTAGAATTCATGAGTTTTGTTCGAAGTTGAAAATAACTTATGAATTGGGTTTTTGTTTAGAAGTCATGTGTTTTCTACACTTAAGCATGTATTGAATTCCCCTACTTCCCCTCTAACCATGCTCCATGAAACAAGGGGTATCAAACTAGTCAACTTAGGTATATTATAATATTTCTTGTTTTACAACCGTTTATACTTATCAGTTTCGTCTTTTATATTGCAGCTATGTTCCTCTTTATAATTGGCGTGGTACTAAATATGGCTATGTGTTTTTCCTATTTATAATAGTCATATATCACAATTAATCGATTTTTCTTGGAAAGTAATTTGAGGTTTTTTTTTTTAATTTAAAAAAAAATTAAGTGTATTACAAGCAAATATTTTCGATCGCAATTGTTAGTGTAATATTTTATCTCTCCTATTTTCCATGTTTAGGTTAGGAGATATTATTATTCCTTATAAGAAAAACTAAATAATTGTTTCGGTCTTGCTAACAAATTGATGATTTGCATAAATTTCCCCTGAACTCTCACACTCATACAGACAAGTAGTCACTTACGTACTCACTCCCTTGCTTGCTGCCTCATTTACTTTCTCACTTGTTGCATGACTTCCTTCACTATCAGTTTTGTGTTTAGATTTTCACTCACTTAGGCACTCCCTTCCCTTATTGACAATCACTCACTCTCACACTTACCTATTCAATCACCTACAGTCTTACTCACCCATATATTTACTTAGTGACTCTCACTCACCTATTAAGTCATTCACACACTCACCAACCTTGTCACATATTTCAAATGCAAATGAATTTCCTTTTGAATGTGCAACCTATCATGTACATTCGTTGACAAATTTTAGTAGTATCGGTGCCATTGCTAATATGCATAGAGGTAATTTTACTACTATAATTTTGGAGCTGTATACTACTATAATTTGCTGCTAATATGCCATTATTTTGGTGTTGTTTTGTATTGGCGCTATTTTATTGATATGCGGTTTTGGTATCACTTTGCTGCGATTTTTGAGCTGTAATTTTACTACTATATAGAGGTCATGCTTTTACTTTATATGTGTTTGTGTTTTGATATGATGATGATCTTATACATACTTTGTTTCTCACTAATATACAGCTCTCGAATCATACGTACACCCATGAGACTGTTCCTGCTGCATTTCGGAAGTGCAACCATACACCACAACATTGTTGTTGTTTCACTCCTCTTGGTGCAAGCTGTCAATTAAGTTAACTTCTCAAACAAGCAGCTCCCATATATGTCTTTCCTTATTTCTTCATCTTTTGTCTTGGTAATTTTGTAGATTTATGTTTAAGTTATGAGTGATTTTGAGAATTATAGTTTGAAATAAAAACTACGGTGACTAAAGTTAGTTTAATTTCATTTGTTGTTTGTAATCTTGTAAACAATAAGTGTTTAAAATGTTTAATTTTCATTATTGTCATGTTTAATTTTTATTAGATCTAGTTTTATGCTACTGCTTTGTATTGATTTTTTGTTAGGTATGTATGAAAACACTAGTAATTCTATTTTTGTTTGTTTAATTATTTGAATTGATAAAAATATGTTTTGGTAGAAATTGTGTTTTGGTCTATTTTGTGGGTTTTTGGTGAATTTTCCTTTCTTTTTCTTGAACTAGTGTTGACAGGTTGAAGGAGATATATAGTGGTGGAGATTTAAGGGTACGGTGGTGAAGACACCAACATTTGGTCCCACGTAAAGCCCAAGGATTAAAGTGTACCACGTCGCTACAAGTCTAACGTCTGAAATTGAATGCTTGAAAAGAATGTCGAAATTTGTGTCGGAAGTCAGTCCTTTACCTATTTGATCCCCACTCCACCATCTATACGGGGGTCATACTGCCCGGTCAGCGGGCAGGGGTCTCGCTGCCTGATTTGAGAGTCGGAGTCTAGGGTTGAAACGCCCTAGGGTGTTAGTTGCCCCCCAAACTTTTTGAAAACTAAAAACCCTTGCTGGAATAACCGATGATAAGTTACTTGATTTTCATTTTATTTTCGTATATTTTATTTTTCAATTTATTCATTTTTATTTTCATTTATTTTCATTTTATTTTCATACAAGTTTTTATTTCATTTAATTTTACAATTTATTATTAATTTCATTTTTCAAAAACATAGAAAATAATTTAAGCGTATGAACGTGACCAGATTCGACGAACCTTTTAGAAAGGCTTGTTCAAATTATGGTAACATTAGGTTATGGAAATGAATAAGTTGGGTTATGGAAGTGAATTTCGTGATATTTCGGAATATTTCGGAATACGAGAAATATGAAAGTTTCGGAGATTCAGAGCAAAAAATTCCCAAGGAAAGGGCCTTGAGCGCCCTAGCGCAGGATGAGTGACGAGGCGCCTGGGCGCCCAAGCATGAGCGCCCAGGCGCTCGCCACTTGCGGCGCTCTGCTAGCCCCCTGGTTCTCGCTTACGTTAGCTCCTCCCCTATAAATACCCAACCTTATTCTGGCATTCAAGGCATCTCTCAACAATCTAACCTAATTCTCTCTTGATTTTCATGCCATACCTCGAAAGTCGTGCTCTTCTTCTTCTTCTTCTTCCTCCCACAAACTATTTTCTAGCCAACCCGAATCACTTTAAAGCATTATTATAAACCCTAGTCACATCATCATCATCATCATCATCATCATCATCATTATTATTATTATCATTATTATTATTGCTATCATTATTATTATTATTATTATTATTATTATTATCATTATTATTATTATTATTAATTAATTAATTATGTTTTTCAAGCTATTGAATCTAACAAGTTGTTGACGATTGCACGAAAGGTACTTTAAATGAGGACAACATCGTCAAAATCATCATCTTGAGTCCTTTAGACGAGTTAGTTTTGCATGATTATGTGATGTAAATGGGGGCCTTGCACCGGGCTCCAACTCTATGGCATGATCAATGTTGCGTGCAACGGGCAGAAGTTATGATAAAGGGTCCCGGTCTCGGAAGGGACGCAGCTTTACGGGCTATTCGTAGAAGATTTCTTAAAAATTGGACATGTCATAATATAATTAATGAAATATTGGTTAACTAACCACTTAGCTTTTAACAAAAATCCATTTTAAGTAGAAACATGTTTTAGGTTTTATGTGATTTCATGCTAAATGTTTATTACTTTAAGATCACTTAGAATCCATGTTTAGTTGAAAAGACCAAAAAGCATGTTCGAACTAAAATAAAGACTAACACTAATAAAGTTTAAAGGCGATCACCCATGCATGCTTAAATTGGAAATTATGTGTGCTTTAATGAAAACTCGCCTAGCTTTGTTTTTATGTGTTTTATGTCTAAAACAGAAATATCCATGCTATAATTTAATATTATGATTATGAAATTACATATGAGAACAAGTAGAGACTTCTATACGTGGGGGGATATTATGATCTACTTTGTTGTTACCCTCGTCCCCGAATTCAGAGATATGAGACCTTATTATCCTTGGGTGTCAATTTTCCCTCAGGCTAGACCTAATGGTGTTCCGTGAGCTCCCGAAAAGAGCGCGGTGGCCACTTCTCTACTTAGGTTTTGAGCTTCTTGGTTCACACACCAAACCAAGTATACTCAAACTATGCAACAAACTAAAGACATTCAATAATGTTCGTAAAAAGGGCACGTGGGCCCCCAAAGCCCCCGGTCCACAGGTGGTAATAGGTGGAAGGAGGCAAGTGGTGGTGTCAAGTGAAAGGAGGTAGTAAAAGTTATTGCTGCTGTTTGGGGCAGTGATGTTGTTGCTATCAATTTTTTTATTAATAAAATTAAGTATAAGTAACCGGCATAGATAAAATGAACATGTTACTTTATTCCCCTTTATGTAGCAGGCTTCAAACAAGGTGTGACCTAAAATCAATTTATGTAAGGGGCTTCTAGAAAAAGGCATTACCTATAGTCTGGTTTTAGAATCCATGCTTAGTTGAAAAGACCTAAAAGCACCTTCTAACTAAAATAAAGACTAAAATTAATTATATTATTCTAAAGCGATCACCCATGCATGCTTAAAATGAAAATTATGTGTGCATTAATCAAAACTCGCCTAGCTTTGTTTCTATGTGTTTTAGGTCTAAACCGGAAAGATTAACGCTATAATTCAATATTATGATTATGAAATTACATTTGAGAACAAGTAGAGGCCGCTATACACGGGGGTGGGGGGGTGGATATGGTGACCTACTTTGTCCTTACCCTTGTCCCCGAATCGAGAGATATGACACATTCTTATCTTTCACTGTCAATTTGCCCTCGGGCTAGATATAATGGGGCTCCGTAAGCTCCCGAAAAGAGTGCGGTGGTGACTTCTATAATTGGGCTTTGAGCTTCTAGGCTCACTCCCTAAGCCAAGCATACTCACACTATGCAACAAACTAAAGACATTCAATGTCTGTAAAAAGGGCATGTTGGCCCCCAAAGTCCCGGGTCCATAGTTTGGCGACTCTGCTTGTGATATTCGTTTTTTTTTTAATAGAGTGTATGAAACTCGAAAATTCTCGTAATTTCACAATTGTAATATTGAAATTTGTTTCCTAGGCATAATGCATGCAATTCCCATGTGAGGGTTTTTGCTTTAGGATTCATGTCTCATAAAGTATATTTTATACTTGAGACAACCCCGAGGGACTTCTTTTAAGGATGTTTAGGTGACCTACCTACAACCACTCCTTAATCGAAATCCATCCCATCCATGACGCATAAACCATAAGACTAATGCGGTTCATAATGGATGTCCCACTTGGATTACCACTAAGTTGTGGTGTGGATAGTTTGGACACACCCTAGTCATGGTACCTTTTGAACACCTTAAGCCTTACTTGTAGTCATCTTCTTAGAACCTTGGCTAGGTATGGATTTGACCTCATGCTAGGTCTGACAATATACCAATTTGTATATTATGTGTTTATATGTCAACTTGGGCTTTAGTTTTGCATGAACATTGAAACACATTAGAATATAGCGTCTGATATAGAACATGGTTGCTCCTTAGTAGTCAAAAAGTCAATCTTGTCATTCATATACAACCCAATAGGTTGCATTTCATTCATCCAATAATTGTAAAAGTACCTCTATCGTCTATAAAAATAATAAGAAAAAAGCAATAAAATCAAAAGACGATAAGATACCTCGCATTCATGCATTCATTCAAGACATGGAGTGACACTGCTAGGCCATGCATTATTGAGTCCATTTCAAGGAAGTAAACCATGAGTCATTTTCATAATAAAATTCTAATTAAGACTCATGCAAGATAGAGTCATCAACTTACGTGGATAGGGCTGGTTATTGAATAAAGCAACAAATCTTATAGCTTGGGACAAAGGACGTGGTTCGACGTGTTCATCAAGTGCTTGTGTCTTCTCAATTAAGAGTGCTCGTCGGAAAACCATTCCGAATTCAAATTCATCTTTAAATAGGTTCAAAATAGCCGTTAAACAATGTCACGCGAAGATGTTAAAATTCAACTACAACAAATGGAAGCCAACTTAGCCAAATTAACATAATTGTAGGAAACTCTCACCATCGAGATGAACAACCTTAAGAAAGAAAAGATTACCATCAAAGATTTTGGAAAGATTGTGAAGCGGATCAATGACGAAAATACCTATATTGACCCTCCTGGGCTCGACCCGAGCTTGGTATACTAACTTACCAAAAAGTTCTCAATTGAGGACTTGCAAATATTCAAAGAAATCAACAACCCTCGGTTCTTCCTTAGGGGGTTCAAATTCTATAGGGATACGAAGAAGGTTGATCCAAAGCTTTATCCCAAGATCTTTCAATTCTCTCTAGAACGTGTTTGCCAAAAGTGATTCTTTTCTCTTCCTGAAAGGGAAACCGCAACATGGGTGGACATCATTCATGCCTTCATTAAGCACTATAGGTGCAACACTCAAGCTTCAACATCCCAATGTGAGCTTAAGATTCTCAAGCAACAAGAGAAAGAAGGATTCATCAAATATTTAGCTCATTGTAGAGAAACTCTTGGTCAAATGGTAACAACTCCTCTCGTAAAGGGGGTGGTCAAGATCTTCATTTCAAACCTTTTGCCTGTATACAAGAGTCACCTTAAGTATTTAGGGTTGGAAACATTTCAAGAAGTCTACCACATTGGTATTGAAATCGAAGATGACTTGATCAAGGGGAAAAAATGGAACAATAGCTACAAGAGGAATTACAAAGATAGCTCTTCAGAAGAGGATGAATAGAACCTACAAGAAACATTCAAGATCAATGATGAAAGGCAGCGGCATCATTCATATTCTTCTTTAGGTCAAGTCGAAGAGTGCCTCCACCTAGCTTTTACATTTCTTTTCTTTGCGTATGATCGAGTCTATATCATTAGGATTAATGCCATTATCCTTTAGCCTCCATTATGTTGTTGTTCCGAATTTCTGAATAAATAAAATTCCATTTCTTTTCTCTTATCTTATTTCTTATGCTTTAAACGGTATCATCATCATTCAAAAAAAGGAAAAGAAAAAAAATTAATAAGGAATAAATGTTGGACATGCTCGAAACACCTTAAACACCATAAAACCATTTCCTTTCTTTACACTATCATTTTGCCCATCCACAAAATCAAGTCAACCTCCATCTCCTTCACCATTATTAACCTAATCATGGTGCATAGGAAAAGACATGTGCTAAAAAAATAAAAATAAAAGGGAGAATTTTGAAAGTCATCAAATCAAAATTCAAGAAAATCTCAAGAAAAAAAACAAATTTAAAAAAAAAACTCGAAAGCACATCTACGCACCACTTAGTCAAACCTTTTGCCCTCTAACCGCCTACATCACAAACTATGCTAAATCTGAAACCTCAACATGCCCCAACTACAAATCCAAAGCCCAAAATTCTAAGTCCCAAACTCCATCTAGTGTCAAACCCAAAACAATAGTCCAACCTCATTAACTCTAATCCAAAATACAAGTCAAACCTCAAGTTAAAAGTTGAAATTCCAAAGTCCAAAATACATAACTCAAAGCCAAAAACTTATAGCCAAAGTCCAAAATCCAAAAAAGTTCAAAACCAAAGCCTAAATCCCCTTCAAACTTCAAGCCTAACAGCCCCTTCAAGCATGTCCAAAGCCAGCTAGGTTGAAAACCTGAAAGGGCGGCCTAGGCAAAATTTGGGGAACAATCACATCAATCACACACATTCTCATGAACTAAGATAGGTCTGATTCCGAAAAGGATACGTAGGTAGACTCACCTCAAGGTCCAACCACATCAATAAAATAAAATGAGGTCATATCAATCACCATAGATATTTGAAGCACAATTCTTTACTCAAAAACTTCACATAGTCTCGAGTTTGAAATAAATTCTCTTAGCCAACTACATCTATCCTTTCATCAATAAGACACAAATTTGACCCATTTTGGTTTTCTTAATCCATATTTTTTCTTTCTACACCCTTTAGGGACTCTCCTATTCCTCTTTCTCCATCATAGTTGTCTAGCTCTTGAGTTCAACTCAAGTAATAACAAGTCATGCCTCTCCAAGATTGGGGGCTTGCATCATCATAAGAGTCTCCACCTCTAATTATAAAGTAACATGTGACCAACTTGAGCAGTCACACTAATTATAAAGTAACATGTGACCAACTTGAGCAGTCTCCACCTAGATATGTGTGATCAAGCACACTATCATACCTTTTCTATACGATCAAGGCATCTAAAGGAAAACAATCATCAACACTATCCCAAGAATCGAAGAGCATTCATGGGAGTTTCACTCCAATGGAACAATGCACTTCCCAAGAAGACTACAGAAGTGCAGGCGAAACTAACCTTTGTTCTGAAGGTACTGAATACTTTGATTTTCATCTTACGAGACTAATTGTCTCTAAAGATTCGGTTTAAGTGAGGGCTAACTTTAGACACCTACATTTGGTCCCACCTAAAGGTTGATGTTAAAGTGTACCACATCACAACAATTCCAACGTCTAAAATTAAATGATTGAAAAGAACGCCTAATTTTGTGTCAGAAATAAGTCCTTCACCTATTTGGTCCCCACTCCACAATCTATACGGGGGTCCCGCTGCCCAGTCAGCAGGCGGGGGTTTGCTGCCCGATCAGCGAGTCGTGGTCCACGGCTGAAATGCCCTAGTTAGAGAGTTAGGGGGGCAACGCCCCCTAAACTTTTAGTAAACTAAAAACCATTGCCGGAATAACCGGTGATAGGTTATGATGGTTGAAATAAGCTTAAATTAAATTCTTAATTTTCATTTTAGTTTCTTATATTTCATTCATCATGTTATTCATTTTTATTTTCAATTATTGTCCTTTCGTTTTCATATAAGTTTTTATTTCGTTCTATTATTTATAATCAATTTCATTTTTCGAAAATATAGAAAATAATTTAAGCGTATGAATATGACCAGATTCGACGAACCTTCTAGAAAGGGTTGTTCGAATTATGGTAACTTTAGGTTATCGAATTGAATAAGTTAGGTTGTGGAAGTGAATTTCGTTAAATTTCATAATATTTCAAAATTTGGAAACAAATATGAGAAATATGTAAGTTTCGAAGATTCACCGCGTAAAAATCCAGAGGAAAATACCTTGAGAGCCCAGGCGTAGGACGAGTGACTAGGCGCCAAGCACGAGCACATAGGTAGTCACTAAGAGACCTGGCGCTTAGCATGAGCTCACAGGAGCTCACTGAGCGACCTGGCACTTAGCTCGAGCGCCCAGGCGCTGGTGGGGTGCCATGGCGCTCGATCCTGAGCGTTGTGGCGATGTACTAGTGCCCTGGCGCTTGCTTACGTCAACTCCTCCCCTATAAATACCCAACCCTATATCGGCATTCAAGGCATCACTCAACATTCTACCCTAATTCTCTCTCGATTTTCGTGCCATAGAACGAAAGTCGAGCTCTTCTTCTTCTTCTTCCTCCCACAAATTATTTTCTAGCCAACCTAATCCCATTAAAGCATTATAATANTTATTATTATTATTATTGTTGTTATTATTATTATTATTGTTATTATTATTATTATCATTATTACTATTATTATTATTATTATTATTATTATTATTATTATTATTATTATTATTATTATTATTATTATTATTATTATTGTTGTTATTATTATTATTATTGTTATTATTATTATTATCATTATTACTATTATTATTATTATTATTATTATTATTATTATTATTATTATTATTATTATTATTATTATTATTATTATTATTGTTGTTATTATTATTATTATTGTTATTATTATTATTATCATTATTACTATTATTATTATTATTGCTATTACTATTATTATTATTATTATTATTATTTTTTTTTTTTGTTGTTATTATTATTATTATTATTATTATTATTATTATTATTATTATTATTATTATTATTATTATTATTAATTAATTAAGTTTTCCAAGCTTTTGAATCTAAGAAGTTGTTGACCTTGAGTCCTTCAAAATCATCACCTTTGAATAAGCCCAGCACTGTCAAAATCATCACCTTGTCAAAATTATTATTACGAAAGGTACTTTGAATAAGCCCAGCACTGTCAAAATCATCACCTTGAGTCCTTCAAAAGAGTTAGTTTTTCATTATTATGTGATTTAAATGCTTTCGTACAAATTTGACATGTCTTAATATAATTTATGAAATATTGATTAACTACTCAATTGGCTTTTAATTAAAATCAATCTTAAGTAGAAACATGTGTCAGGTTTTATGTGATTTCATGCTAAATGTTTGTTACTTTAAGATCACTTAGAAACCATGTTTAGTTGAAAAGACCAAAAAGCATGTTCTAACTAAAATAAAGACTAAAGAAAATTAAATTTTAAAGGCGATATTCCATGTATGCTTAAATTGGAAATTATGCGTGCATTAATCGCCTAGCTTTGTTTCTATGTATTGTAGGTCTAACCCGGAAATATCCATGCTACAATTCAATATTATGATTGTAATACCCCACATTTTCACGTATTTAAACAAGTATTTTTGTATTTCATACGTATAACCTTCGTATTTATTCGTATAATTTTAATAATTTTAATGAAAAATATGTTCAATAAAAGTATTAAATAAAAAGAAATTAAAAAGAAGATAGTTAATGATAGAGTTTTGGTTGAAAGTATTATTTGTATTCTTAAATAGTATTTTTATGATTAAAAATATTTTAAAAACTTCTAAAAATAATTTTTTTAAGGTTTCCTAATTTACTTAGGAGTGTTTATGGGCCCCACCAAAATCCTACTTTAAGGCCTATGAATACCCTACAAAAGCTAAAATTTCAAACTTTTCCTGATCATACTAGTCAATTAAGATTCCAAAAATTTAGAGAGAGAAAAGGGAGAAAAAAAAACTTTAAGATCCGGAAAAAAAAAATTTTCGGAAGTTTCAAAAAAAAAAGGAAAGTCGGAAGTTTGAAAAAAAAATTTTTTTGGGGATCGCCTCGGGATCCGTGCCCAGCCGGACCCACCACTGTCGGCCACGCCAGCCACTGCCGGAGTTCCTCCCCTATTGTTGGTATAATTTCGAACCTTTATAAAAAAAATAAAAAATAAAAAAATTACTTCTTTATTTTCTTGACTCAATCTTGCAAATTTATGATTATAATTCTGTTTAATCATGTTTTTATAAGTTTAATTATGTTTTTAAATAAGTATGAATTGTTTTTAAGGCGTGAATTAATTTGGGTGGTCATGAAATTATAAGTTAGGGTTTGAAAATTATAAAGTTATGATTTTTATGAATTTTTGTGTTCCAAACTTTAATGTTATGATCATAGATTTTTTTGGGTAAATTTATGTTGGTGTTATTAAGTTTAGATTTATTTTTAAGGGTTTTAAACTTGTTTTATAAAACTGTCAAAATTTCATAATCATGAATTTGAGTTGAACAAATATTATAAACATGTTGAAACATATGAAAAATTGTTCTAAAGTCTAGATTGACTTCATAAACATGTTAATAGATTGTAGAAGTGTTTTGACATGAAATCATGATGTTTTCATAAGTTTTTCATGACTTTAAAACTTAGAAATAAATCTGAAATTTTAATAAAAACAAGTTACATTGAGTTTAAAGTGTCCAAATCGCACTAGTATGATCACACATCAATTCTATGATGAAATATATAAATTTTAGTATGTTTTATGATGTGTAAGAGTGGTTTTAAGCATGTTTAACATGCTGTCCAGATTTTATAAATTAATTAAATAACCTTTTAAAGTATGTAAATAGCATAAATTGATCATGTAAGTAAGGTAATACATCATATGATCGATTTGTGTCATTTTCGGAAGTTTTCAAGGAGTTTTGATGAATTTAGATTGCTGTCCACCTTTCTAAAGTTGCATGAAAATTTTATTAAGGTTTTATAAAGTATAATTAAGTCCCGAAAACTAAGTAGAATTGCAGTAGAGAAGAAAATTGAAGTATGGAATTGAATAGAGACCAAATAAGGAATGTTTGGACAAAGTTTCCAAATTTAGAAGTTGGTTAAGGTTGTTGTAGAATTTTGTCAACAAGGTTTTAATTTAGTTCGGTTTTCCTTGTGTAGGAGACTTTGATTTAGTCCACTTCTAGAAGTTGTGGCGGAGCACAGCTATTTTACAAGGTACGTAAGTACTAGAGGCAAACATAGGAGTTAGAATGCATGCTTGAGAAATTCTTGTTTATATGAATCTTGTATGCTTGTTTTGGATCACGAATTTATATGCATGACAAGTTGTTAGTAGCATATTTTTAATGTTAATGGCATTCCATGTTAAATAGAAAGTGTCATTTTTCATAAGCTTGAATTGGAATGTTCTGATCAGTATAGTTTGGTCAACAGTTTTATGAATAAAGGAAAGAAGTTAATTTTAAAGTTTATTAGATACTTAATCAACGGGAAAGGTAGTCGTGAATTTTGTTCACATGAGTAATAGAAGTAATGAGCAATTATTTTACATATAATACCACTCACAGTTTAATGTGTGGTCAAGAAGAAAGCAAGTTATTAGCCACTCACAGTTAATGTGTGGTACAGGAGATTCAGTTTAATTCAAGGACTCACATAAGTTAATTTGGAATCACCTTAAGGGAAAGATAATGAATATGGTTGCTTGTTTGGATGCATGTCTTTATGTGATGTTGCATGAGAGTCATAACATTGTTAAACCTGTTAAATCACGTAAAGTGTGAGAGGATTCATACCAAAACTCTTGGAACGTATACACCTTGAGTATGAACAATGGGGGGAGTCGTATGGAACAGTGATCTATGACTTCTAATTGGAGTACAAAACGTTGTACTCTTTTATATTATAAATGTACTGGATATCCGTCACCTCGTGTGACATAGGTGATACCTTCTTAGAGTTGCTCCCAAGTTGGTGCCCAATAGGGCGATTTTAAAGGAAAGGAAACCCGTTCGATGCCGAATCCAAAAGTTAAATATAATAATAATTTTATTGAGTCCATGTGCAGTAAGAAGGTTGTCAAAGGTAAGTGATGCATGTTTTATTTATTATTGTTGTTGCATAGTCTTTAGTAGTTATGCACTCAACTTTGCTGACTGTTTGTTTTGTGTGCATGGCTTTGTCTTGGACTTGGCCCTACGATAACCCGCTTGTGGTTAGTAGTTGTCTAGAAAAAGGAAAGCTGCGGGTGCAAGTGGGCATAAGTCATTTAATGATGGGATGGAGTGAGAGCGCTTTCTGTGGTTGAAGTTTTACTTTATTTCAATTGTTTGCAAAGACTAACGTTTAAGTGATTGTTTGGATTTTGAAAGACTTCTGATTATTAATTTTGATTTGGTTTTAAAGGGCCAATAATATGGTTTCGAAGTGTAATAAATTTAAAGTTGATTTTATTTTAAGGTTGTTTGAAGTTTAGTTTTAAATTGTTTTGGTTTTAAGACTTCCGCTGTAGTACTTTGATAAATGCCTTAGCCGTTATCATGATGGCGGTAATACTTTGGTTTTTCCATATATAGTAGTTTAATAAACGTAATATCTTATAGTTCAATATGTTTTCCGGAAAAATAGGAAGTATGAAGTTAGGGAAAATCCAGGGTGTTACAATGATTTTGAAATTACATATGAGAACAAGTAGAGACCGATATACGCGGGGGGATATTGTGACCTATTTTATTGTTACCCTCGTCCCTGAATCTAGAGATATGAGACTTTATTATCCTTGGCTGTCAATTTCCCTCCGAGCTAGACCTAATGGGGTTCCGTGAGCTCCCGAAAAGAGCGCGGTGGCGACTTCTCTACTTGGGTTTTGAGCTTCTAGGTTCACTCCCTAAACCAAGTATACTCAAACTATGCAACAAACTAAAGACATTCAATGTCCGTAAAAAGGGCATGTGGACCTCCAAAGCCCCGGGTCCACAGGTGGTGATAGGTGGAAGGAGGCAAGTAGTGGTGGCAGGCGGAAGGAGGTAGTAGAAGTTATTGCTGCTGTTGGGGCAAGTGACATTGTTGCTATCAATTTTTTTATTAATAAAGTTAAGTATAAGTAACGAGCATAGGTAAAATGAACGTGTTACTTTATCCTCCTTTATTTAACGGGCCTCATACAAGGTGTTACCTGAAATCAATTTGTAATACCCCACATTTTCTTGTATTCTAAGGAAATATTTTTGTATTTTATACGTGCATTTTTAATATTTTTATTGAAAATTTATGTTAATAAGAATATTAAATGGAAAAAAATAATAATAATTTAAAAGGCTTCTAAAAATAGAATTTTCAAGATGTTCCTATTTTATTTTGAGGCAAGGGCCTAAAGGTAATTTCCACTTTTTAGGATAAGTATAGGCTTTTCGAAATCCTACTTTGGGGCCTATAAATACCCTTTAAAACCCAAATTTTCAGATTTCATTCACCATAGTTGTCATTAGGATTCCAAAATCTAGAGAGAGAAAGAGAAAAAAAAGAGGAGAAGAATTTCCGGAAAAAAAAAAAAAAAAACTTTGTTCGGTTTTTAAGGAAAGAAAAGAGAGTTCGTTTTTTTCTTCTTGGACTGCGTGCATCGGAGCCACCGCCGGACCGCCGCCCTCGCCACCGCCGGCTACCACCTCCCCCTTGATTTCGGTATTTTCGAATCTATAAAAAAAAATCTCCTTCTTTCTTTTTGATTCAATCTTGCAAATTCATATCATATTTATGTTTAATCATGATTTTATAAGTTTCAATCATGTTTTATGAAGTTATGGTTTGTTTTAAAGCTTGATTTAATTTGTTGTTCATGAAATTTTAGATTAGGGTTTATAAAGTTATGAAAGTTTTGATTTTTATGAGTTTTTATGTTTTAAACTTTATTTTTATGATCATGAATTGTTGTTGTATGAATTTATGACGATTTTATGAAGGTTAGATTGATTTTTAAAGGCTATAAACATAATATAAATTGTTGTCCAAATTTTGTAATCATGAAATTCAATAGAATAAATATTATGAACATGTTTTGGCTTATGAAAAATTATTCTAAATCATAGATTGGTTTCATAATGATGTTAGTCGATGGTAAAGGAGTTTTGCCATAAATTGATGACGTTTTTATGAGTTTTTCATGACTTTAAAGTTAATTAATAAATCTGAAAATTCCATAAAAACAAGTTAAAATAAGTTTTAAGTGTTCATATTATGCTAGTATGATCACATATTAATTCCATGATGTTACATATGATTTTTAATATATTTCCTGAAGTTTAAAAGTGATTTTAAGCATGTTTAACATGCTATCAGATTTTCTAATGTTAATAATTAGGCTTTTAAACTATGTAATTAGCATGAATTGATCATATAAATTAAGTGATACATTGTATGATTGATTTATGTTGTTTTTGAAGTTTTTCAAGGAGTTTTGGTAATTTTAAATTGCTGTCCACTTTCTTAAGTGCCATGAAATTTATGCTAAAGTTTTATAAAGCATAAATAAGTCTCGAAAACCAAGTAATGTCACAATAGAAAAATCACTTAGTCTTGTATACAACATGCCTCACGGTTATCAAATGGTGTGGCCACCCCCAAATTCTAGGGTTTTAGAGAAAACCAACCACCATTGGGGTCGTCGCCGCCATTTCTGCCTCTCATCCTCGTTCTTCTATCTTCTCCCTTTATTCTTATTTCTTATTCCTCTTTTCTTCTTCCTTTTTCTGCGGATTCAAGTAGTTAAAATTCATGCTTGTGAATGAATCTAGCAACTAAAACTTGATTCTTCTTTTCATTTATATTGAAGGTTTAAAGTTTAATGTGATTTTGAAATTTTAGCGTCTTAAATCTCTTTTATTTAATTCAACTTTTTAATACAAGTTTAGTTTGTTGTAAAATTAAGATTCTTAGGGTATTTGATTTCTTATAAGTAACATTATTTTTAATTTTGTAAGTTCTATATTCATATTCTAATAAAGTAACCCATAATATTAAACCAAGTAACCCCTGTGTTTGCAATTAGAATATGTAACAATTATTATTTTGCTAAGTAACCACAACGTTACTAATATGGTAACCTCACTAATAAGTAACCATAACGCTTCTAAAAAGTAACCATCATTGTTCATATAAGTAACCACAGTAATACCTCTCAAAAAAAAAAGTTATGAGCATATATTATACATGTTGCCACTCACTGTTTAATGTGTGTTCAAGGAGGAAGTAAATATTTAGCCACTTATAGGTAATGTGTGGTAAAGGAAGTTCACTTTAATTAAAGGACACACAAAAGATTAATTTTGAATCACCTTAAATTGAAGATAATTAATATGGCATGCTTGATGTGATGCATGTTTTTGTGTGATGTTGTATGTGAGTCATAACATTGTTAAACCGGTTAATCACGTAAAGCGTAAGACGATTTGCATCAAAACTCTTGGAACATATATACCTTGAGTATGAACAATTGGGGGATTCGTACAGAACAGTGATCTATGCCTTCTAATTGGAGTACAAGACGTTGTACAATTTTATGTTTATAATGCGCTGGAATTCCGTCACTTTATGTGACATAGTAATACCTTCTTCGAGTTTCTCCCAATTTGGTGCCCAATAGGGAGATTTTTAAGGAAAGGAAACCCGTTCAATGCAGAATTGAAAAGTTTGAATATAATAGCTAATTTGTTGAGTCTACGCACAGGTGAAAGGTTGTTAAAGGTAAGTTGTGTGTATGTTGTAGTTCAAGTTGTTTTGTTGCACAGTCTTTAGTATTTATGTACTCAGCTTTACTAACTGTTTGTTTTGTGTGCATGGCTTTGTCTTGGACCTGGCCCTACAATGTCCTACTTGTTGGTGAGTAGTTGTCTAGAATAAGAAAAGCTACAGGTACAAGTGGGTATAAGTCATTTCATGCTGGGCTGGAGTGAGAGCGCTTGCTGTGTAGTTTTGTGGTTTTATTTTTATTGCTTATGAAGTACTAACTTTTATTTGGATGTTGTTTTATTTCTAAAGATTCTAGTTTTGGTATTTTAGGGCCATTAAAATGGTTCCGAAGTGTAATAAAGTTTTAAGTTGATTTTAGTATGGGATGTTGATTTGAATTTGGTTTGAGACTTGTTTTGAAGTTTGGTTTTAAATTGGTTTTTGGTTTTAAGACTTCCGCTATAGTACTTTGATAAATGCCTTAGCAGTTATCAAGGTGGCGGTAATACTTTGGTTTTTCTGTATTTAGAAGTTTTAATAATTATAATTCTTCAGTATTTATAATATGTTTTCAGGAAAAATATAAAGTAGGAAGTTAGGAAATTCCAGGGTGTTACACAATCTATGTAAGGGGCTTCTAGAAAAAGGCATTACCTATAGTCTGGTTTTAGATTACAGTAATTTTGAAACATGTAACCTAAAGTGTTGTTTTAGGTCACGCTCACCACCCACGACCTAAACTTACATGTGATGGGGTGTAGCCTACAAACAAAACGTAACCTATAGTCTATTTTGACCCGTCACCTATTGCAGTTTTTTCATTAGTGACTCTTATCCTAAGGTTTGTCCTATATCATGAAAGGAGGAAAGGAAGAGGAAATTTTCTCCTTCCTTCCTTTTGGTAGGAAACTAAAAGGAAGGGGATTTTCTTGGGCCTCTTGACTTGGGCTCCAAGGTCTTCCCTTTTCCATGGCCAAGTTAAGTTCGTTTTTGCGGAAAAGATATTTCCGAGCATTAGAGAGACCTAGCATTTTATTACAAAAAAATGGAAAAGTATGAAGAAAAAAATATAGAAAAATGTGGAAAATTATGGAAAAATAATAAAAATAAGATCAAATTATTTTTGGGATTTAGGGATTTTCTTAGGGATTTTCAAGGATTCTAAGAATTTCTACTTCCCAAGACCGAACTATTTAGCGATGTGGTATATATTTATCATCGGCCTAAGGGCGGGGACAAAAATTTAGTTGTCTATAGAATGCTCTAAGCACCCCTATACATAATACTCCATTTGTTTCTAATTACTTGTTACATTTATTTTTGTAGTCTCAATTCAAGCCATCTTTTTTGTTGCATGTTCAAATCCTTTTGTGTGAAAAAGTACTTCAAGTTCTTATGATTCGCGTAGATCGTACATTTCACCCATACAAGTAATGCCTCCAAATCTTCAAGGCAAACACGATTGTTGCTAGGTCGACATTGTGGCTTCTACTTTCTTGAAGCGTATGCAATCACTTTTCTATTTTGCATTAGAACACATCCGAAAGCATTCTTAGAAGCATCACTATACACGTCATAGGAATCACTCCCATCTGGTAGAGTCAACACTGGAGTTGTAGTCAACCGCTCCTTCAGAGTCTGAAATGCTTCCTCACACTTATCATTCCAAACGAACTTGCAGTCCTTCTTCATCAACGACGTTATCAACTTACCAATTTTGAAAAGTCCTTCATGAACCTCCTATAATACCCTGCTAAACCCTAGAAACTTCGCACGTCCGACACATTCTTAGGTGTAGGCCACTTTTTCCCTGTCTCAATATTAGCTGGATCCACTTCAACTACCTCTTTTGACACAAAATGTCCTGAAAACAAGAACTTCTATAACCAAAATTCACACTTCGAGAATTTAGCATACAGCTTGTTCTCTCTCAGAGTTGTCAAAATCGTTCTTAAATATTCTACATGCTCCTCATTGCTCTTAGAGTACACCAAAATGTTATCAACGAACAAAACCACAAACTTGTACAAAAACTGTTGGAAAATCCTATTCATCATGTCCATGAAAGTTGCTGGTGCATTCGTCAACCCAAATTGCATAACGGTGAACTCGTAGTGTCCATACCTCGTATGAAAAGCTGTCTTCGACATGTCCTCATCAACAATTCTCAAGTGATGGTATCCCGACCTCAAATCGATGTTTGAGAACACAGTAGCTCCTTTCAACCAATCAAACAAGTCATTGATTCTTGGCAAAGGATATTTGTTCTTGACGTCACCTTATTCAACTCCCTATAGTCGATATACAACCTCATGCTCCCGTCTTTCTTCTTCATAAACAACACTGGCGCTCCCTAAGGTGAAGCATTAGGCCTAATGTGACCCTTCTATAATAAATCCTGTAACTGCTCCTTCAGCTTGCTCATTTCCGCAGGTGCCATCCTATATGGTTCTTCGGAATTTGGCACCGTTCCTGACACTAAGATGTGGTGAAGTCGAACCTCATTTCGGCAGCATTCCCGAAATCTCCACCAAAAACACATCTAGGAAATCCCTCACTAACTCGATGTCCTCTGGCTTAGGAGACTCGACATAATCTACATCCCTCGCATAACAAATGTTATTTGAGAAACCTCTAATTACGTACCTAGTTAGCCTCGTTATTGACACTATTTTGTTGTGCTTCGGTCATCCTACCCTCCAATAGCTCACCTTCTTCCCCTTCATAACTAACGATATTTTATACGGCTCACCTAAAATCTCAGCCTTATGTTCACTCACTCAATCCATTCCTAGAATTACCTTCAAATCCCCTAACTCAAACACTATCAAGTTAGTCTTAAAACTTCACTCCCTCTATCTCAATCGGGACATCCAAATACCTTTTTGAACACTGTACTTCTTGTCCTAATGATATAACTATCGACATATCTATTGTATCTAATTTTCCAAAAATTGGCAGTAACTTTTGCAAAACTTTAGTGGATACAAAAGAATACGTTGCATCAGAATCGAACAAAACTTTAACAAGAAGAGAGTGAATAGAGAAAGTACCAGTAATCACATCCTTACTAGCATCCGCTTCACCTTGTGCCACCACATTCAACTTTCTATCATTGAAGCTCCTAGCCTAGCTTCCTCCATTGGTACTTCCATTACCATTCTCAGCTTGTTGTGTTTTCCTCGCATGTTTCCTTGGAAACCCTTTTGCTAACTTCTTAGTGAATTACCCTTGAACTGAGATCCTTGTACTTCCTTTCCCTTACCCTTGGTGTAACACTCATACTCATGAATCCGAACTTTTTACACAAATGGCAAGTCACTAAACTTCCAGCACAATCCTTGTATGGATGACTATTAGGACACTTCTTGCAGAAGTACACTTAGCTAACTTGATTAACAGACGGCCCCTTATTCCCATTATCATTTGCAGGCTTTGAATAGTTGCCCTTTTCCCCTGAAAATTGTTGTTGAAACGAGGCTTCTTAAATACACCATGACTCCCATGTTGGTTGAACTTCCCTCCAACATCCTTATTTTTCTCCCTTGCGTCACCTTCTTTCAGCATCTCTTTGATCATCTGCTCAAAGGCATACAAGTGTGCAGCTCTACCATATAGCTCATCCAACGTTTCGAAAACTTGCCCGGGTAGTTTTATCTAAATATCTATGGGAAAGTGTTGAGTTCCTAGCTTTTCTTTTGAATGATGACAAACTACATTGAAATATTATATTGTATGCAAGGTTTTATTTGCATGTGCAGGTACGAAAGAAATAACTTCAATGATGACAAGATAACGCTCGAGAAGCAAAATCTTGAAGTTTGCATGAATACCAAGCTCATAGAGTCTAACTCTTAGGTCTTAGATGCAATGTAAGTGGTATAAAGGTTTTCAGATGCACTATAAAGATTGAGATTATAGAGATGTACTAATTATGGAAGATAAAGAACTTAAGTTACTTGGCATACATAATTATAAGTAAACTTGAATGACTGGAACAGTCTGGGAACAGTGCTAAACCAGTCGTCTCGAGTTTACTTCATACATCCGTATTTTAGGAAAGTTTCTTTCCGCGCAAAATTGTTTTCAAAAATTATACGGATGCCTGGATTGGTATGCAAGGCAAATATTCTTAAGTATGGAAAGTATGTTATATAATATTGTGTTGATTTTATTTGATTTCACATAAAATCAGTGACAATATTTTCCTGGAATTATTTCTCTTGCAAGGAAAATATTTCTATAATTCCAAGAAAAATATTCTCTTGCAATATTACATGACATATTAGCCGAAGGCTTATTTAAGGATATCTGCTAGCATACAACTAGAACAACTTTTGCACAAACAAAAACTGAAGATTACGAATTGCAAAAGCTCTCTCTAAGTCTCAATCTCGCACAAACCTTATAACCACATTGAGGTCTTAATATTCTCTCTTTTGTCAGCGTTAAGGCTAAGTGTAATTGAGAGACAAAGTGTTATAATTTGAGCATTCTGTGAGTTCAGTTTGCTGGGGAAGTTGATCTGGGATCACCAACATTGGGATCATAGTTAAAGGTTGAGTCGAACTTCCATAGGTGGAAGTTGGGGAATCATATTGTGCATAGATGCATAATTGATTGAGTGTAATTCTTTTGTTATTCTGAGTTGACTAATAAAAGAGTGAGTGAATAGAGGACGTAGACTTATTAGAAGTCGAACCTCGTTAAATCTTGGTGTTGTTTATTTTATTGCTTTATTTTTTCCACTGCTTAAGAACTGGTTCTAAATTGTTCTTATAATTAATCGAAAAATTTACAACAATCTTACAAAACTCAATTCACCCCCCTCTTTAGTGTCATTTGCACTTTCATTTGGTATAAGAGCCTAACATCTTGAAAGGGTAACACCTAGAGAAGAAAGAAAAGATGAATACTCAAGAGATGATGAATGGAAATTTTGGATCAAGGTGCCCAAATTTAATGATACAAACTTTCCCTGGTGAAAGAGTTGCATGCCGCAAAACTTCGTTATTGGCACGGACTATGAGTGTTGGATGATAATCAAAATGGACCAAACAAGGTGGCTGAGAACAGTGATGGAACAGAGAAGAGGAGAATACACTAGCACAAATCTTAAGACACTAGAGAAGAACGCAAAGGCTATGTCACTCCTTCAACAAGGTATTATTGCTGATAATGAGGTAAGCCGTATTTTAGCATGTTCTATAGCAAATGAAATATGGGAAACTCTAGAGTTAGCCTATGAAGGCACTAGTGAAGTCAGGAGATCTAAGGTTGATATGCTTATGTCTAAATATGAAGCTTTTGATATGAATCGAGAAGAAAATATAAAAGATATGTATACTCGTTTTATTTCAATTGTTAACGAACTAAAATCTCTTGGCAAAAGTTTCACTAGTGAAGATTTGGTTAGGAAAGTTTTGAGAAGCTTGACAGGTAAATGGCTGCCTAAGGTAGCTACAATCCAAGAAGCCAAGGATCTAACCACTTTGACTGTGGAACAACTTATTGGGTCGTTAATGACTCATGAGATGTTAGTAAGCACCAAGGAGGAAGGCACAACCAAAACCTTAGGCTAGCCTTGAAGGTAGAAGAAAATGAAGAATATCTGGATGAAATAGGTCTTATGGCAATAAGGTTTGAAAGAAGCCTCAGAACTCAATATAAGGGAAAATCCTGGAAGAACAAAGGCAACATGAAGAAGACCACTACCAGCACTGGTTGCTTCAAATGTGGTGAAACTTGACATATGATCAAGGATTGTCCGGCATGGAAAACTGACAAGGGACGAAAAATAGAGAAAAGGATGACAAAGAGAGCCATGCTTTCTACCTGGGAAGATTCTGACTCAGGTGGTGAAAGTGAGGAGGAAAAAGCCCTAGTTTGTGTGATTGCACTGTTGGGAGAAGTAGACCAGAGGCAGACCAGTTCAGGAAAGAAGGGACACATGTGTCTCATGGCTAGAAGCAGCTCTTCTGGTGAAGAACAGATAACTATTTCTATTATGCAAGAACAAATGAGATATTGTGATAGAGATCAGTTACTAAATTTTACAGATGCTGCTATTGAACAAAATGTTAAAGGCAATGCTGCTTATAAGGCTAACAAAAAGAAAAAAAGAGAAGTAACTCGAACTTTAGACCTTAGTGAGTGCCGTTCTGCTGAGCTTGAACTTATTTGTACAGAACTGAAAGAAAAATTTTCAGAGCTTGAAATAAGTCTGGATCAGAAGAATACAAAACTTGAGATGCTAAAACCTCAATCAGTTTTTTCAAAAGCAGATTTTTATCAAAATAATGAAAGAGGTTTTATTAAGCTTAAGGAGGCAAAAGTTGAAGGTATATATTTCGAATTACTTAAACAGTAATCACTCACTCTAGAACATTCTGAGTTGATTTTAGCTTATAATTATATGATTGATGATGTGGAAGAATTTTTCAAAGAGCATGTGAATCTGAAAACTTCTCTTGCTAGCACAAGTAGCTCTAGTATTAATGTCAATAGCTTATGTTTGGAATATGAGGGTAAGATTTTTGATTTACTAGCTGAAATATCTTAGTTAAAGAAAGAGATCAACCCTAAAATTGTTTCAGACAATCAAGGTATTGATATTGAATTCTTACAGTTAGAATATGAAACTAAAATCTGTTATCTTCAAGCTGAAATATTTCAACTAAGGAAAGCCAAGAATACTCACACCATTTTTGAACCAGATCCTTAATTGATTTCAATACTTAAGGATGAGCTTCATAGGGCAAAGTTGGATCTTGCCATTGCTGCAGAGTATAACGAAGCTCGGCTTACGAAACATGAAATCAAGGAACAGGATTTTAGTGATTGCCTAAGACATATGAACAGGTTGCTCGATGCTCAGAGTACTCTAAACATCCTAACCTCACAACCTAGTAATCCTATGAGGTTTGAATTAGGGTATTTTGGAAGTATTTCCCAACAGCCCCAAAAGTTGGAGAGAGATGAGACTTGTATTTCTAAATTCAAGAGAGGTAAGTATGTTTTTGCCAAAAATATGCATGTATGCACCTATTGTGGTAAGAATGGACATGTGATTGAAACTTGTTTGACCAAGCAAAAACATGATAAGAAGGATCAGTCTCATGTTCAAAAGTCTCATAATCATCAGAGTTACACACATAATTTGTCTAAAAATAGAAAACATGATAAAACAAGAAAGACAAATTTGAAACAAATCTAGGTTAGAAAGGACAATGTCAAACCAGTTCCCATTAACAAGGAACCCAAGAAAATCAGGGTTCCTAAAACAAAATCTTGATTTGTTTGTGCAAGTTAGAGTGAAAGGAAAGCCATTTTGGTACTTGGACAGTGGTTGCTCAAGACACATGTCTAGAGATAAAAGTCAATTTTTTTCACTTGTAGCCTATAAAGGAGGAAGTGTCAACTTTCTCAAGCAATTGATAATGTATATTTTATTGAAGGGTGAAACATAACCTCTTGAGCATATCTCAACTATGTGCCAAAGGATACCACGTCGAATTTGAAAATAATCTTTATCACATAGTTAAAACTAAAACAAAGGAACTGGTCTGTAAGGGGTTCCAACACAATAATGTTGACATAGCATTTTTGAGTCAGATTTCTAAGACCAGTGCCACTTGTCTCAGTGTTATATATAGAGGATGACCATTGGATGTGGCACAAGAGACTTGGACATGTAAGTTTTTCCTTGCTAAATAAACTGCGATCTCAGGACGTAGTTACGGGTTTACCTAACATTAGGTTTGTTGCAGAACATATTTGTCATGAATGTGCCAAATGTAAGCATGTAAAGTCCTCTTTTCAGCCAAAGAAATTTGTAAGCACTACTAGACCATTCAAATTTGTGCACATGGACTTGTTTGGGCCCATGCGTATACAAGGTCGAAATGGTCATAGTTATGTGTTTGTGTTAGTTGATGATTACTCTCGTTATACTTGGACAATATTTCTCAAATTTCAAAATGAAACTTTTTAAGTCTTGATAAAACAGGTCCAAAACAAGATTAATCATCAACTGGTCTCTATCTAGTCTGATCATGGGTCTGAATTTGAAAATGTCAGCTTCATTACCTACTGTAAAGATCATGGTGTATCTCACAATTTCTCAGCCCCTAGAACTCCACAACATAATAGAGTGGTAGAAAGGAAAAACCGCACTCTAGAAGAAATGGCGAGAACAATGTTTGTAGAGAGTGGTCTACCTCAAAACTTCTGGACTAAAGTTGTTAGTACTGCTTGCTACATTTTAAATAGGGTAATGATGAGACCTTTGCTAAAGAAAACACCTTAAGAGCTCCTTAGGGGAAGAAAACCAAACATTGCACACTTACGCGTTTTTGGGTGCAGATGTTTTGTGCACAACAATGGTAAATCAAGTTTGGACAAGTTTGATCCTAGAAGTGATGAGGCTGTTTTCGTTAGATACTCTTCACGCAGCAAGGCATACAAAGTTTCAACAAAAGAACCTTGTGTGTTGAAGACAGTATCCATGTTCTGTTTGATGAAACTATTATGTTTAGTAAGCATGTGCAGGTTGATGATGATGAATTCAAAATTGGCATGCTAAACTTTACAAGAGCTAAAGAAGTAGAAGGTGTTGAACCTTACTCACTATACAACTCTCCTAGAGAGAAAGAGTTTGGTCAAGCACAAACTCAAGAAGCTCATGAAGTAAGAGAAGGAAATAGTGACTCAGAGGCTCAACCACATGAATACAATGCAACTGAGACAACTATGGAACCAGGTTCACCTGTTCAAAGCAATAATAAAACAGGGGGAACCAGTACAGGAACCAGTTCAACATTAGAAGCCACCAATGTAAATCTTGATATGAACAAATCCTTCAAGTACAAGTATGCTCATCCTTTTGATCCTATCCTTAGTGACATTAACAAAGGGGTGCAAACAAGGAATTCTACTCTACAAAACTTTTGTGCTTTCTATTCTTTTCTTTCCAATGTTGAACCAACTAATTATACGACTGCTTTAATGGATCCAAATTGGGTTCTGGCCATGCAAGATTAACTCAATCAGTTTGAGAGAAATCAAGTATGGCATCTTGAACCCAGGAAGGAAAACATGTCTGTTATTGGAACTAAATGGGTGTTCAGGATCAAACTGGATGATGTAGGTAAAATAGTCAGGAAAAAGGCTAGGCTAGTGGTCCAAGGGTTTAATCAATAGGAAGGAAGTGATTATGATGAAACCTTTGCTCCAGTAGCCAGGCTTGAGGAAATTAGGATTTTAATTGCTTTTGCAGCTCATATGAACTTCAAACTCTTTCAAATGGATGTTAAGACATCCTTTCTTATTGGTTATTTGAAAGAAGATGTATATGTGGAAAAGCCCCCTGGATTTGAGGATAGTGACTTGCCAAACCATGTTTTTAAACTTGACAACGCTCTTTATGGTCTTAAAAAAGCTACCAGAGCTTGGTATGAGAGGCTTTCCAGTTTTCTTTTAGAAAATGGATATAAGAGAGGTTCAGTTGACAAGACACTATTGTTAAGGGAAGAGGGAACTGATCTATTAGTGGTCCAGATATATCACTAGTGGAAAATTAGCAATTAGTGACGCTTTATTAGTATCGTTTGTAATAGAAATGATACTAATATACATACATTAGTATCATTTTAATAAAAAAAATGATACCAATAGGAACCTATTAGTGTCGTTTGTAAAAGAAACAACACTAATAGGAATCTATTAGTATCATTTGTACATGAAACGACACTAATACAGCTATTATTAATATCGTTTTTGAAAGGCACGACACTAATAAAAACCTAATAATATCGTTTTACTAAATAAACGATACTAATCAAAAACCCTACCTAATATTTAATGCTCACCTCTATTTGTTTCAACTCATACACTTGCTTTCCCTCTCATTTCTCCATCTTTCTCCTCCCTCTCTCTCCATCACTCTCACATCTTCTCACCACCGTTAATCCCACAAATATCACTCTTGCCATTATTCCCACAACCGTCTCTCACCAGGTTTTTGGGTTTTTAGGTTTCTCGAATCGGGCTTCTGAGGTGGTCGCAATTAAGCTTTTTGGGCTGTTGAAGTTTTAAATTAGGTTTTTCGGTGGTCAGGGTTCTCGATTGTGTTTGTTGGTAATGGTTTTAAACAAATCGAAGATTTGAAGAAGATAAACTGTTGAAGCTAAATTATCCTCCACTTTTAGATTTGAGTTTTCATGTTTAATTCATTTTCGTTGTTTGATCTACTTTGTATTTCGTTATTTATCCTCAATTTACTGATTTTAGGGTTTTGATGTTGTCTTTTTTTGAGTTTTTTTTTGCTCAATTAGATGATATTCTTGAGTCTTTTTTGTATAATATCTTAATTTTAATGCATTTTAAGTCTGTATTTTAATGGTGCTTTTGGTGTCATAGTTTGTTGTGTTGTTGCATGATTGTTTTGGGGTTTAATTCGTTTGGTTTGTTGATGATTTGTGTATGTGGGTTTTCATTTTGAGGTTTTGGGGATTTGATTTTTGGAGGTTTTACAATTGATTTCGATTGAATTTTTATTGATGTGGGTGGTTTTGCTGCTGTTGTAATGGGGTATAAAATATTTGGCTTTGAACCTGTTTTTGAGTAGGTGATATTGATATGATATGCTGTTTCAATTGAGTTTTGTGTTGTGTAATAAAAAACTGGCGAAAACAACAATGAAGGTGATTTTCCAATTAAGAAGGTGATATTCATATGATATGCTGTTTCAATTGAGTTTTGTGCTGTGTAATAAAAAAAACTGGCGAAAACAACAGTGAATTAATTTTCATGATTTACTCTTGATTATCAAAAATTTGAATTACTACCAATAACTAACTTATAATACAGCAAGTGGCAAAGGAAGGAGTTGATACATTCTCTCTCTTTATATTAATAGCATGGTGGTATGTTATTGCAGGACTTTCACTAAAATCTCAAGAACTAACGGCCATGTTTTTAGGAGTAAGACTTTACTGTAGTATTGTGATGGAATATGATATTGACACATTGTTAGATACAGCTACATTGGCAACTACACTATGGGTTATCTATATGATTCGCTTTAGCTTGAAGTCTACTTATATGGACAACAAAGACAACTTTGCTACTCCCTCCGTACTAAAATACTTGCTACATTGGTACTTTGTACAAAGTTCTAGGAGGGTCATTGTCATAGTAGGACCACATACTTAGTATATTATGAACAAAGAGAGAGAAAGTAATTAACAAAGGTAATTACAACTATTTAACAGTAAAAAAGGGAGGGAAGTAGGGTGAGTGAAATAAAAACTTACCCACAAATTGGGTTTCCCTCCAAAATTTTGGTGGGGTGCCAAAATTAATTTAGAATCTGAATTTTCCCAACTTTTACCAAAATTTGAACTTTATCAAAACAAGGAGTATATATACTCTTGTATGAGCATTGAATGCTCATTTATTCTGTTATTCACTACAAAACAAAATCTTAAAAAAAAAAATCTCATTCATTACATACATATTTCTACTGTCAAAAGTATCATGTAGGAAAAGTATATTGATTCAATGCTAATATAACTCTCAGTTATCATCATAGAGTTAATATGGAAAGCTAAACTTTGCCTCAACAAACAACTTATGACAAGTTGGTGTGGCATATGCATAGCTTAGTGTTGTTGGAGTGAATCACAACATATTTAGCAAAGGCAGGGGCTCATACGATTATTTGTACTTAAAGTACTTAAGGGACATCACTTAAAATTCGATTAATCCTTACTTAATACAATTGAACGCCTCCTAACCAACTGTAAAAAGCTGGGGTGGCTGTTCAATTAAAAAAGTAAGGCAAGAGGGTCATTCATGTAACATGAGCCAGTAGCCATTACTAAATAAGATGCAACCCAACTCCATTTTTTTCATTAATTCATAGGATGATCAGTTGCATTAGGGTCAATGGTAATGAGGTTGACAACATACTTCCAAACCACAGTCAGTCCCAATGATTGTCATTAATGTAGCAAGTAATCAGTACAGTACGGAGAGAGTGTAAATATGATCATCAACAACAAAATAATTAAAACACTAATATCATCAACAACAATATCATCACCAAAAGTAATCATCACCAACACTATAATTAAGAACAGAGAACATGACCAAAATCAAAGGCAATATCACAACCAAGACTATAATTAAGAACAGACAACATCACCAAAACCATCAACAATATCATCATCATCAAAACTATAATTAAGAACAGAGAACATCACCATAATCATTCAACAATATCATCACCAAAAATATAGTTAAGAACAGAGAACATCACCATAATCATTCAACAATATCATCACCAAAAATATACGGAGTAATTAAGAACAGAGAACATCACCATAATCATGAACAATATCATCACCAAAAATATACGGAGTAATTAAGAACACATAACATCACCAAAATCATCAACAATATCATCACCAAAAATATACGGAGTAATTAAGAACAGAGAACATCACCAAAATCATCAACAATATCATCACCAAAAATATACGGAGTAATTAAGAACAGAGAACATCACCAAAATCATCAACAATATCATCACCAAAAATATACGGAGTAATTAAGAACAGAGAACATCACCAAAATCATCAACAATATCATCACCAAAAATATACGGAGTAATTAAGAACAGAGAACATCACCAAAATCATCAACAATATCATCACCAAAAATATACGGAGTAATTAAGAACAGAGAACATCACCAAAATCATCAACAATATCATCACCAAAAATATACGGAGTAATTAAGAACAGAGAACATCACCAAAATCATCAACAATATCATCACCAAAAATATACGGAGTAATTAAGAACAGAGAACATCACCAAAATCATCAACAATATCATCACCAAAAATATACGGAGTAATTAAGAACAGAGAACATCACCAAAATCATCAACAATATCATCACCAAAAATATACGGAGTAATTAAGAACAGAGAATATCACCGAAATCATCAACAACATCACAGAGAACACAGAACAGGACTAAAATCATCAACAACATCATCACAAAAAATATACGGAGTAATTAATAACAGAGAATATCACCGAAATCATCAATATCATCACAGAGAACAGACAACAGAACCAAAATAATCAACAATATCGACAACAACAATATCATCAACAAAATCAGCACACATAAGAACAGGGATGAGTAAAAAATATAATGCAAAAAAATCAAGGCACATAATAGGGAGAATTAGGATCAGCTCTGTTATGAAAGAACTGAGGATTCTCCTTTTTAAATTGAGCCCAATTATCAGGCTCTTGAGTTTCATCCGAATCATATTCTTTCAATGATTCAGCTTCCCCTGTTGAGAAAGCAACACGATTAAGGCTCCTCCGTGTGTTACATCTTCTCGCACTCCCCAAATCATAAGGAATGTAGCCTGGACGTCCAGGCGTGTCTTCCACCACTAGATCGTAACCATAATCACCGAAATCATCATTTTTGGGACTCATGGGGGCTATGGTTGATCCAGAGGAAGAAGAGGGTAGTGATGAACAAGTTTGTGGTTTCGTGACTGTTTTAGGATCGATTTTTGAAGATCCTTTTCCGTCAAAAACAGGGGATGGAGACTGAGATGGTTCGTGATACCTTCTCAATCTCTCCCACAAATCTTCCAATTCACTCTCAGCAACTGGTGTTTCAACATACGAAGAGTAGCCAACATACCAGTGGCTAAAAGTTTCTTCAGGTACGGGATTTTTAGGATCCATGAAGCAAGAACAAAGAAAATCGTACCAAGCAAAACAAAGGAAGAAGATGAACAGTGAAAACCAAAATGAAATTGGGGGTTCTCGGATTTGTGGAGATAACAACACAAAATTTATACCAAAATGTTAAGAAAAATGAGTAGATAATTGAAATGCAATTTTTAAGGGGTAAGGATGAATAACCAGAACAAGATCTAAGCAAGAAGGAGGAAGAAGATGAGAGAGAGGCGAAAAGTTAGGTTTAGAATTAGACTGAACGTACAACCTACAAGAGAGAGAAAGAGGCTTGATTAAGAAAGGGAGGGAGAGGTTAGGTGGGAGTATTTAGGGTTAGGTGGGGGTGTTTAGGGTTTTGGGGTATTTAAATAAGGTAAATAAGGGCATTGTCGTAAATAAGGCGAAAGTAAAGGGCAGTTTCGTAAATTAATTGTGGGACCCACTTTCTAAATATAGTAATGTAGCAAGTAAATTGGTATTTCCGTTTAAGGTATATGTAGCAAGTAATTTAGTACGGAGGGAGTATTTACTATGTGATAACCCCCCTTCCCTTCCTTTGCTTTCTTCTCTTTATTCACTGCTTTCCATTCCACAAACTGCTACTGCTATTGTTTATTTATTGTATTAACCTACCCACTCTCACATGCCTTATTTATTTATAATGATTTTTTATTTCTATTTTCATCATTGTTATTTGAAAGAGAGAGAGGAAAAATATGGATTGAAATAGCTGGTTATTACCAACACTATCTACGAATACTTGGGCTTATTTCTTAATAGTCTCTTTGACATAACAGGGTTTGAATTTAATTATTGTTTATTTGACAACACTAGTCATATTTACTCTATTCTTTCAATTCAAATCCACAATCGACTCAATTTTCCGAAATATTGGAACATGTGGCCATGATATATATATACTCTTGTAGCTTCCAATCCATTTGCGATTATATATTAAAATTAAATATCACTTATCTATGCCGGTTAATGTGATGAAGCTGAATGCATTTGTAACGTTTTTCAGATGACTTCTATTTATTTATTTGTTATTATTATTATCTATTTTTTGCAATGGTCCCTTCCACAATTAATTGGATATTGACTGGCTTTTTCCACTCCTCAAATTTGTTATAGTTTGCCATTATTCATTTATACTTTCTTATCTCTTTGGTTAAAGGATCACCACTCAAAGATATGCATGTTCACTGTTTAGCTTGGTTTTATTTTCTGGTTTATGTTTGAATGATTGTCGTTTATGATTGTCTTTTATTATCTTTTATGATTGTATCTTAATTAAGAATTTTGGTAATAGTTGTGATTTTTTTATGATTGTATGATAGTTATGAATTGTTTTATGTTCAAATACAAGGTGATGGAATCAAACACGGTTGAAATTGATGAAAGGGTTTGTCATCTATCTTTCTAGAAAGCTGAGATGACGAGTTCAGTTTCAAATAAAGATAATTGGGAAGTGTCTTTTTCACTATTAAAAATCAATCATCTACAATAATTTGTCATCAGGTACATATACCAAAGATCTAAAGGTAAGGAATATGTCCATGTGTGGTAATTTGATATCAAATTTTTGAAGTTTAAGCGTGTTAGATCTAAATGGGTTGCTAATCAAGGAAGTGCCAACATCTGTAGGTGATTTAATGTGTTTGTACTATGGTTCCTAAGTTTGAATGGAACAGAAATAATGAAACTCCCAAATTCAGTAACAAGGCTAGTGAATTTACATACACTCTATTTGAAAGAATTTAAGAAAGCTTGAGGAGTTGCCAAGGGACATGAGGAAGTTGGTGAATCTGAAACACCTTCTGTTGGGAGGCATTACAAAGTCGAGGCATATGTCCGTGGGATTAGGGAATTTAACTGATCTTAGAACATTAGAAACTTTCATAGTTGGTGAGCAGTTTGAATCAGAGGCTAGTAATATGCGCAGGCTGAACAATCTAAGTGGAAGGTTGAAAATTATTCACTTGCGTAGGGAGTCAAAGTATATAATGTTACGAGAGACTGCTAGTAGATATTTCTGATTAATACCTTAATCAAAGTTGCCGTTGTTCCTTCTAAACTATATTAAATCATCTTTTTACTATCTCATGATATCAGTTGATGTTTCTTTCATATGAGTAAGCTGGCCAAGTGGCCAGTATGTTGCCTGGTTTATGTTTGGACGGTGCTTATTTGTGAATACTTACAATAAAGAAACTAATTCAATTGCTTGTTTGTTAATTAGTGATTGTTTAGGAAATTAGATTCATTAGTTGTGTTTTTTTTTTTTTAATTTTAGTCATTAATTCTTGCTTTGCCTGCTGCATTTTTTTTAATCATTTGTATGTTGCTTGGTCTGTTTCGATATTGTGAAAATGTGATTGTTTAGGAATAGAGTAATCTGATCTTCTTTTCCTAGTAATTTTTTTTTTGTTTTGTAGTTTGATTTTCTTGTGTAGTAAATTTATTTCAGTGATACTATATTTGTAACTCTTGCACCATTACTCTTTCATTTTTCGAATGTCCTGATTCATTTTCTGTCTTGTGTCTGCAAGTTTGGGAGTTTGTTGACTTGTCTTCTGTCTATAATTTTCTGTCTTTTGTCTACTATTTTCTGTCTTCTATCTGCAGATTCAATTCGGAAGAACTTATAACCCTTTTAGGATTAATTTGATGTTATTAGTAATCATGTATTATTTTGCAACTACTCATCTATCATTATCACAGTAATTTTTGTTATTATTGTCTTAATTATTTATTCTTATGCTTGTAATTATTAAAATGTAAATTTTGTAGGAGGATTTTCTGCAATTTATATATTTTTTTAATAATAAATAGTCATTATTAATATCGTTTCAATAGTGTCTTTTTTTTAATATTAAAAAACCACTATTAGTATCGTTTCTTACAAGAAACAACACTAATAACCCAATCTTTTTAAGAAAATAAATGACTATTACTATCGTTTGTTGTGAAAAACGATACTAATTGTCTTAACATTAGTATCGTTTTCCAAGATCAAACGATACTAATAGCTAAAGCTATTAGTAACTGCTGCAATTGTAACCCTACAGAAACAATACTAATAGCCTAAAAAACATGATACTAATAGTTGTATGTACATGATATTTTATTTGGAGCTACTAATCCTGATTTGTGTAATGAGTTTGCAAATTTGATGAAAAATGAATTTGAAATGAGTATGATGGGAGAACTTGGATTCTTTATAGGACTTCAAATCAAGCAAACCAAGGATGGAATTATGATTCGTCAACAAAAGTATCTCAAGGAGTTGCTGAAAAGATAATGCTTGCAAGACAGCAAATCCTATGAAACACCCATTCCAACTTTTACAAAATTGAGCCTTGATGAGAAGGGAAAGGGTGTTGAGGGTAAGTTGTATCGAGGTATGATTCGCTCATTGCTCTACTTAACAGCCAGTAGGCCTGATATAGTGTTTTAGTAGGGTTGTGTGCAAGATTATAAAGCAACCCTAAATAATCTCACCTAAAGGATGTTAAGAGAATTTTAAGATATCTCAATGGTACTGATGATATGAGTTTGTGGTATCCATTAGGTAGCAGTATGAATCTTATAGGATACACAGATGCTGACTTTGCTGGTTTTATTGTGGATAGGAAGAGCACTTCTAGAATGACTCACTTCTTAGGTTCCTGCCTTATCTCATGGGGGTCTAAGAAACCAAATTATGTGGCCTTATCCACAGCAGAGTCTAAGTACATTGCAACTGCTTTATGTTGTGCTCAGCTCTTGTGGATAAAGTCACAACTAAAGGAACTTGCGATCTATTTCAGAAGTATTCCCATTTTATGTGATAACACAAGTACAATCAATATTTCGAAAAATCCTGTCCAACATTCTAAAACCAAGCATATTAATATTAGGCATCATTTTCTAAAGGACAATGTTGAAAAAGGTAATGTAGAACTACATATTTGCAGGTCAGAAGATCAACTAGCTGACATTTTCACAAAACCTTTGAGCAAAGAAATGTTCAACAAGCTTCGTTCCTTGTTGGGTATGATTAAAATTAGACAATGAGCTATTAAGTCTTGACTTGTCCCTTTGGCTAGTCAAATGATGTCAATATGTATACATTGTTTTTGTTGTCTTTTTNTATTTTTTTTTTTTTTTTTTTTTTTTTTTTTTTTTTTTTTTTTTTGCTTTTTAGGTCTCACAAAGTTCTTATGTGATGCTGAGCTGATCAATTTAGTATTCAAGTACCTTAGCATAATCTTGTAAAGAGTAAGTTAGCACAGACCAGTTGCATACCATTAGGGAACTAGATTCATGAGGCGGTTATTTTAGTCAGTCAGTTTATTTTCCAAAAATTCAAATTTTTGGAAATAAATGGAATGACGGTTATATTTATGGAAACTACCTTTTTGGTTAAACGGACAAATATTCTAGAGATAACCGTTTTGATTCAAATCTTTTATAAATATATGCTTCTGATCATACCTTCCTTCTTCATTTCATTTCCTTAATTTTTTTTCTATATATTCTCTTGATTATATTTCTCTCACACAAAAACCTAAATCATCTAAATTCTTCTTCTTTCTTTCACTCACATTGTTCAAAGTTTTTATTTGCTTAAAATAGAGGAAATATAATAGTCTCATCATGTCGAAAAGAAGAAGCACACGATTGGTTAGGAAAGAAGTTAGTGAATCTCCTGAAATTGAAATGAAGAAAACAAAGAAGATGGTTGACAAGGTAATTGAGTCTGTGATAGAAGATGTGATGGAGGAGGAAGTTAATGTAGAGGAAGAAGTGCTGTTGATTAGAAAGAAGGCCAAATCTGAAACTTTAAACTTTAAAAGCCCTTACTATAAGATCAGACACAACAAAATACACCACAAAAACAACCACAAAGGCGGTTACACCAAAATTAACCGCCAAAACCACCAAATCTTCCACACCAACATCCACAAAATCAACCACTGCCAAAAAGCCACCCACACCAAAGTTAAAGAATCAACTCCTGTACTAATAGAGACCTCAAAATCCAAAGAACCAGATATTGTTGAAGAATCTGTACATGAGAAGGAATCTGAGTCCGAATCAAAGTCAGATGAAGAAGAAGTTGAGGAAGAAGAAGTTGAATCAGAAGAAAAGGAAACTAAACCAATGGAGGATGTTGTTGCAGAAGAAGTAAAGGAAAAGAATGTAAGCACCAAGAAACTATCATCAAAAACGGTTAAGAAAGTTTAAAAGAAGGACACTAAACCACCAATCATAAAATCCAAACCACCCACACCTAAAACCACTCCCAAACCAGTTGAGAAATCAAAGAACAAGGAAGTTACTGAAGATGATCGAAGAGGAAGTTGAAATAACTACTAAGAAGGATAACACAAAGAAAATAGCAAGAAAGGGTGCTCGTGTAAAAACGGTTGCTAGAAAGGGTGTTGAGGCGTCCAAGGGGAAGGCTATCATGAGAGAAGCACAACTTGACCAGCCCACAACAGAGCAAAAGAGAAAGCAATATGATATTGTGATCTCTTCAAGCATTAAGTCTAAGAAAAGTAAGTGTACTACCCCTCAACCTCTATATAATCTGAAATAGACAAATTCTGGTAGGATTTTCTGTTGCAAAAAGTTGGGTTGCACAAATATTCTTTATTGAGGTTAAGGAGGCTTTAGATTTTCAAAAATGGTCTGTGTTGTTTGCAAAAGATTTAGATATTTTCATGGCACTGGTTGAAGAATTTATTCGCACCTGCATACTAAAGATGATGGATCTTATTTCTCCTTTGTTAAAGATACTCCCATAAATTTGTCTGAAATGAAATTGGTTGAGATTCTCAAAGTTCCAACAAACGGACTTGATGTTTACTCTAGAGAAAATTGGCCTTCTGTAAAGGGAGTCACAGCAGAATAGATCCAGACCAAACTCTTTACTGGTCCACCTAATAGCAAGCTGGGGTACACCATTAGCCAATTCAAGGAGCCAATCGGATATTCCATACTATAGCATCAAAGATTGTGTGTCCTAGAGCACAAGGCCGCATGAGTGTACGATGGATGGATAGTGTTCTCATTTACTGCGTCATTGAACACATTCCTGTCAACCTCCCTGCTATGATGTTAGGTCATATGATCTGCTGTGTGGAGAAAGCTAATCATGCTCTGCCCTATGGAGGATGGCTGACCTTAGTATTTGGACACTAAAACATACCTATGGTGGGAGATTATGGCACCATGTCACATCTCACCAATCAGATAATAGGTCAAAAGGGCATGACATATGCAGGTTGTTTGTTAAAGATGAAGGATGAGGGGAAGAGTGATGCTGGTCTTACTGGAACAAGTACAGAAATACTTCAGGAAACCTATGCCTTGGTAAAGAAGCTTAGAGACTTGAATCAACTCGTGCAAAATATGGTCAGCAGCGTCACTACACTATGTGCTGCACTTCAGGAATCCTACAGAAGAATTGAGGTTCATGTGGATAAAGCTAGTATAATTGGTGGTTAGGATTCTGAAGACAAAGAAGAGACATGAGAAGCTGCAGGTGATGCTGATGATGAGGATGCTGAACTGGTCTCTGAGAAGGATGAGGAAGAGGATGATGAAGAACATGATGCAAGTGCTTCAGAGGAAGAAGAAGATGATGAGACTGAACAAGACTCTAGAGCTGATTAATTTCCACTATTTCCTCTTATTTTATCCTATTGTTGCTAACCCCTCTTTTTATTGGACTCTTCTTCTGGTTTCCCCCTTCCATTTTCAAAAGACATTGTTATTCTGTAATTTGGTTTAATGCTGGTCTGTAATAACTTTCAGGACAAGTAGGTTTGGCACTTTGACAGGAACAATTGGTAGAATCAGCATCTCTAGAATGTTGTTAGAGCTACCTATATTAGCTGAACTTTATCTAATTAGTAATTTGACTACTGATTGTGTTTAGTTATTTGTTTAAAAGGTTTTATGCATTGACTGTTTTGATGATGCCAAAAGGGGGAAGCAGGAGTGAAGTTCTGATCTCTTCTACCTATTTCAGGGGAAAGCAGATCTAATGAATATTACTAATTTGTGTGTGTTGCGAAAACTGGAAGCAAGGTTGTTAGTCTTGCTAGTGGTGACAGACCTACATGGTCTTGAAGTAAATGTATTCAAAGCGTTTTACTTCTTATAATCCCAACGGTTTATTTGTTTGAAAACAAGTTTGATAAACTTACTAATGTTCTTATTGTGATTACATGCTTAAGTCTAAGAGCTCTAAGTCTAATTATTATTTGCCCTGGGTACTTAGAAACTCTTTCTTAAACTTTTGTCAGTTAGTTGTGAAATGGTTTACTTGTAAATGATGCTTAATTTGCAGGAACAGTATGTGACAAGTCTATTGAATTCAAAAGAATTCAAAATTTTTGAAAAGTTCCAAATATTAAATGATATTATTTGCAGGGGAACTTCATGGTTTGTCATCATCAAAAAGGGGGAATTTGCTGAGTTCCTTGCTTTTGTTTTGAATGATGACAAACTACATTGAACTATTATATTGTATGCAAGGTTCTATTTGCATGTGTAGGTACGAAAGAAACAAGTTCAATGATGACAAGATAAATCTCAAGAAGCCAAATCTTGAAGTTTGCATGAAGACCAAGCTCATATAGTCTAACTCTTAGGTCTTAGATGCAATGTAAGTGGTATGAAGGTTTACAGATGCACTATAGAGATAGAGATTATAGAGATGTACTAATTATGGATGAGAAGGAACTTAAGTTACTTGGCATACATAATTATAAGTAAACCTGGTTGACTAGAACAGTCTGGGAACAATGCTGAACCAGTCCTGTCGAGTTTACTTCATATATTCGTATTTTAGGAAAGTTTCTTTCCGCGCAAAATCGTTTTCAAAAATTATACGGATGCTTGGATTGGTATGCAAGGAAAATATTCTTAAGTACGGCAAGTATGATATATAATATTGTGTTGATTTTATTTGATTTCAAATAAAATCAGTGATAATATTTTCCCGGAATTATTTGTATAATTCCAAGGAAAATATTCTCTTGCAATATGACATGACATACTATCCAAAGGCTTATTTAAGGATATTTGCTAGCATACAACCAGAACAACTTTTGCACAAACAAAAACTGAAGATTATGAATTGCAAAAGCTCTCTCTAAGTCTCAATCTCGCAGAAACCTTATAACCACATTAAGGTCTTAATATTCTCTCTTTTGTAAGCGTTAAGGCTAAGTGTTATTGAGGGACAAAGTGCTGTAATTTGAGCATTATGTGAGTTCAGTTTGCTGGGGAAGTTGATCTGGGATCATCTTCATTAGAACCTTCATAGTTGAAGGTTGAGTCGAACTTCCATAGGTGGAAGTTGGGGAATCATATTGCGCATAGGTGGATAACTGATTGAGTGTAATTCTTTTGTTATTCTGAGTTGATTAATAAAAGAGTGAGTGAGTGGAGGACGTAGACTTATTAGAAGTCGAACCTCGTTAAATCTTGGTGTTGTTTATTTTATTGCTTTATTGTTTCTGCTGCTTGAGAACTGGTTCTAAACTATTCTTATAATTAATCGAAAATTTTACAACAATCTTACAACACTCAATTCACCCTCCCTCTCGAGTGTCACTTACACTTTCAGAAACCCTCTCACAAAACGACTAGCCTGTAGCTTCTCCGTTGCCACAACCTCCTTAGCAAACCTAGACAACTATATAAACTTCGAGTAGTACTCAATAACCGTCATACTTCCTATATTGAGCTCCAAAATTCATCAGCCTTTTGCTTTTGAAGAAACAAAGGGTAGAAGTTGTTGTGACTCTACTCCTGAAACACAGTCCAATTGAATCGTGGTAATGCCTTGATCACAGCTTTGTTCTGTGACCACCAAAGATCCACTTCTCCCCTCAAATAGTAAACCACATGGTTCACCTTAAATAATCGTACCAAACAGCTTGTTGAACTCTCTTAGCCATTCCTCTAAAACAATCGGATTGTGCTTTCCTTGGTACGTAGGTGGCTTGCTTTGATCAATTTTCTTGAAGAATTCCCCAGCGGGGTCGCCTCTATTACCATTTCCTCTAGCGGATAATTGCTCAGCTACAGTTGCCAATTGCCTCACTACATCATTCAGCTGATTGTTGTTACGCTTAGCTATCTTATTTCTCTTGAAGAGGAAAGATCTTTTTATTATACTACGCCAAACTCTATGGTAGAACAATGCAAAACTTATAGCATACAATGAATGCACTTTTTCAATTCGTCTCATACAGGAAATTTCAATCCCTTTAACGCGATTGATTATTTGCACAACCATTTAATAAGATAAAGCACATAAATAAAAAAAATTCCCTTGGTTTTTCTCTACTTGAGAAACAACTTTATGGAAGTAATTCATTTTATTCCTTTATTCTCATAGTAGTTCTCAAAAGCTTAGTTTTCTAAGAGCTTCTCATGGCTTTTTGCCACTTATTCTTAAATGAAATAACAATCTAAGAGGTCTAAACATCCTTAAAACGATAACAATACTAGGAAATAAAATTTTCGGCTAAACTCGTATTCCTAAAACATATTCCCATACATTTGTATTATTACGCTTGTCCCTTGATGTGAATATTGATAAAGAAAATCTTCACTCACAATGTGATATTCTTATTTCGGTTTTCTCTAAACCCAAGCACCAAGAAAAACGATATAAGTCGAAGAATTTAATGAATTGATTAATTAAATGCACCCTCAAAGCTACTAACTAATCTACACAAAAGTATAAAAAACTTAATCACCAACTCTTAGAATTTCGGATTTTTGTTTTTCAAGTAAACAAATAAAACTTTTATTCACCTCCAACTTAATTAAATTATAAAATAATGTTGAGACTATATATAGGAATAATCATCAACAAAATCCTAACTAAAAACAATAAAACACACGCACAAAACAATTTAAAAATTGTCCCTAATGACTCACAAGATAAGATTGCCACATCATCACTGCATCTTGATCTTATCTTGCTAACAAACTCTAACTAACTCTAACTAACAAGATTTTATTCTAACAACTTGCCTAAATAATTTAAAAAACAAAATTATGAAAATAAAAATCACAAAACAAAATACTAAACACATTCTAAAACAAATCCTAAATATACTTGGACTCCAGGTAAAAGAAATCTAACTAAAAACTGATTTCTAGTTTGACAGGCGAGAAGAAAAATAAATAAAAAATTATATTGAGTATTTTTATGAATTTTGAAAATACTTTTTTCCTGAAAGTAGATTCAATAAGTTTTTCAACGCATATTCACACGCCTACTAACTCAAAGCCAATTGTCAATGAAAAATCTTCAAAGTCAGACATACTGCACTGCTCCGAAACTGAAATTTTATCCTTAGAAGCTCCAAGAAACGTCCTAGATTGAATCTTTTAATCAAGAAACTTTCAAGAACGTGATCCTCCATCATTGTAGACCAAGTATAACTTATATTCACATCACCCATACATGTATTTCTATTCACACTTGTATCATCCCTAGACATAACATATTTTTCAAGTGTAAACTCTAGATCATCCTCGACATCTTTTTCAGCATCATCCTCGAAATCTTCCTCATTATCTTCATCCGTATCCTCCTCGGGATCGAGTTCCTTCTCTTCTTCTTCCTCATAAACAGTCATCAAATCCACATACACTGGTATCACCGGGTCTGGATCCTCAATCTCATAGCAGGAACTATCTTTCGACTCATGACCTGAAGAACCTGAAGCAGCTTCATTTTTAGCTATCACAGCATCGTCCTGTTTACTACGGACTGGTGGGGGTGGAGACTTCTTGCCTGAATTAGACTTCAAAAACTCCTGCTCCTTCTTATGAATGTAGTCTTCTAAATACCTCCAATCATAACCCCATTGACCATTGTAGTCCCTATACTTGGTATAACTTGGAAGCCCTCCAACAAAGTGGAAATCATCGAACTGCGCCCTTATCTCCAAGTAAGGAGGACGGTTTGGCAAACAACTCACGATCAAAGAAAACACACGATCAGGTTGATCCCACTCCTTTTGGTTCAGCACCAAACTCATGTACAAACAATAATAACGAGTCTTCCACACATACTAAGGTGGACTCTTATACTCCTTTTTGTCCAAAGTTCCCAACTAGGTAAATGATCGAACATCATGCAATGAAGTCACTTAGAGTTAACGGGCCATCATTCCCAAAGTACAAATAAAACTAGATAAACAGTTTCACAACAAGATAATGTTTGGTGACAAACAAACAATTTCCTCTACACATAACTAGCCACATAAGTAACACACGTTTAAAACATTCACTTAAATGCATGAAGGAAAAATAAAGTCTATCCTACATTGCCAAACTTCCTACCCAATCTCACCACATGTTATGAAAGCAATAACACATCATAACGTACCTTAATTCCATGCATAACTGCACATGTAAGCAAACAAAACTTTTCTTTTTCAAAATTTTCTATTTCTGGAAATTATTTTTTTTAGAAATTTTCCATTTTTAGTAACCTTCTAAAATAAGAAATTTCTTTTTCAAAAATTTCCTTAAAAAGAAAATGATTAAATAAATAAATAATAACTTAATTATATATTTATTTATGGCTCCAATGATTTCCCAAAAGAAGAAACTTCTTTTTCTTAAGACATTTCCCCAAAATAAAACTTAAGGTGCCAATAATAATATTTTATTTTATTTGAAAACTAAGCTCTGGTAACCACTTTGTAACACCCTGGAATTTCCTAACTAACTCCTGGTTATTTATGAGAAAAAAAAACAAAATATAGTAATAATATCTAAAAAAATGAAAATACTTCCTAATTAACTATGAAAAACGAAAGTATTACCGCCATCGTGATAACGACTAATGCTATTATTAAAGTATTACTGCGGAAGTCTTCTTACTTTTAAAACAATGTAAAAACCCAAAAGCAACTTTCAAAACAAATATAAATAAAACTTTATTACAATGTAGAGCCGAAACAACAGTCCTTCAAAACCAACTAAGCATTTAAAACTTTAAAACAACCAAACCAAAATTCAATAACAAGAGTAAATAACATGGCCAACTGAAGTAGTGTTTATGTGTTTACTTTTTCCATAATTTTCATAATTAGTTTAGCTAGTTTTCTCTCCCTTTTTTCTCAGTTTTTCCTTGTTTATATAGTTTTTTTTTTCTCTTTTCCCTTTCCCACATTTTTTAGCTTATTATTCCTTGTATTACTCTACTTTGTGTTTTATCTCACTTTTTGTAGGATTTCCTAGATGATTCGAAAATCAAGACATTACATGAAATGGGAGGAGTAGTATGTTTTGCGGCAATTCGGGTCGGTTTGATTGAAGTTTAAAGCTTTTTGTCAAACTCCTTTCGGCTTTTGCTCAAAGGTTCAAACGATATCGCAAGTTTTACTAGCGATATCACTAGCATGTTCCAGCGACGTGGGAAGACTACGAGAGGTGCTTGGTAAATCATTTTCACAAATAAACATTAGAAAAGCCACTGCCTCAAACAAGGAAAGAAAGGAAAACAATGGGTAGCGCCCGCTAGGCTACATGAGCGCCCGCTACCCTCTGCTCTAGCGAACTTCGGTTTTCTCTTCTTCAACTTGCCCACTTGCTTTGGGTTTAAAGTTTAGTATTTATATTTGGTTTACAGTTGTAGAAGATAAGGAGAAATAATTAGAAATAGCTAGAAGTTAGTAGAAGACAATTAAAAACTTTCATTGTGCTCTCCAGATTAATTGTATTCAATTGGATTAGTGGTTAGTTCTTGATAAATTCAATAGTTGTAATTCAATCTTTCCTTAATTAATTCAAAGTTGGTTATTCAAAGTTCTTGGATTCTTGTTCTCAAAGTTGGTTATTCAAAGTTCTTGGATCCTTGTTCTCAATTTGGTATTCAAAGTTCTTGGTTTGGTATTATTAAGGTTCTTGGTTGATCATCATTGTAATTGGGCATCCTTGGAATAATCTTCAAGGGTTCAAGCTTCATGGTACAATTCTTAATTCATTTTCAATTGCTATTTCAATTATATTTCTTGTAGCCATTTTCTTACTATGAAGTTTTGTTTTATAAAGCTTTTATCAAGTTAAACTTGTCCTTGTCCTATTTGCTTACATTATTTCAAGTTCATAAGCTTTCTTTATCAAGAATAACTTGTCCCTGTTCTATTGCTTATATTAATTCAAGTTCAAAAGTTTTCTTCTCAAGTTAATCTTGTCCTTGCATTATTGCTTTATGTCTTAAATACTGTCAAGATTAAACCTTGTCCTTGTGTTCATTTTCTCTATTGCTTTTGTAGTTTGATTAAATCACTTGCATAACTTATTTCTTTGTTATAACATTGATAATCAAACAAAGCTCTTCCATTTTATGACTTTTGTTTAGTTTAGTTTATAATCCATTGTCATAACTTAGTTCTTTGCTATAATTTATAATCATGAATAAAAATATGTATTTGATTAATAAAATGTGTAGTGTGTAATTTTTAGTGCTAAGGTGTGGGTGAAACCCTCACTTCCTTTATGACATAAGTAGGTTCTTAGTAAAAATCGAGCATGGGGGTAACTAGAGTCGTTACATTGGGTTTTAAATCACGTAATCTACGACTTGCTTCCATAGATGTCGTCTTAGGTTCCTCAAAGAAGGATCGAGAGATGAAGTTGAGTGAAGACTCCCCGTGTTTGATTAGTTTGAAAACCATGAGAATAGGTGTTCAAGTTAAGGAACGTTACTAGTCTTCGTGAAAAAGTTCTTAGGAGCCTTTTTATGCTCACGCCATGAGAATAGGTCGTGTTCATAGTTCCGCTCATCATGCTAGCTCGAGAGAGTAGACATGACTCTTAGAACGACTTCCCCTTGACATTCCCCTCTACGTTCGGTTTAACCTAGGAATCCGCACCTTCATGTAAGGAGTGAGCGGTGTATACCTTACCTTAGTCGTCTTTTAATCTTAAAATCAAGTTAAAATAAATCAACATTAGTAACAATCTTTCTTCTAAAATGAAACCAACTTAAACTTACTCCTTAGACCACCTTAGTGTAAAGACCTTTATCTGGTGGGATTCGATCCTTACTTGCCCTTACTAGTAGCCTAGTGAGCCTTGTATGGTTTATCTTTGGTAGCCACTTCGATGGGATATCAAATTTTTGCGCCGTTGCTTGGGATAAAACGGTTTTTCATTAAGTAGTTTTCTATTTGTGAGATTTTTGTCATAATTTCACCTTCCTTCCTTATTTTTCTTGTTATTTGCATACTTGTCATTGCTAGATTTATTCTAGCATTGTATGCTACGTCGATCACAAGGAACTTCTACCACGCCATTTATTCCGGAAATTGAAAAACATTTACGTGGTTTACGGAGACTTGTTCACGAATCTGGTGAGCTTGTAGAAGGAAGAAACTTATTTGAATCCGATTCCATATCTGAGCATTTAGATATGTCTGAGGAAACTATACCACAGAAGTCTCTCAAGGATTTTGGCCACCCTGAGGCTTTTGAATTGCGTAGTGGGATTTCATTACCCGCTACGACCGCAAACAACCATGAATTCAGTCCTCACTTGATCCATATGATCAAGGATGCTCAATTGGGGGAAGTCCCACTGAATGCCATTTTGCGCATTTAGATAACTTCCTCGAGTTATGTTCCATATTGAAACATAACAATGTAACCCCGGAATTCATCTCGATGCATATGTTTCAGTTTTCACTAAGGAATAAAGCTAAGTTTTGGGTCCGATCATTACTCGAGGGATCGCTCAAAACATGGGACGATGTTACTAAGGCTTTCTTGGAAAAATATTGTCCTCTTGAGAAAACCTCGGAACTTAGGCGAAAAGTCTCTTATTTCGCCCAAGACGACGATGAAACTTTGGGTGAGGCATGGGAACGTTTCAAAGACATCTTACATTCATGTCCTCACCACGGTTTTAGTGAATGGTTGGTATTCATGAGTTTCTACGACGGTTATCCTCCTAGCTGAAGGGCTAACCTTCATGCCGGGTGTGGAGGTCAGTTGAAAAAGCTACCCTTGAACAAAGTTCAAGTAGTTATTGAGGAAGTTTCCAAGAATTCTTCTTGGCACTTCGATAAGAAACTTTTGATGAGGAAAAGCGTCGCTAAAACTGATGATTTTCAGGCGCTTAACTCCAAAATTGACCTCCTACCAAAACAACTAGAAAAAGTGCACTTCGCTTCTTCTAGAACCCCTTCACAAGTAATGTCTTGTGAAACGTGTGGAGGTCATGACCATATGTCTTCTTACTTTGTTTCCACTATGGAAACAATAGCCTATTCTCTAGGCTATAATAATAATCAAGGTTGGAACCCCCAACCTAATTCAAACTATAATAAGGGAGGTAGTCCTCAATCAAACTTTCAACGACCACCTCCTCTGCAACAACTAGGCATTTATCGGCCTCCCGGCTATAACCAAGGGGGGCCGCCTCAACCTCTCCCTCCTTATCCTCCTCCCCCTCAAAAATAGGGGTTAGAACATGTGTTGGAATCATTTATGAACCAACAAACTAAAGCTAACGCTGATAATGAGAGAAGGATAGGTAATCTCGCTACCTCTGTCCAGCAAATTCAGGCTCACAATAAAATGATTGAGTCTCAACTCTCTGAAATTGCTCAACATGCTGCTAGCTCCAAATCTAACTCTAGAACTGAATTTCCGGGGCAAACTGTGGTTAATCCTAGGGAACACGTAAAATCTATTTCTGTGGTAACCGAGGTCCCTATTTCTGTTATGGTGGAAGAAATTTCCATTAATGACAGTAAAGGAAAGGTTGTTAATAAGGTAGTCACTCCAAAGGCTCCGGTTAAAGTCTATACACCCCCATTACCATTTCCTAACCGAGCTTTGGAGCATAAAGTTGAGCAGTTGGGTAGTTTCATCGTCCCCACTCTAATCACGAGTTTGGGCACAGTGAAAGGCCTTTGTGACCTTGGTTCGGGAGTGAGCATGATGCCCCTCTCCCTAGCCAAGAAAATAGGCTTAGATGAAATGAAACCTTCCAACATGAAAATTAAGTTGGCCGATAACACTATAAAACAAACAATTGGCATTTTAGTTAACATACATGTGCAAATTGATGATATTTTCATCACTCATCATGCACTCTCGTGCTTGCATAGTCCCATAAAAAGGGGTATGGAGAGAAGAACTCAACCTTTACATGAGGGAGTAGAAAGCAAGGGTCATTTTCACACCCCTAGCTCTCAATTTCTTGACGCTACTTTCGAAGATTCAAAACTTGAATCATTGAAAGCCTGGCTCAACACTTCCTCTACATTTAAGGAAGTGGCGGATGAGAAGGGAAAGCCATTGAAAACTAATGGTCGAATCCTTAACGAATTATTTCAAAAACCTTCTCTTCTTAAAAATATAGTTTTCCTCCTAGATGACATTGATGTGACTACAATCACATCTTAGTTCTTGTTTCTAGAACTTGCGTCAGGCTCGAGACGTTAAACAAGCGCTCACGGGAGGCACCCCGTATCACTTGTACATAATTTCTAAGATTTTTAGCTCATTTTGAGCATTTTAGGCTTCTCGTGAGCATTTTTTTGTGAGTTTTGAAATTTTTATCACCCCATTACCTTTGATGAGCTTATTCAGCCAAGGAAACCCCTTGGGCATATTTTTCGAGGTTTTTGTGAAGTTTTGGTTGAGAAATTGAAGCCAAATAAGTGTCATGCTTCATATGAAGCAAGAGTTGGTGATTTTTTGGGCTTTTTCGGGGATTTTATCACCCCGAGTCACCCCTCAAGTGATTTTATCAAAAACCGACTCCTCCATTATCTCGCTTGGCTTTTACTTGAACTTATGAACCCTTCCTATCGTTTATTTTGGCTCATAAGTACAATCGAGGTTTGTTTTCACTCATTTCTTGCTCTTTGAGAAAACACCGTCACTAGTAAAAATCCCTCCCTTTGTCGACACCATTTCCGTTTATTTGGGACACGTTAAAGTGTCGGAGAAGTCACTACCAACACTTTCACAAAGTGTCGGAATTTCAAGTGACGAGATTTCTTAACACTTTAAAGTGTCGGTATTATGGACACAAAAAAGTGTCAGTATTTTAATGTTATCGACACTTGAAATTGTCAGTAACACAGCCAAATGCAACTCCCCCAAAATTTACCCGCCAAGTTCCTCGACACTTTAAACTGTCGTTTCTTATTTTGCGGGATTTTTAGGGAAAATAATCGACACTTAAAAAGTCAAGTAGACTAGGGATATATGTCTGACATATAAAATAGTAGACACTATAAAGTGTCGGCATTCTCAATTTGTGTATTGGGAATCAATGCAAAAAATGCAAATCTAATTGTAGAAACTAAAAAATACCCTGTTGCCACATTTGTGCTACTTGTTGAAAATTGTGAGGCTAGTATTTGCATATATATATATATATATATATATATATAGAAAAAAGTTCAAATGAGAACCTTCCTTATATGAGAACTACCCTTAAGATGATGAGTTAGATTAATATGAGCCGTTGATTGTTTTAGTTCCATTCTCTCTCCTTAACAAATTCGTTCTGTACACTACACTCACACAACGCTTTTTCTCTCTAAAAACTGATACATCTTCACGCCATTGTTGAAGTTCAATTCTGCTATTTTGGAGTTGAATCCGCCATTTTGGAAGGTCAATCTTCCTTTTTTCAAGCTCAATCAGTCTTTTTTCAAGCTCAATCGGCCTTTTTTTTAAGCTCAATAATCCATTCTTCATATTCGAATCAGGTAAATATGATTTGTTTTGCGAAGTTTTGGATTCCGATAGTTTATAATTTGTAGTTAAATCATGTAATTTGGTTGTGATTTGATGAGGTAATGTAATTGCTTTTGTAGATTGAATGAATGAAAACATTGATTTTCGTTGTTTTTTTTTTTTTTTTACTTTGCATGAAATTGATTTTCGAATAATTGAAGAAATTGAATTGTTTTGTTTGAATTTGCATGAAATTGCTGAATAAAAAAGGCAGCTGAGGCTTATTTGGTGTCTTCTTTCTTAACGTTACACTGATAAAGCTTCAGTTATGATCTTAGAATGTTTTGAGAATCTGGTGAAATTAGAATGTTTGATTTGCAACTTACCTAAGTCTGGCAAAATTACTAAACACTTAAGCTTTTATGACGAAAAGCAACGTACCTGGCAAAATATGAGTTTGGCTGCTGGTTCTTTGATTTGCTACTGCTGTTTGGCTGCTGTGGCTGGTTTATGCAATTCTGCAGAGTCTGCAGGGTCTCTGCAGTCTAGGAGGCAGTGGCGGTTGAGAGTGAAACTTTGAACTAGCTTCATGTTAATATTATCTACCTGACTCTCCTTTTTACCAATTAGTGTACCTAATGTTTTTGAAACTTGTTTCATGTTTCACTACATCTTGCTTAGAAAGGCCCACCCATGCTTCTCAGGCTCTTGAGTCTTGACCTAATGTCAATTACATGTGTCTTATACTTGATCCTTGGATACTTCAAATTAGACCAAAATCATGCAAATCTTATAAAGAGTGGCCTCGTTTGTGTAATTGTGTCACTTCGACATGTATTTTTTTCCAACAGACCAACACTTCTACCAAAATCCAGTTAACATAAATTGCTACATTGTTATTGATAAAAGATGTGCATAACATTCATATCTACAAATGAAATCTAATAATGTCTAGTGTATAATTGCTACATTTAGTTTTTTCAGTTGTAAAACTTTCCACAACTTACTTTTTAGCCGTTTAGTAGGCCTAAAAATGTTTTGACAACAATTGTAATTGTTGGTGAATTCCATATTTGTCATCATTCCTCTGCCATTAAGTCTGATTTACTGGAATTTGATCAAAAAAATTTAACAAAGATCAGATAGTTTCATGCATCAGATCTCCTCCCTGCCTTACTGCCTTACATGTTTGCTATAAGGTTCTTCTCATAAAAGATGAAAGTGATTCCAGTTAAGTGTTAAAGTACTTGTACCAGATTGAAGAGTAAGTTAGAAGAGGAGGGTGATGGAAAGGCTAAGATGATTAGGATGGAAAGTTGAAATGATATGAAGATATTGGATTTAGAGGAATATTGCACTAGATTGAGGGGAATGGAGGAGGAGGATCTTGGTAGATGATGCACTAGATATATCTAATCGTTCATGTAGCCGGACTTTTCATTGGGAATTATGCCTAAAGATATTCAGCTTGCGACGAGGATTCGTGGGGAGCGCACTTAGGTGGTTTGGGTTTGTGGTTTTGTTGATTTAATGTTTTGATTGGATGATGTATATATTGATTAGATGATTTGGTTGTATGATGAAAATAAAGTGGTTTATAGTTTGGTGGATTAAGTTATGTATAAATGGTTATCATTTTGATGACTAAATGAATTTAGTGGTTTTGTTTTATATTTGAGATATTTTTTGATATTGTGATTGATCTATTATAGATTGCGAATTTATATTTTGTCTGTCATCATCCACAATACGGAGTATTTTGAAGCTAGATATTGGGTTAAACAGAATTATTCAATTTTGTCTAAGTTGTATGTTCAATTTGACCCTTCGAGAGCAGAAATTGAGATAAGTGAATCAATGAATTATTCAATTTGCATGAAATTGAGTTGTTTTTTAAACTAATAGTACCTCCTACGAGGTTCTTTTTATTCCCTTTTTAATTTATGTACGACTCTTACTAATAGTAACTTTAGGATACTATTCATAAAGTTTTTAAGTGCTATTAATTAGTCATTAGTGTTCTTCATACATATCAGGACCAGTGTAGTGAATTGATGTGAGTATTCCACTAACTGTTACCTATAGGGTTGGTTTTTGTTTTATATTTTCTTCTTTAAGATTAAAAAAGATTAGAAAAGGTGTCATTTAATATGAACTATTAAATCATATCAATTGTACTTCTTGTAGTCTTTAAAAGTTTTTCTTGTAATGTTTAAAAGTACTTATATATGATCACTAAGGTGAATGTATTATTACTTTGGAGCATACTATGATTTTGAGTAATTTTGTTGAGAACTCTTTGTTGTGATTGGTGTTTATGATTTTCAGTTTTATTGTTGTTGTTCAATTAGATATTTCTCCTGATGTTTTCAATGCTATGCATTTCATGTCATTGTAGGAAATTAGTTAGTGCACAATATCAGCTAGATGACAGTTGAGGAGAATAGTTCACGACAAGTAGAACGGGGTGAAACATCCAATGGTAATAAGAAATTAATAAATATATATTTCGGTATTATATATGTATAACTGTATAATTTCAATTCGTATGTTTATGTTTGCAATTTTCTAAATGTGTTTTGTTTTTGCAGCTGTTAGGCGCCCACCTATACAACCTTTTAAAGGCAAACAATTTTCTAAAATGTCACCAAGTCCTCTAACCAAATTCATCAGAGCTGGGTTAACAGATGATCAAGTTAATGATATCAAATCAATTGGCTTTTCTGGTTTATTATTTCTTGATATCGAAGAACTGCCTACTAATTTATGTCGATGGCTATCACGTCATTTTGATCCTTTCAAAAGCATGATTAATTTGAAGAGTACTAAGTTGGATGTGAAGGTTGAAGATTTCTATATAGCATTAGGCTTACCTAAGTCCGGAAACAAAGTGGTAGAAGCTGGAAGTAGGGATACAACTCGTGAATATGATGACTTGGTAATAAATTGGTTGAATCATTTGGAAAAGGATAGGAGTAATGTTACTATATCTGATGTAGTGGCTAAGATGAAAGAGCAAAAACATGGAGGTGAAAATTTTAAAAGAAATTTTGTGATATTTGTGGTTTCAACACTAATCAAATCATCACAAAAAGGCATGCCAAATTACAAGTTATTGAAGTGCCTTGAAGATGTCAATTCAATATCAACGTTGAATTGGTCGCAATATGCTTTGGAAGCACTTGTAGATGCACTTGAAAAGTGGCAAACATCTGATGGGACATCTCTGTTTACTGGGCCAATTTTACCTTTATTGGTATATTATTATTTAAGAAATTATTCTGAATTTTAAAAGTATCTCATTATGTTACATATTTTAACTTTATTTTATTTTATTTATAGTTATGTTACATGGACAGAGTTTGCTTTATGGGTCGTTCTACCAATAGAAAGTTCCCTTTGCTAAGATGTTGGACAAGAAAGGAGATTTATGAGCGGCGTAAATTTGAATTGGACAAGGCAGCTGAATATGGCACTGGCGATGTGAATCAAAGACTAGTTGTTGTAAGTAATCACGATGAAGATGATAGCAATACAAGCGGAAGTGACAATCCAAAAAAGGTAATATATTTCTCTAACATTGAATACAGTGACACTACTCAGTATCAATCTGGTCAGTAGCTTACAAAACAATCTTTTTTATTGGCTGTAGCAGTTTCACTGATTATTATGATCATATGAAATCTTTAGTTGGTGTAGTTTTATTGTTGTATTATATCAATCAGTCTCTTTAGGAGCTATTTCAGCCTAATTTTGGTTAACATCTAAGCTTCATGGTAGTGTCTTGACAAATGACAACTACCTTAGCTGTTACTTAAATCGAATTTTTTTTTTACAATAAAATAGAAGAATATGCCAAACTATGTAGGGAATTATTATTCAATTCAAAAAAAAAAAGATAAAAATAAAATAAAAATTAAACAACGAAAAGCAACTTACCTGGCAAAATATGAGTTTGGCTGCTGGTTCTTTGATTTGCTACTGCTGTTTGGCTGTTGTGGCTGGTGTATGCAATTCTGCAGAGTCTGCAGGGTCTGCAGGGTCTCTGCAGTCTAGGAGGCAGTGGCTGCTGCTTAAGTGTTTGCTAGAAGGTTCTTCTCATAAAAGCTTAAAGTGATACCGGTTAAGTGTTAAAGTACTTGTACCAAAAGCTTATATCCTTTTTATATAATTATAACTTGTTTTCTTGTTTGTTTATAGTTTTGTATCCAAAAAGTCGCAGAAGCTGCAACCCAACTGTCAAAAGCCTTTAGCAACTTCGTTGATGCCATGGACAAGGCTTTAATTCAATTTCCTAAGCATGAGGCTATTGCTAAGTTAACAAGCATAGCAAATTCAATAGTTCAAGTTTTCCATGAAAGTGATGTTAAAGAATGTACTCAAAATCCTAGTTCAACCTTTGGGGTGCATGATGATGAGTATGATTATTTTGAAGATCCAGATTTTCTAAAGGTTGTAGATGAGATGTGTTTGTCATTCCAAAAAGGGAAATGTCAGTCAGGTGAACCTGGAAACTCTAAACAGCCTAAAAATACCTCAAATCAACCTCCACAGAACTCAAACCAGCCTCCATAAGCCTCAAACCAACCTTCAAAAACCTCAAATTAGCAGCCACAAACCTCATTTCAGCATCCAACAAGATTGTTTCAGTCTCCACTAACCTCAATTCAGCCTCCAAAAACCTCAAATAAGCCTTCACAAATCTCAAACCAAACTGTAAAAACCTCAAATCAGCATCCACAAAAAAAGGCTGTAGATGAAATTCCTAGCTTTGATTTAGGCCTTGATAGTTCACAAGAAAATAACAAAAAAAGAAAGAAAGCTCCAACCACATTGAATGAACCACAAATGACTCCACCTTCACCCCAATGTCGTCGTTCAACTCGTTTGTCTGGTGTTGGTTTGAATATTGATGAAGATGCGACTACTAGAAAGGATTTGGGGAAAAGGGAATGTAATCCATCGCTATTCTACAAATCACCTTACATAATTAGGAATATTAATGCTTTGAAGGATGTTAGCCTTTTTGAGAAGAATATTGCTGATTGGGCATTTGGTGGTTCAGAGAAAAGGTATAAACTGAATTTTGATGTCTCTTTTACTTCACTAGTTATAGTGTGTTTATGGTTTGCTCTTATTTTTTGTATGTTGTTTTCTAGGATTTATAACATTTATTTTATTACTTTCATTTGATTTCAAATTGGTGTTATCTTTGTTGTATTTACGTAAGGGCATTTGCTTGTTGTTATCCTTTATCAAGGAAAAATTATTGATATTTTATTGTTTAGAATTAACATGTTAGATGTTTTTCTTATATATGTTGTTACCGACTCTTTTGGTAACTTTAGATGTTTTGGGATCTTTTATTTTTGTATGAAATGTTTTTATTTACTTCTTTATTATTTTGTGTGATAATGAATTAATGTTTCAAGATCAATACATTTCGATAACTGGTGATGATATATCTTCCCTTTCATCGGAGAATGGCATATCAATTTTAATGATTGACTTATGGTCACACATTTTGAATATGGGTGAGAAGAAAAGAGATTTGAAGTCTCCTTCTAGATACTTTGCTCCAAGCCCCTACATGGTACTTCTAATTTTTTTTACATGTCATTTTTCAAAAGTTGCTTGTATTTATTTTGATATCTTGACTTGGTTTTGTTAGCTTTTGAATGACAGTTCCAACACTCGGACATTTATGAATTTCAAGACTTTGGTTGAGAGGAGTACTGCGTCAACACATATCGTTTTAACAAAAGTTCAGCTTGTAAGTTAATTAGTTTGTTTATTGCTATTTGGGTACTTCTAGCATCTTCTCTAAATTTCACCCATAATCTATGAATCATGGTAACTTTATAATTCATAGTCAATCGATCGCTTACCTTGATTATTCTAGAAATAGGATGAAGTATATCATGTGAAGAAAATTAGTCCCTTTTTATTGGTTGCACCTTAACCCTTTATGAGTAGTAAATTAACCTTTTATCAGTAGTGCTTTTATCCTTAAGGAAAAATTCACAAAAATAATCCCAACTTTTGGCCGTATCTTATTAAAAGACCCAACTTTTGAAAATCCAAAATTGGACCAAACTTTGGCCATGATTTTCTTTTTTTGGACCTTTTTACTTGTGACCTGTATAACTGGTAAGCTTAAAAGTGTAATTTGTGTTTTTCTCTTTTTTTGTTGGGTTTAGGTATTCTTTAGTAGTTGATAATTTCAGTTGGTTATTGTATTCAATTAAATTGACTTCAATTTGTTTTCTTTTTCTCTTCAACAATTTTGGCTTCTTCTACACGCTTCACTTGTTTGCACTACACCATCAGCCTAGCAACCTGAAGTTTGAAGGACACAGTTGGCAATCAAGGTTAGTCGACCTCATCATTTGTTTCAATTGTTTTTGGTCTGTACTTGAATTGAATTGTTCTGCTTGGGGAATTATTTTAATTTCATGCACTTAATCGAAAAATTTGGGGTTAGATTAGGTTTGTTGATGTTTGTTTGTAATTGTTGTTGTTGAGTTGTCGAAAATTTTGGGGTTAGTTTTGAATTGGTGTTGTTGTGGGTAGCTATAGCTTAGCTTAGTTTGTAATTGTTGGTGTTGAATTGTCGAAAATTTTGGGCTTAGTGTTGAATTGTTGTTGTTCTTGTTAGGTATAGCTTAGCTTAGTTTGTAGTTGTTGTTGTTGAATTATCAACAATTTTGTGCTTAGTGTTCAAGTGTTGTTGTTCTTCTTAGCTACAGCTTAGGTTATTTTGTAATTGTTGTTGTTGAATTGTCGAAAATTTTGTGGTTAGTGTTCAATTGTTGTTGTTCTTGTTAGCTATAGCTTAGGTTAGTTTTTAATTGTTGTTGTTGAATTATCAACAATTTTGTGCTTAGTGTTCAATTGTTGTTGTTGTTGTAAAGTGTTTAGTTTTGAATTGTTTGTGTTTAATATTCTGTAATATTATTTTCAGTTTTAATGGAGGACACAGTTTATTTGAAGATATGGCATGGGGGTTTTTTTGGTGTTGATAATAGGAAGAAGACACGTTACTTTAGTGGGGAGGGGAGGACTTTTAGTGTTGACCCTGATGAGTTGTGTGGTTTCTACCTAAATGAACTAGTTGTTAAATGTGGGGGTTACACTAACATTGAAGCTTTGTATTATCGTGTACCTGGGATGTCATTGGATGAGGGATTAGTGAAGGTTTTTGATGATGGTGAGGTGAGGAAGATGACACAGTTGTGTGTCAAAAATAGGGGTATTGAGATCTATGTGGTCCACAGTGGTAGTCCAGCAGTCCAAACAACACCAAAATACTCACCAAACAAAGGCCCATCATCCTCTAGGCCCAACAAGCTTCAAATAAGAAAGCCTCCACCTCCTTCAGTCATTAAAAGTCCAAAAAAAAGAGGGTCATCCTCTAGGCCAGATGCATTTGTGAGCTGTTCACCATTTAAAACTGCTTCCTCAAATCCTGGTCTTGTTTTTACTGAACCCATTGAACAGTTGTCTAATATCCCACTAGTAAAAGATGCATTTGTGACATCTCAACCCATTGAAGCTTATTTTCCTTTAAGCCAAGATTCAGACATTCCTCATCTTGTTCCACTACCTGCAGTTCAATCTGAACAACTTGAAACACACACAAAAGAAACCCAAATACCAGATACATCATTAACATCTCATCCCCTTAACCATGATTCCATCTCAAATGTCAACAAACCCCAAAAGAAGAAGGCTGCATTTGTTGTGAGTGATGTACCAGATGATTACCAGTGGGAGGATAATAGGGATGATGATGGTGATGTTAGTGGTAGGGATGACTGCTTACATGATTCAGAGAGAGACAGCAGCTCTGATGAAGATTTTGATCCAGGGTTGGATTCAGATTTAGAGGATGATGTTAATGATAATTGGAAGGAGGGATTAGTGGATGAACATTTGTATGTTGAGGAGACTTTAGAGGATATCCAGTTGGAGGAGGGGTGTGAAACATCTGATGATGAGTTTCACACAGCTAGGCAGAAAGTGAAGGGTTGGAATGAATACATTGTTCATTTGTCAAAGAAGTTGCAGGAAGATGCACAATCTGGAAGGCTTAGTTCTCAGGTGAAATCCATAGTGAATGTAAGGGGTAAGAACAGTACAGCAGAGGAAGGGGATGATGGTTGGGTGAGTGAATATGATGAATCAGAAGAAGAGATTCACACACCCCCAGATAGTGAAGAAGAAGACAACAATCAGAGAAATAGAAGTAAGGGGGACTTAGTTTTGCAAGGTAGTACCAACTTTGAAACATTCAAGTGGAAGATAGGACAAAGGTTTCCAACTAGGCATGACTTCAGGGAGGCTGTAGCTAAGTATGGGGTATTCCAAGGTAGAAATGTGGGATTTTTGATCAGCAACTCAAAAAGGCAACAGAGGCTTGGTGTTAAGTGTCAAAGTGGGTGTCCTTTTAGAATTTATGGTAGTTGGGATAGTAGAAGAGGTTGTTTTGTAGTTAAAACATTAAAGGGACAGCACACTTGTGTGAGAAATATGGACAGGAACACTCAACTCAGATCTGGGTGGATGGCAAAACAATTGCTTGAAGTGTTCAAATCAAGGCCTCACTGGCCTGCAAAAGAGATCATTGAGTGCATAAGGGTAGCTTACAAGGTTATGGTCAAAAGATGTTTTGCTTATAAAGTTAAGTACAGAGCACACAGGTTACTACATGGCTCTATGAAGGCACATTACAACAAGCTTGGGTGCTACATAGCTGCTTTGAAGGCAACTGGTGAAGCTGATGATGTTGATCTGGTAACAATTGACAAGGGGAGGTCTAAACCACCTGTTTTTCAGAGATTTTATGTGTGTTTTGAAGGTGTAAAGAAAGGATGGGTCAATGGGTGTAGAAAAGTCATAGCTGTTGATGCTTGTTTCCTAAAAACATTTCTTGGAGGACAGCTGATGTGTGCCATTGGTAGGGATGGCAATGACCAAATGTACCCAGTTGCTTGGGCTGTTGTGGAGGGTGAAAATAACCTTTCATGGGCTTGGTTTCTCACTAAGTTGAAGGGGTCACTGTCATTAGAAGATGGGAAAGGGCTAGTGATCCTGTCTGATGAACATCAGGTATTTTTTTCACATAAATTAGACATGTTATTAGCTTATACTTCTCATAAAGGCATGTTATTAGCTTATACTTCTCATAAAGGCATGTTATTAGCTTATAATTCTCATAAAGGCATGTTATTAGCTTATACTTCTCATAAAGGCATGTTATTAGCTTATACTTCTCATAAAGGCATGTTATTAGCTTATACTTCTCATAAAGGCATGTTATTAGCTTATACTTCTCATAAAGGCATGTTATTAGCTTATACTTCTCATAAAGGCATGTTATTAGCTTATACTTCTCATAAAGGCATGTTATTAGCTTATACTTCTCATAAAGGCATGTTATTAGCTTATACTTCTCATAAAGGCATGTTATTAGCTTATACTTCTCATAAAGGCATGTTATTAGCTTATACTTCTCATAAAGGCATGTTATTAGCTTATACTTCTCATAAAGGCATGTTATTAGCTTATACTTCTCATAAAGGCATGTTATTAGCTTATACTTCTCATAAAGGCATGTTATTAGCTTATACTTCTCATAAAGGCATGTTATTAGCTTATACTTCTCATAAAGGCATGTTATTAGCTTATACTTCTCATAAAGGCATGTTATTAGCTTATAACATTCATAAAGGCATGATATTAGGTTACAATTATGCTTAGCATTCACATTTGATTCTGTTATCAGCTTATTGTCTCCTTGTTTCATTTTCTTGCTCATGAGGTTTTAATTATGTTTAATTGCTTGATTGATTGATATTGTTTTGTATTTTTTCAACTGTAGAGTATTATTAGTGGAGTGGCCACTGTTTTCCCCTCATGTGAGCACAGACACTGTGCTAGACACATCTTTTCAAATTGGCATAAGAAATTTAGGGGTGATGAGATGAAATTAAAATTTTGGAACATAGTTAAATGTTATAACAAAGCTGATTTCAAAGAAGCTTTAGCTGAACTTAGGGAGAGTGATGAGGAAGCAGCAGATGCCTTTGTTGAGTGTAACCCTAAGCTTTTTTGTAGAGCTTTGTTGAGTAGTGATGCTAAAGCTGATGTAGTTACAAGCAACATGGCTGAAACATTCAATGGTTATATAGTTTCTGCTAGGAGTAAGCATTTGATTGACATGTTGGAGGAAATAAGAGGGCAGTTAATGCAAAGATTAGTGGTCAAAAATACTGAAATGAAGAAATGGATTGGTAGTATCTGCCCTAGGATTCAGATGAAGTTAGACAAAAACAAAGATGAAGCCAGACACTGTTTTGTCATGCCTTCAAGTGCCACTTTATTTCAAGTTTCTCATCACCTTGAGAACTTGAATGTGGACTTAGATGCTAGGTCATGCACTTGTAGGTCATGGGATATGACTGGAATCCCTTGTTGTCATTCAATAGCAGCCATTTATTTCTGCCACAAAAATGCAGAAGACTTTGTTGATCCTTGTTACACTAAGGCTGTTTATGCAAGGGCATATGAACATACTATTCCCCCTTTAGAAAGCCAAAGGTTTTGGCCAGAAGTTGACATGGTTTTAGATCCCCCACCCATTAAGGTTGGTCCTGGAAGGCCTAGGAAAAACAGGATCAAGGATCCTTATGAGAATCCTAAGAAGCCTGGAAAACTGACCAAACATGGAGTGGAGATGTCCTGCAGCCTTTGCCATAAAAAAGGCCATAACAAAAGGAGTTGTTCTAACAAGGACAGCCAAGAACAACCCCCTACTCAACAAGCCCCATCAAGAAAAAGAGGAAGACCAACCTCATTAACTGCCCCATCCACAGAACCTGAGATGCCACTGTCACAGCAACATCATCAAGCTACAGTTCAACCACAAAGGCTTGGAAGAGGTGGAAGGGTCATCACCAAAAGTGGCAGAGGGAGAGGCAGTAGAGGTGGTGCAACATTTAGGGGAGGAAGTGCTACAGGAGCTTCAAGAGGAAGGGGAAGAGGAAGGGGAAGGGGAAGGAACAATCCACCTGTTGGTCTTGGTGTCTACTTTGATTGTCAGGGTAATGCAGTGATAAATGTAAGTGTATGTGCTTGTGAGTTTATGGCATTATTATTTGTATGTGCTTGTTTGCTTTCCTAATTGTTGTTATGTTGTTGTTTGTATGCAGGAGCCTACTGGTTCAGGACCAATGATGATGAGCCAACAGTCAAGTGCAGTGACCCAACCAAGTCAAGCATCAACAAGCAATGTGCCTTTGTAAAAAACTTGAAGTGTAACAAGGATGTAATTTGGTAGACTTTGTCAATTTAGTATGTTATTATGGTTTTTGTGAAAACAGTAGGATGTTAATGTAAGTTTTTGCCTATGAATTCAAGTGTAACTCTTTTGCAAGACAATTAGGAGCTTTTGCAAGACAATTACTTAAGGGCCTTGTATGAAGGTATTATCTTAAAGTATTTTAAAGCAAAATTGCAAAACAACAATATATTACTGTTAAAACCATGTACATGTACATCACAAACTTAAAAGCATTCCATATTAGTGTTAAAACCATTACAACCTACATTCACCTACTAAAGGGTGGAACTAGTTACTACAAAAGTGTCCACCACACAAAAAAACAATCATGTTAGAGCACTAATTATCCAACCAAAAAGTGCTGAACATCAGCAAAACACCATTACTAAGATCACCCATAATATTGCTACCCTAATTATCAACACTACAACAACCCAAACACTGCAACTCCATCCCTACTCATGCACTTTTAATCAGCAACACAATTGCAAATAACATCCATGACAAAAACAACAAAACCAACAGCTTCTTATCATACTTCACTTGCTCAATAGCTTCAAGCTTAACACAACTCTCAATTGCAAGCTCAGCTACTTCTTCCTCAAGTTTCCAATTCCTCTCCCTGAGCCTCTTCACTGTATCACCCAAATCACCCTTCTCATACTCCAAACCAGCGATAGTGACGTCTCTTTCAAAAATCTCATGTTGAAGCTCTGCTACCTCATCAGGGTAATCAACCCACTTCAAGAACCCACAATTAGCCTGACAAACAAAAATAAACCCCAATTGAAATTAAATATAAAAATTAAACCCCAAAAATCTGGGATTTAAAAACGCAGCCCATAAACAACTGTAATTAGCAAACACAAATTCAACAACTGATAACCAAACAAATGTAATTAGCAAATCAAAACGAATATTACTTACGTTGTTGTGATCACACCCATAAAACCGTTTGCCAAATGTAGGGCCAGAAACCCAAACAGTACGCAGTTGAGCAATCTCACCATGGAAACATCTGGGACCAGGGATTGAGTTGTTTGAAGAACGAGACCTTGAACCAGAAAGGGAAGAAGACGCCATGGTTAACAATGAAAATATAAAAACAGATGGAAGAGGTAAAGGGAGAAAAAAAATGATAGAAGGAAGAAGAAACATAAAACAAACAAACGAAGAAGATGATTATATAAAGGGAAGCACGTTTAAAGTTGAAACTGAAAAGTCAAAGAGTAGCCGTTACAAACTGAAACCGGCATATTCATTACTTTCACCTATTGTTACAGGTCACTATTTAGTAAAGTCCAAAAAAAGAAAATCATGGCCAAAGTTTGGTCCAATTTTGGATTTTCAAAAGTTGGGTCTTTTAATAGGATACGGCCAAAAGTTGGGATTATTTTTGTGAATTTTTCCTATCCTTAATAGGAAGAACATTAGCTATTTATGCTACAACATATTTTAAGGCTTTTTATGCTCGGCAGCCTGCTCTCACTGAAACCAATACCTCAAAACAGCTTGCCACCACATTTAAACAGCTGCTCCAAAAACAGCTACTTTCCTCCACACCAAAACACAGCCCTCCCACAGCCACAACCAAACAACAAAAAGCAAAACAACACCAACAACCTACAACATCAGCCTGCTGCATAAGAAAACAGCAACTAACTGCCACAACAACAAATACTGCAGCCCCACTCACCTTCACTACACCATAGCCAAAACCCACAGCACTGCACAAAAATTTACAGCAGCACACACAGCAAAAACAGCCACACACCAACCACCCTGCTCCACACCCCAACATACCAGGCCACACACCAAAAGAAAAATCACAGGCCACATCACCCAGCCTGCTCATCTGCACTCACACAGCCTGCAAAACTCCATAACTGGACCCAGCACTAAATTCAGCCTTACAACCAAAACCTTCACTTCTACACTACTGTATTACTGCACTATAAAACCAAGCACAGCAAAATAGCCTTCAGAAAACACCAGCTCACACTCTAAACTGACAGCCACACTCCACAACCAAAACCAACCTCCACCAAAACTGCATAAACCCCAAACATAAGCCATAAACTACTCCACTGCAGTCCTGCAATTCAAATGGCTACCTAACCCTGTAGCAACACTGCACAAGCACTGCACAACATGCAACTTGCAGCTTGCAGCACAGTAGTCAGTGTGCAGAATAAACTTCACAACTGCAAAAATGCAACTGCAAAATCGATCGCTTACCTTGATTATTCTATAAATAGGATGAAGTATATCATGTGAAGAAAATTAGTCCCTTTTTATTGGTTGCACCTTAAACCTTTATGAGTAGTAAATTAACCTTTTATCAGTAGTACTTTTATCCTTAATAGGAAGAACATTAGCTTTTTATGCTACAACATATTTTAAGGCTTTTTATGCTCTGCAGCCTGCTCTCACTGAAACCAATACCTCAAAACAGCTTGCCACCACTTTTAAACAGCTGCTCCAAAAACAGCTGCTTTCCTCCACACCAAAACACAGCCCTCCCACAGCCACAACCAAACAACACAAAGCAAAACAACACCAACAACCTACAACATCAGCCTGCTGCATAAGAAAACAGCAACTAACTGCCGCAACAACAAATACTGCAGCCCCACTCACTTACACCATAGCCAAAACCCACAACACTGCACAAAAATTTACAGCAGCACACACAGCAAAAACAGTCACACACCAACCACCCTGCTCCACACCCCAACATACCAGGCCACACACCAAAAGAAAAATCACAGGTCACAGCACCCAGCCTGCTCATCTGCACTCACATAGCCTGCAAAACTCCATAACTGGACCCAGCACTAAATTCAGCCTTACAACCAAAACCTTCACTTCTACACTACTGTATTACTGCACTAGAAAACCAAGCACAGCAAAATAGCCTTCAAAAAACACCAGCTCACACTCTAAACTGACAGCCACACTCCACAACCAAAACCAACCTCCACCAAAACTTCATAAACCTCAAACATAAGCCATAAACTACTCCACTGCAGTCCTGCAATTCAAATGGCTACCTAACCCTGCAGCAACACTGCACAAGCACTGCACAACATGCAACTTGCAGCTTGCAGCACAGGAGTCAGTGTGCAGAATAAACTTCACAACTGCAAAACTGCAACCTAAACAAACCAAAACAGCCAATCCTGCACAAAAACCAACAAAAAAAACCCCAAACACCCTCACAACCCAACCACAAGCCAAAGCTCAAGCACCAAACCCTATAGAACTACATAGCTACAAAAATCAAAGCTGCATCTCACAGAGGCAGCAATCTAAGCAACCAAAACCTGGGACTGTTATGCTAAACTTTATAATATTTGTATCATACTTTTTTATATCATTGAAGATTGCAAGCTTTGATTTATTTATATTTCCAATTTTTTTGGTACAGTTGTTTATCCCAATGCCAGATGTTCAATCTCCTTTTTTAATGTGCTTCAATTTTCCACGACAACTAATACAAATAATCACATTGACTGGAAGAAGATTTATTGTTAATAAGCAAGTAACAATAATGGTAAGTGTTACTTAATTGATCCTTATTACCTTTAAGAAATGAATTGAATGTTGTATTATATTTTGATGGGTTTTTGTTGATAATGTATATAGTTCTTATGGTTAATGATTATTTTATCACTATAATCTATAGGTAAATGCATTATCAGCTTATTTTAGTGGCAAGCTACGAAGGCCTTGTGCAATAACACATTTCAAAGTTGAAGAGTTGGACTTGCCTATCCCTAAAGATGTTAGAGTGGATGGAGGATTATTTCACATGCGGTACATGGAAACATTTAAGGGATGTTCAAAGTTTATTGAGCATCAATTAAATGATGTTACTGTAAGTTTCTCTACTTGTCATCAATCTCGTATTTTGTATTTTAGCGTCCAATATTACTCTTTGTATTGATTCTTAATTCAATTTTTCTTTCTGTTTTTCAAGGATGGATTTTTGAAGAAATTAAGGGTAAAGTATTGCTCGTTTATGCTAACAAACGAGGCTAATACATTGAAGGCAGAGATAGAGAGGAAAGCTAAAAAATTGAAAGGGAAGCAATTTTGAAAGGTAAGTGACTAACTAACTAGAAGAGACTTGTTAAATTTATGAGTAGAATAATAACCTTAATTAAAAGTACTTTAACTCTTTATAGGAAGAGCATTTACCTTTTATGAGTAGTATATTAAACTTTTATTAGAGGCACTATATTGCTAGCTAAATTCATTTTGTTCTAATGTGGTTATTCTCTCATTTGCTGAGGTGGCATATTCTCTGATAAATTGGTTTTGTAATGAATTGCTATGTGTGAATTGCTAATAACATGAAGTTGAACCCATTTTACTCTTTAAGTTGTTTCTAATTGCTTGTAACAAGAAGATTAGGATTCTAAATTTGCTTTGCATTGTAGCCTTTTGATGTCAGCAGCAACCAAAGCAACTCATATATCTAGTTATTGGTCAATATCATCTATTATAAGTAGTCTTTATAACAGAGGTGCTAGCAAAAATACACTCTTTTCAGTTTTCCCATTGTTGGCTTATCGCTGCATCAAGGGCATTAAATTGCCAGTTACATTGCACTTTGATGATACATGTGAACTTTTGGAGTAGCCAATTTTTTTAACGTATCACCGGTGATATCGCACGTGTAGAGCTATTCTTCATAGCTCAACTTGACAGACCCTACTAGTGTAGACTTCAGAGAAGAACGTTACCCATGGGACATATAAATTGAGTAGTCAAATTATGTTGTATATAATACTTATGTTTTGGAGCTATAGCATAAACTATGTTGTACACAATATTCTTGTGATTAGTAGTGAAGCATATTAGAATACTTGGAGTTCAAGTTGGTTTACCCTAGTAAAGAAGCTCTAGAATCTGCTAAGGAGAATGGTGTTTTTTATAGGCGAAAGGTGATTACTAAGGATCATGTTGATAGTCTTATTTCACCTGATGCAATAATTAAACTAGTTAAATATAAAATCGAGGAGGTATGATTATGTACAAAGTTTCTATTCTTAGCATTTCTAGTTGTTCTAATTTCGATCTTTTGTGATTAGTATACTTCTTGCTTCTCTTCCATCAAGTACCGTGTTCTTGGCATTCAAATTCTTAGATGTAGCTTTTGGTTATATGATGAAGTAGGATTTTTGTTTTTTTTTTTAGTATCTTCATGAGAGGATTTGTTTGGGGAACCAGTTTTTCTGTTTGGAAATGACTAAATTGGTTGCAATGGTTGTGTTGTTCACGGTCCTAATCTAATAAATTTGCTTCACAAAACATTGCAGAACTCCAAGTATCTTGCAGAAAATGACAATGTTTTACAGCATGGAAATTGTTGGATTTTTTGGGACAGCAATGATAGTGATGATGATAGTGATGATGATTTTTTTGTCTGGTCTTGGCTAATTTCTTGGACTTGGTTTATTGACAGCGGCTCGATCTCATGTAGTTTGTATTCCACTTTGTTCATAGTGTTCTATAAGTTGTAGTCCCTGTTTTCAATTTTTATTATTGTTCATGTTATGGAATTTAATGTCAATCTCATTTGATGCTCTACGATGCTTCTTATCATTGTAGAAAGGAGCATGTTTTGATGTATAAAAGTTATTAAGCTCAAAGAGTGTGTTTTGGAACATGTTCATGCTATAGTATTTGGCTCCTTTTGTGAAAACTTTAGTTAAATTTATGTATAATTACTATCTATATATGTAAGCTAAGTTACTTATTTGCATATGCAAATCAATTTCACATTACTTTAAATAAGTTTTAGCATGATCTTTCTGGTTGAAGTACTTTTATATTTAGTAAGTAGCACTTTAATTTTTTATGAGAAGAACCTTTGCCCTTTCTGAGAAGTATTTCACTTTTACGAAAAGCGAAGCATTCTTCATTTACCCATAGTTAACAATAATATTGTATATTTGAAACTCAATAAAAATGTGAAAATAATCACTTTTCATTAAACACTATTGATTATTTAAAAAAAATGATACACTAAATATTTATAAAAGAAAGTAGTTATAATAATTTAATATACTTCTTAGGAGAAATAATGGAGAAGACCATTCAAACAAGTGGGCAATGAAGTACGGTGTATTATAATTTTCAAAGCCTTTAAACAAACTAAAGCTGCTAGAATGTATGTTAATTCATTGATAGAAGTTTAAAACAAAACAAGTACCCTAATCATAAATCAGAAGTACTCTTACGCATTACAAAAAGAACTATTAAGCAATACAAGAAGTACTTGACCAAAATTTGATACATTGTTTACATCAATTCTCAAAAGGAAACAAAATGAAAGAAAATACAATCAAACACTCAAAGCACATTCATTCTTTCTTCAACGAGTATCCTCATGTCGTTAGATAACGAGACGAAATACATAAGGTTGTAGGAAATCTAACCAAACTATATTAGTCAGAAGACATAAAAAGTATGATATATTTGAAAGTATATTCTATATTTCATTCTACTTCTATTAATCGTATAATGAAAAAAATTAGTACACAATAATTAAATTAGAAAACATACCAATTTTAGTTGATTACTTTTTTCGGACAGTTGTGACTATCATGATTTGACATCTCTCCACATGTCCTACATAACCTAGGAGGCTTTTGAAGTTGCTCTAAGACCTCTTCCTTTTTCCCCTTTGTCCTTTTTTGTTTTCCTTTGTTTTTACTTTTATTTGGATCCAAAATAGTGACTTCGGTTGGAATAGGGCAATCAAGAAGAGATTCCATTTCTTTACATTTCGCAATAGAGTTTTCACAATTACCTTTAGAAATCATATCTTCTTTGAAATTTCTTATTACTTCAATAAGTTGGTTAAGGGAATCTTCATTTTGTTCAGCGAGGCTCACACAAGAATATATTTCAGACCATAGGTCTCCCACTTTTTTTCTTTACACCATCCAATTTGGTTTCTTCTTTAACTAGATTCACACCCAAATCAAATATAGGCATATTCATTGCAGTTTTCTGCTACCTACAGAGAATGTAAACACTAGGAAGAGATTTCAACCCTTTTTCTTTAAATACCCACAAAATGTGCCTACAAAGGATGCCAACTCTTTCAAACATATTGTATGAACATGTTGCTGTGTTGTCTGTTCCATTGTAATCCACCTCATACCATCTGTTATTGCGCTTCCGATCTATTATACAAATTCTCTCCTTGTCAAAAACCTTGTTGATACTTCGTAACCCACAATCAAAACGAGCAAGAAGCAACTCTGATTGAAAATAATAAAAAATTGAGTGTGTAAAGACCTCAGAGGCATGTATCTCTATGTCTAAAGGAGTTTTTCTTAGTGGAATTGAGTTTTTACAAGCTGATAAAAGTTTTGATTGCTTGTATCTCTGAGCATCCATGGCACTTTGATATCTCATCCAAAACTCAAAAACTGTAAGATGTGGAGTAGAAAAGTGGCTAAAAAATTGTTTTCACTTTCTGATCTGGAAGTAGTCCTCATAATTCAAGACATTGGCACATCTTTATAAAAAGTTGGAATCCAACTATGTCGAATTTCAAACATGTGTTGTAACCAATTATTACGTAGCAAATCATATTTCTCTATTATTGAATTCCAAAGACTTTCAAAATCCTTGGGTTCAAGTTCTTCGGTCCAAACACAAAGACTAAATTCTTTATAAAAGTCCGGGTTTTCACCAATTGTGAACAACTTCTTCATGATGTGCCACATGCATAATCTGTGTTTAGTTTTATCCTTATCAAAATCTTTCTCAATTGCATTCTTCATAGCCGGATCTTGGTCAGTGATTAAACAAACCGGGTCACAATATGACGTTGCACTCCTAAATGCATTAAATAGCCAAACAAATGATTCTTCACTTTCGTTTGCTATTAAGCCAGCTGCAAATGTAACACAACTCTGATGATTATCTACTCCCGTGAAGGGAGCAAAGACCATGCAATATTCATTTTTAGAAAAAGTTGTGTCAAAAGACACCACATCTCCAAATGCTGCATAATTTTTTATACTAACAAGGTTAGTCCAAAAAACCCTTATCAGTTGGTTTTTATCATCAACCTCATAGCTATAAGAGAATGAGCTACACATTTCTTTTTTCCTCTTGAAGCTCTCAATCAACATTTGAGCATCTTTTCCCCTTATATGTTGTCTAACATCTATTTCAAAGTTGAAATCAACAACAGATGCACCTAAATTTTCATACCCACCTACATGCTCTTTCATCAATCTATATGATCTTGTAGCTCCAACATTTGGCCTTGCATTATCAATTATATATCGCTTATGAGCTAATGTTAAATTTCGTGATTGCTTTATATGATGCATTGAGGTTGGAGTACATAACACATGGGAATGACCTTCATGAAAATTAAAAACAACATATCCACCTTCCTTGCAAAGCCTAAAATTAACCCTAGCATTACATCCAACTCTAGTTATTGCTCTTTTTCAATTAGTTTTTCCAGGAACTTTTGGAGTCTCCTTAAAACCTTGTTTACTACATACAATATACTTAAACAACACCTCTCCATCACTTTTTCTTTTTTTCACAGAAGACATTCTAGTATTAAACCCACACCTTTTTGCATAATTTTGATAAAATTCTAGTCCACTTTGTAAACTTTCAAATTTCATCCCAACAATAGGTTTTATATCATGTGCACAAACAGGGTACCACTCTTTTGCATGATTTGGAGTAGTTTGAGGCATTGGAGATCTTGTCATTGTTATATCTATGCATAAAATAATAATAAAGAAAATTAATCAAACAAATACATAGGTTAAGATACTATTCATAGCAGTTAAAGTATTGTCAATTAAACATTAGCGTACTTCTTAAACAAAGTTAAAGTACTTTAAAGTTTCACATTAAGCAAGTGAATATCTAAAATTTTCAGCAAGAAGGGATTATGACCAGGATATCATTGTCAAAACTATTAATGTCCCAACTATTTTCTTGCATAATGACTAGGATATTTTCAAGCTCTAACTAACAAATTCAATTATGGGATTCAACTTCATACCTGCATGAAGACGTGGAGACTCAACTTGTATTGCATCAATCTCCATAACCAAAGTTCTATCACATACTTCATTCATTTCTACCACAACTATGAGTTATAAAGATTATCATTATGGTAAAATTCAAAGGTAAGACAAGATCTAAAAGTATTTTGTATCATAAAAGGCTTTCTTCGTATTAAGGACAGGAGTACTATTGATAATTGTTGATGGAAAACTAACAGGCTATAACACTAGAAGCTGTGAATCACTGTAAACGAGTAATTATAGGAACCAAAAACATTAAAAAAAAAAACGAGTAATTATAGTTCAGCTCTAATCACTGTAAACGAGTTATTATAGGAACCAAAAACATTAAAAAAAACGCTAATTAACCCTATGAACCAAAAATCAACAATCAAAGCAAGAGCACAACATTAAAATTCGTATATTTAACCTAACATACGACAATATAGTTCAGCTCTAATCACTGTAAACGAGTAATTATAGGAACCAAAAACATTAAAAAAACGCTAATTAAACCTGTGAACCAAAAATCAACNCGTGAAATACCAAAATTTATCATGAACTACTAATTAAACCTATGAACCAAAAATCAACAATCAAAGCAAGAGCACAACATTAAAATTCGTATATTTAACCTAAAAATCAAATCTTTGATATAATTTGGGGTAGAAAGCTAATTCGAAAATAGCGAAATACTAAGTATATTACGAAATACTAAGCATAATGAACGAATTTTACATTAAAAATCAAAATTTCAATCAAATTTAGAGCGAAAATTACCGATGTTCGTACTTATTGTTGATTCCGCAGCATTCTTCTCAGTATTAGACTCCATTGTTACTGTGAAAAAAATTAGAGAATGATAGAGATATGTAAAAGAAGAGAGAGAAGGAGTCGTGGTTTTGTTTGATGAGAGCGAAAATCTTATCAACCATTTAGCTAAAATGTAAGGGTTTATATCTGTTTTATTGTAGCCGTTGGATTTTAATAGTATTTGATCTAATGGTATTGAGAGAAGTTCTCATAGTTCTCATATAAGTGAGGTTCTCATAGAAATTTAACTCTGGAAGAGAAATTATATTTCATAATATAAATTCATCATACAATATACCATCCACCCTTTAATACTGAAAAAGTTCAAATACTAAAAACATAATCCCAAAAAAAACAATCTAAATACTATAAAAACTAATAATTTAAAATGTTAAAACATCTAAGTACTAAAAAATACTCACAATTGAAAAGTTTAACAACCAAAAGACTAATAAATTTTAGTGAACGGTCATATACGGTATGCCATTGTTGTAAGATCATCAAGTTGACTTTTGTTGGTTCGATTCATCCATGTCTTCAGTTTCTTCACTCAAATCTTCTATATTCTGGAGAAAAAAAAAGCATTTCATTAATACATATAACAAGGCATAAAAGCATTAACATTTGGGTATACTAGTGATTAATGCCCAATGGTAAGGTGTGGTCTGCATAGCTGCATAACTATTATTGAAACTTTTTTTGGTGCAAATGTAAGCCAAGAATAGCTTAAAACAAACACCTAAACAACCAGCAAGAAAATAAACAGCCTAAGAAAAAAACCAAACAACCAACCAAAACAACCTACAAAATCACACTCTACACCACAAATAGCCAGCCACCGAAACAAGGGATCAGCCCTATAACATACTGCTAACACATCCTGTATAAGCTTAAAATCATGAGCAAGATCAGGAACAAGAATCAAGTAGCTTGCTAAAATGCTGTGTATTATCATGATTGTTATGAGATTCCTTAACTCCGTGTAAATTGTAGATTAGTTGGGGGAGAAGGGAATGTAAGCAATTGACAGAGAATCAAATTAACTTCCATCTTATCTTAACCTTTTCTGAAGTTGTTAGGCTCTAATTCACAGACCTACCAAATACTTGTTACCTTCATTTTTAAAAAACCTACCTTACTTGAAAGAAAACAGAAGGCTTTTGAAACCTGAAAAACCTGAAGTCATTTTTCCTATATAGAACAGGCCAAGATCGAGTTTTTTTTTTAGCATGCACTGAAGTAATTGAACCCAAAACTTTTGAGATTACCATTTTTGCAAAAGGAGTTAGTGTGTTACTGCCTTCACACAAGGCACCAAAACAAGGCATCAGTTCTGCAAGCAGAAAACCACACTCACCATAAGGCAACAGCAAACAGCCAACAAAAGGAATAGCACAAAACATAACTTTCCAGCAGTTTCAATCTACATTTTGCACTGCAATGCTGTATGGTCTGCATAGCTCAAAGGTGTTTAATGTTGTGTGGTCTACATAGCTTTTTCTTTCTATTATAGATGTCGTAACTTTGGTTTCCACCAGCCCTATATAACTGATGTCATTGCTTCTAACATGTCTGAACTAATCAGTTTTTTATGGTAGGTCTGAACAGATTTGTACTGAGATGATAGGTGGCTTTGTTCTGTTTTTGTTCCTATGTGTTCTATGGCACTCTAGTGATCTAGTACCTTACAGCCAAATTTGATATTATAGTTCTTCAAAACAAAATTTTATTACAAGAACATCAATTCAACAAAAGTAGACTAAGCCAACATTGATCTAATCTTGTACTTTTAACAACAAGCATTCTAGAAATCTAAAACTCAATGGCCTTTTTGACATACAGAATTTTGGGTACAAATATTTTAGCAGGGGAAAACTAACGCAATGGAAAAACAAAATGTCTCAAATCCATTTATTTCCTAGCATCAATGGTTAGTTGAACTAAGTCTATGAAGACAACTATACTACACCAAGTACTTGCAGCAGCTCCAATTCCATTGAGTTGAGTTAGTTACAGCTATACATATGTAACAAGCTAATCTATGTATGTATACATTGATAAATATAGATGAGTATGAATATAAATATATGAATATACACCGAATATAGATAAATATACGTATTAGGTATAGATGAGTATAGTTCTAGATGAATATGTAACAGGTGATCATAGACGAATAAGAAAATAGCTATTTGGAACTTTTGGGGATGAAGTGTATCTTCTTTCGTTCTTTTTGATGGGGAAAGGGTTCGGGTGAATAGTGTTTCATTACAAGGTATTGGGTTCATTATGTACAGGGAATCTTTCTCTTCCCTTCTGTTTATAGTTGTATAGTTGTGTGTGCCACCAATTGAGCATTTTATGAAGCATGAAGCATGGTAAAACCGCAAATTCATTGATCATTTTAACACCCGAATAAACTAAGATACAAGTGAAGAGGACATAGACTAACCTGCTCATTTATGGAGCGTAAAGCAACATTAGTGGCCGCTAACATTTCTGGAGATATACGACCACTTTGCACAGCACTCAACAAGTCGCTTATAGAAGATGCCATTCTCTTTATAAGGTTAGTTGTGTGCTTCTTATGCCTTGCAAGCTTAACTTGAATATCATGGTCTCCGTTATTACTCATTTCTGATGTGATGCCTCTTTTTCGTAACAACGAATGCACGCCCATCACGTCACTTCGCTTCACTCCAAACCCATACCCAACTGGTTTCTGGTTATTATTATCCTTGTCGTACATGAGCTCATTAAAAACTTCATCTTTAACCTCTGCTATTGGCTTCGATGATTAAGAACTAGCAACAGTTTCATCAATCTTAGATTTTGCCACATTCTACAATTATTCACAAGGACACCGATTAATAGCTAAGAACACTGAAATGCCAACAGTACATATTTCATCATTTAATAACACCAAAATGAACCCACAATATAACATGATATAAAGTAATGTGTAATGTACAAGAAAAGAGTAATGTGAACCATACAATGACTTCTTCAGTATTAGTTTTCTCAGGATAAAGTCCATCTTTTGCTTTGTGAGTTAAATCAAAAAATTCATAACCACCTGGCTCCCTTCCATGTTTTGCCTCCTACAATATTTTGAATATTATTCAAGTAATATAAATTTAAATTACTTTTAATAAACAAGGAGAAAGCTTTTATGACATACAAATTCATCTCTTGAAGTAGCAAAGCTTGTATAACCATTGGTATGAAGATGACCAAGCATGGAACACGCTTCTCTTCCATTGGCAGCATATTTCTGACCATTATACACATACCATTATTTTTAGGAGCAACGCTTTCAAATACTAGAATAAATTGAAGTAGAAAAGGAAGAAGAAGAAGAAAAGGTACCTTACTTTTACTTGAATACCAATATTTCACTATTTCTAACCACGTACCTCGTTGCATTCCAATTGGCTTGTTGTTCTCAATTTCTTGCCTAGTTCGCACACTTGGGATGAAGTATCTAGCTTTCAACTCAAACTTCCATTGTCTACGATGATTACCGATGTGCTTAAGCATTGCATCATTGTAGGTCCTACCATCAAGAATTCATAAAATAGATAATGGGATTTATATATTTTGAAACCATAATTGCACAAACTTACGCGAATCAGATCTACAATATCTGCTTGCACTTGTTGGTTTACATTTCGCCAATTTTTTACATCAATTGGACACAACTCAGGATTTTTAGCGACATTTGAAATAAAATTCATAAACACTGCTCCCCCTTTCTAATTGGTTGGTAATATCGATTAAAAGAAACCTCAAATCTAAATCCATCTTTCATGAACCAAACATCATGTGGTTGTATAGATCCACTCCATATTTCCACTTTCCCATTTGAATCTGTGATTAACACGTGAGGAAAAGCGTCATCACAACATAAAAGATCATTAACAGGCAATCAAAATAATGGTTAGTGCAATATTATGCATAATAATATTCTTGTTCATTCCCATAGTAATAACATGCAACATAACCACACAACAATATACGCTCCATATTACTTCTACCGTTAATGTTATATTTAATTACCTATAGCACAAACATTCTCACTTGCATCAAATATCGCATCGTCTGTCCAATCTCAAGGTTCTTCATTGGAAGAGTTGGCATCGTCTGTCCTTTCCCCCCTTGACCCATCAGTGCGACCACGACCTTCAGTAGCCTAATTAGAGGAGTTTGTTTGCATTGACTGTTCATTTGGAGTATTAGCTTGCTGTGGTTTTTCAGAACCTTGATTGGAACCTATCATTTCTTGAGCAGCAACATTGGTTCATTTTCTTCGAAACATAATCTCTGCTTCCACAAACATAAACCAATGAAAACAAATGTAGACATATATATATATATATCCTAACATGTGGAACTCATTAAATAATTAATATAACCTTAAAAGTTAACAAAAAAAATAATGTATAAATCAAGCAATACAAGGAAGCAAGTTCATGAAAAATGTACTACTCATCTCCTAAATCATACACATCTCTAGGCTTAGATTCTATGACATGTAACCATCCCTTTCGCATCTCATCTTCAACATACAAGACTTGTTTTGCTTGGTATGAGAATATAAAAGGATCATCATGTAGCATTCTTCCTCAATGCATCAATCGAGAGAAGTTAACAGAAATGCCACCATTACAATGATGTTCTAAGCCCTTACTAATGTCTACCCAATCACATCGAAACATCACAACTCTATACATTCCATAATAGTTTAGTTTATATATATTTGTGACTTTTCCATAGTAATTTTGCCCATCTGCCACGACAATAACTCCGGAATTTTGAGTTGAGCAATTGCGGTCACGGTCTATTGTAAGGAACTTAAACCCATTCACGAACAAACCTTTGAACTCTTTAGCATGCGTGTACAAACCATGAACTAAAGCTTTTCTTTTCTTCCCTTGCTCAGTAGAAGTATCTATGTCGTGTACCTAAACAAATGAAAATTAATAAAACACTATACCATGTTGCTTAATGACAATTTTTGCGACTTATAAAGACAAGCCAAATAACCTGGTTTTTGAGCCATTCGGAAAAATCCTTAATAATCCACTCATTCTCTGCACTTCCTCATATTCCTCTAAATCGGTTCTCTCGTCACTTTTCACGTAACAACTCCTAGGAACAATGAAAATTATTTTCAACATATTGTGGCTTTCGTATTTTATAATAATATTGAAGTCTTAAATAAAAACTTACTCGCAAAGGTCACTTATCTCATCAGAATGGAGAAGGACATAACGATGTGCTTGTTCAAGACTTATATCATCCAACACAACATCCTTTTCCATTCCAATAACTCGACCACCAGTATCAATTAAGTAACCAATTGTATTGACAAGGTCACTTCGTTTAAGCTTATTGAATAGGGTCTCAATTTCTTCAAGATACCTTGAGCAAAAGTTATTAGTTTCTTCTATATGGTACCCTTCGGCCATTCAACCTTCTGGTTGAGCTTTGTTAGTCACATATGATTTCAAGTGGTCCAAGTACCTTTCAAACATAGTGTAAGCATAAGTAATCAAGACTTTATAAAAATAGAGTAAATGTATTTTATTAAGCTAGTTTGGTGTTTTAATACGAATGGATACACTACTAACCTTTCAATGGAATACATCCATCTATAGTAAACTGGACCACCAAGCTTCACCTCCTCTACTAAATGTATAACCACATGAACCATGATTGTGAAAAAGGTTGGCAAAATCAAAACAATCTTAGATTGTAACTCATCCGATCCAGGTCTTTCACATGAAGAGTAGTGGAGCACACGATTTTGAAAAAGGATGACAAATCTAAAACTAACTCCATAATTTTCGTAGTTTTAGATGCTCGTAACGCTACTGGTAGAATATCTTGCATAAGAACATGATTGTCGTGACTCTTAAGATTTTAAAGCTTTTTTTGCATCATATTCACACAACGAGAGATGTTAGACCCATACCCATCTGGAACTTTTAGTTTTTGTAAAACCCTTAAGAATCGTTGCTTATCTTGAGATGACATAGAATAAGACGCTGCAGGCATAATTTCATGCCCGTTAGAATCCTGTTGAAGCCAAAGGTGAGACTTTATTCCAATCTTTTGGATTTCTTGTCTAGATATCTTATCATCTCTGTTTTTGTACTCCATTTCCAAAAACGTTCCTAAAAAATTATCACACACATTTTTCTCAATATGCATAACATCTAAATTATGACGAAGAAGATTGTGCTCCCAATAAGGTAAATCGAAGAATATACTCCTCTTACTCCACAAAACATTTTCATCCCTATCATCAACCTCATCATCTTGTCTTGCCCTCTTTTTTTGGACGACTTTTTACTTTCTCAGTAAACATAACCAACCCCTTCTTGTTGAGTACGAATTTCCATCCCTGATTGTCGAATTGGAGCATGGCCATGCTCTTCATTCCCATCAAACAAATGGCCTTGACATCGATAAGGGTGATTAGATGGCAACCACTTACGATGTCCAACATAGCATAATTTTCCTACAAATTTAGTACAATCTGTATCATGGTCACATGAAGGACATGCATAATAACCTTTAGTACTCCACCCTAACAACATTGCATACGCAGGAAAATCATTGATTGTTCACATTAAGGCTGCTCGAAGTTTTAAATTTTGTTTCTTATAAGCGTCAAAAGCATCTACACCTTCCCATAAAAGTTTTAGCTCATCAACCAAGGGTTTTAAGAAGATGTCAATATCAATACCAGGGCTAGATTTTCCGGGAATCATGGAGGAAAGAATAAAGGAAGCACGCTTCATACATAGCCATGGTGACTTGGTAAGTTATAGATCACCAAAACCACTGGCCATGTACTATGCTTGGTATTCATTAAGCGATAAGGATTGAACCCATCACTAGCAAGACCTATTCTCACGCTACGAAGATCCTTGGAAAAATCTGGATACTGACTATCAAAATCTTTCCATGCTAAGTCATATCTTCAGCAGTCTTACGTGACATACATAATCTTCTTAGCCTCGGGATTAATGGAAAGTATCGCAACACCTTCACTGGCTCACCTTTGGTTTTGTTGATATTATCGCTATTTGCATCGCTCTTTGACTTTCATCTAGAAGTATTACATTTTGGACATTCATTATTTTCTGAATACTGACCACGAAACAAAATGCAGNAAAATGCAATTGTTTGGGCACGCATCAATTTTTTCATACCCAAGACCCAAGTGATTAATCATTTTCTTGCTCTCGTAATAGGAAGATGGGAATTGCATAATTTGAGGAAATGCTTCAATTAATAATTCAAGAATCATGTCAAAGGATTATTCAGGCATATGGAACATACATTTTATGTGAAAGATGGGCAAAAGAAATAACAATTTTGAAATGGTTGTGCATCCTTCATAAAGTCCCTTATTAGAAGCTTCTAATAGTCTTTCAAACTTGGCCTTCTCTTTTTCATCAAGAAGTTCAACAGAGGATGGAGTGGGAACCTGAAATGATGAATGATAAGAAGTAGGTTCATGTTGAAAGCTTGGCAATTGATCACTTGAACCAGGTTGGTGTGAATCTATAAGTTCAACAACATCAGGGATTTTAACACCAAATGCATCTCCTAATAAGCCCCTCATATCATCTCGTCCAAGTGGCGCCATTTGGGTACTTAGGGTCTCCCCAGTAGTATTTTTAGTAGACTTTCGGTGATCACTCAAAACACGCTCAAGAACATCTCCTTTTCCATGAAAGATCAAGTTCTTATACTGCTTGTCAAACCCTTTGAACATAATATGCTACTCTATTTCTTGTATAGGCAACCATTTTTTCGCTAAACATCTCTTGCAAGGGCATAAAGCTTTCCGTCTACAAGCCCTTCTTTAGCTAGCTCAATAAATTTCAAGGCTCCAACACGATAAGCCGAATGTTTATTAGGTAATTCAATCCAACTATTATCCATTTAATTTCCTTCAAAATTAAAAAAAAAAAGAAGCCTTGCACCATTTAAAAATATATTAATGATAAAAAAAATATACCCATACAAAAAACATCAACGAGATTCACTCTTAATTGACGATATAATTTATATAGCAATGATAGAAAAATAAGTAATTGAAAATTGATAATCATATGAGTGTACATATATATGTCAAGGTTGGGTAATTAAAGAGACTATGTTTAGTCACTTCTAAATTACACTATAGTCACTTAGTAATTAAGTTATATGCATGTATGAATTGTCATTTTAGTTACATAAATATTGCATCGATCAACAGTAAGGAAATAATAATAATAATGATGATGATGATGATGATGATGATGATGATGATGATGATAATAAAAGTTAGTATACAAACACTACTCACTAATCACTACAACCTCTTCACTCGTTTTAACATCAACAACAATGATAAAAGTTACTTTTTTTTTCTTTTGCTAAATAATCATGAACAATGAGAAAATAGAGCTTCCCAAATCTCAGTAAAAACCTCGGCCTTATTTTTGTGGGATTGAAAGGAGTATAGTAAATCAATCAAATTTTAATATTAATTAAACTAAACTAAAATTCCACATTATTTGAAATGCAATTTACACTTACAACTCAAAATTGGAATTGCAATAAAGAAATTTATCATATAAAAAAATCCAACTTTGACTCATCTAATTTAAGCGAAAATAGGTGCAATTAGCAAGTGAATTACTCATGAGCAATTGGTACTCTAATTGAGGAAATAGGTGTTTGATGCATACCTGATTGTCGAGCATTTTGTTGTGGCAAAGAGTATGGAAGCAAGCAATTCCACCAGATTAACAATTGGATTTGAGTTTGAAGACTAAAATTGAAGATAAATTGTGATTAAGAATTGTTTGGGATTTTATCTGATTAGTCGTGCGGTGTTTGATTGTGTTCGTGAAATAGTGAGTGAAGTGTTTAAGTGTTTTGGAATTTACCAGGTTACTCAGCAATAATCTCAATTTTCCTGATTTTCCCGATTTCCACAAAAAATAAGATATATTATGATTATTGTTGAGTAATAAAATCAGTATGATCTCGTCAATATGAGTAATACACTGATGTAAGTTAGTCTCGTTTGTGAAATTACAAAAACTGAAAGGATTCTCGTTAACAAAAAAAAAGAAAAAATCACTCATCATTCAAATTCATAAACATATAACTATACGTAAAATCATTTACTTGAACATATAAACAGAAATATCGATTAAACTAAAGAAAAAGTCAAAAATTTTAACATGCAAATTGAAAATCAATCTGAAAGCCATTTAGTAAATCAAACAAACTAACAAATCAATTAAACTAATTTCGAACTCTGAATTTAGTAATATTACGAGATGTTAACAAAAAATTCAATTTAGCAATTCATATTAAAATTTTCAATTCTGAATTTACTTGAAATTTTCTGTTTTGCAATTCATATTACGAGATGTATCACATAATTATCCCCTAATGATCAAATTTTCCGACAACAAACCACAAACACCAAAAAATCAAATGCAAAAAACAGAACTTTAACAAAAATAATCACAAAAAATAGAAGAAAATTAAGAGTAAAATACCTGCAATAGGGATTTTAGCGAGGGCAAAACACCTTCTAAACGCTCAATTTTAGAAGTAATAGGGATTAATATCGTATGATAAGAAGAATCTGAACTCATTTCCACTCATAATTTCAGCTCATTTTGCAGAATTATAAGCATTAGCATATAATTATGAGCGAATTTGATAACTTTGCTAACGATTTTGAAGAAAGAAAACTACGTTAAGACGAAAATTCAGAATTCGGAATTGGTTTAATTGATCTCTTGAATTAACAAACCAATTACTTGGAATTCATTTGAAAGCGGATTAGTAATCAAACAAATTAACAAATATGAATGATTGCAAAACATAAAATTTTTAGAAAAATCAGAATTACAAATTTTCAGCAAAATATGAATTACAAAACTGCAGCAAATAAACCGAAAAAGTGGATAGGGTATGTGCGTGAAAAACAATTGCTATATAAACTTTTCATTTAACATAATTGTTCAATTCTATAATAATCATCTTCCCAAAAATCAATCCATGTGTTCGTGCAACTCGGTAATCGGAATTACAATACAACTCATCAAAATTTAATCAAAAACAAGGCAAGCAAATAAGTTTTGGATGTTTGTTGGATACCTGATTGTCAAAAATACTGCCGGATGAAGCAAGCAAATCCACCAATCCAAATTGTCGTGCAATTCAGTTTCAATGCTGAATTGAAATTGAGTTTGAAGACTGAATTGCAATTCAGTTCTGAGTTGAAATTTTCGTGCAATTTAGATTCAATGCTGAATCCAAATTTCCGTTGAAGTTGAGTGGGAATTGCAATTGAATTGGGGTTGAATTGGAATAGAGATCGAATTATTTGTGTGAGTGAATGTTATGGATTGAGAAGTTTTGGGTATACATGCAAGTATATGCAAGCAGAACAGCTTAAACCCTACAAAACATAACTACTCCCTCAACCGCCATTTTTTTGTGGAAATTTGATTCATTTTACTAATCAAATTAAATCCTGCTATTCCAACTAATTAAGGTTTTTATTTAACTTTGCCAAATTCTTGATAATTTAAAGTGTTGGCTAAAGTGTCAGAAACATAAGGATACATAGTCTAATATTCGACATTTATAAAGGTGTCGGGGTAAAAGTGTTGGAATATCCAGCATAAAGGTTTCGGGGTAAAAGTGTCCCGAAAAGCATTTGAGGCGCCTTCAAACCTCATAAGTCATTTTGACATGTAATTTTGACCCTATATGATGATATCATGAAGCTCTTTTGGCTTGATAAGGCCTATATAATGTTTTAGGCATTAAGAACTTGAATTTTGGCGAAAAAATTGCTGCTAAAATAGCTTCAGTTCAGAGGTATAACACACCTAGCGGCCGCTGGAACCCCTTAGCGGGCGCTAAGCCAGATAGAAGTTTTCTCCCAAATACTTCTGTCTTAATTTGTGCGTAGAATGGAAAATAGGGGGGTAGCGCCCGCTCCTATAGACTAGCGCCCGCTACGGGTAGCGCCCACTGCCCACAAGAGCGCCCGCTACCAATTTGGGTTAAAATTTCCAGAAGCTACTGACTTCATTTGGGTAAAGTGATTGAGGGGATAGCGCCCGCTCCTGCAGAGTAGCGCTCGCTACCTCTGTGAAGCATCCGCTACACTTCCGTTTTAACCAGAATACATCACAGAATCAGCATTTTTTATCTCATAACCCTACTTTTTGCATCTCACGTTTTGCTTTCTCTCACTAAACCACATTCTCCTCCATCCTTCCCTCATCAAAACTACATCAATCTCTCTCAAATCCTTATCTAAAATACACTCAAATCTTCCATTTGCTTACTTCTTTTTCAAGATATCATAATAAAACTCGCAAAATTCTGCATTCTTTCATGAACATCATAAAAATCAATTTGGGGAAAAGTTAGGGTTTCATACAAACATTCGATTTTTGACATGTCTAGTAATTGGTGTTTATAGAGTGTTTTCACATTCTATTTGGTATCATTTCTTCTTCTTCCAACTCGATTTTTGGTTATTTCCACTTAAGTAAGGTTGTTCTCCATTTGATTTTATGCATGCCTCGTTTTTTTAGCCAATTAACTTCTTAAAACTTCTGTTTTTGAGCTATTATTACTAATTTGTTTGTTTATGCTTGATTTTAATAACTCTTAGTTGAATTTTTTTGAATGTATCTTTGTCACAACTCAAGCAATTTTTTTTTTATTTCTTGGTTTTGTATGTGGATCTTTGGCTTTTTGAGGTCGCCATTGATTCATGAACTGGGTTGTTTAGTTGATTAAGGATCTTTTCTCTTAATTTTTCCCAACTTCCATTTAGATCATTCCCTTGATTAGGGTCTTTTTACAACCTTGATACCATAGTCATGAGGAATATCTTCTCTTTCTGCCCGTCGGTTTTATCAGCTTGGGCTTTATTTTTATCCTTTTTTGTGAACATGTTTTGTTCTATTCCTTAGTTCGGATAAATCCATCGGATGCCCGAAGGGCATCCTCCATGGTTTTAGGAGCTGTCATGACCAAATGGTCAAGATAGGTCCCCGTCGAAATCCAAATTGTAGGGCGAAGGTCACTACGTCCTGAAGAAGGTCAGTGATCATAGCTGCTTCAGAGCTGAAGCGGGTAAGGTAGTCCCGAAGATTTTCCCCATCGTTTTGTTTGACGCCAATGAGTTCGGCTGTCGTTTTTTCTCTTCCGTTTGAGCTAACAAATTAAGCTCGAAACTTGTTTACGAGGACCTAGTGCTCCGAAACTGATCCACTCTCCAACTTCTTAGAGAACCAACTTTGTGGTATTCTTATAAGTGTTGTTGGGAAGATTTTGCACCAAGTTGACTTAGTGTTTGGCATAGGTACATCTGTCCCTCGTATGTAGCGACATGATCATTTGGATCAGTCGTGCCGTCATATCGAAGGGGTGATGGTAGTTTGACCTTCGGAATCCTCTCTTTGAGGATCCATGGTGTAAATGTTGACCTTTCGAGGACCATGAATCTTCGTAACCCCCTTGGATCGTAAGCTTCTCCATGTGGAGAACACCTTGCTCTTGGAGAGCGAACAGGTTGTCGCACACCTCTCAAAAATAACCGAACAACTCTAACTAATATAGCTAGGGAAGTAGGGATCGAATCCTCAGGGAAGCTATTAAATCCTATTAGCTCTAAAAAGCCTAAAGCGTGTAATGGGCCTTGGTGGAAATGTCGGTAAACGATTTCTAGAACTAAGAAGACTAAGAATTGAAACTAAAGAATTGACGGAAAAATTACGATTAAACTCTATTATTGGAAACCTAGGGCTATTNTAGGGCTATCGGTTCACTATGATCAATCAACAAACTCAATTAACGCTCACTAATCAATTCATTGGCATTCATTGAACTAGGGCTCACTAATTCTCTCGAACTTAGGCTCCCTCAAAACTCCTTTACCGGCTCTCGCTCGCATAAATTCGTTTTTGCCTACTATTTAGTGGTCTAATTGTGGTAATATTACCTCTCGGCCTCGATTTCAACAATAACCTAACTTACAACTAAATCTGGCCACAATTTAATTGCAATCGCTAGAAATCAATAATAGGAATTCAATTTGAAGCCAAGAACTAATTAAAAAACTTAATTTAAATTCAAGTCATGATCATAGATTCCCTAACCCTAGAGAAAACGACTACTCACTCATAATTAAGGGAACAAAATAATCAGCAAATAATTGTGTCAAATCAACCAGTGTTCGTTCGGAAAGAATGCTTCTTCGTGATCTCCACTTCCTTCTACGACTACTCTTATGCAACGATCTTTCCGGTTCAGGATCAATCCAAACCAGCATACAACCTAATACCTGCACACAATCGAAACTCAAAATCGAAATGAAAACTACCTCAAAGAACGTGAAGGCTCCTTGAGGTGAAGAAATAAAACTGAAAATAGAAATAAAAGAACACTTTAAACCCGACTAATAGAATTAAAAATTGCCTCCCCGGCAACAGCGCCAAAATTTGAACAGGTTGTCGCACACCTCTCAAAAATAACCGAACAACTCTAACTAATATAGCTAGGGAAGTAGGGATCGAATCCTCAGGGAAGCTATTAAATTATATTAGCTCTAAAAAGCCTAAAGCGTGTAATGGGCCTTGGTGGAAATGTCGGTAAATGATTTCTAGAACTAAGAAGACTAAGAATTGAAACTAAAGAAATGACGGGAAAATTAGGATTAAACTCTATTAATGGAAACCTAGGGCTATCGGTTCACTATGATCAATCAACAAACTCAATTAACGCTCACTAATCAATTCATTGGCATTCATTGAACTAGGGCTCACTAATTCTCTCGAACTTAGACTCCCTCAAAACTCCTTTACCGGCTCTCGCTCGCATAAATTCGTTTTTGCCTACTATTCAGTGGTCTAATTGTGGTAATCTTACCTCTCGGCCTCGATTTCAACAATAACCTAACTTACAACTAAATCTGGCCACAATTTAATTGCAATCGCTAGAAATCAATAATAGGAATTCAATTTGAAGCCAAGAACTAATTAGAAAACTTAATTTAAATTCAAGTCATGATCATAGATCCCCTAACCCTAGAGAAAACGACTACTCAGTCATAATTAAGGGAACAAAAGCAAAATTGAAATAAAATACCAAGATCAAGAACAAGAAATTAATTAAAACTAAATTAATTACTAATAAAACTAAATTAAGAACAAAAACAACAAAACTAATTAATCTAGACTAAAAACTAAGAAATTAAAGAGAAACATGAAATTAAAAGGATTGAAAAGCATAAGGAAAGAAATTACCAAAATATAGATTGAATTGCATTGATTGAAAGCTTGAATTCATGAACAAAATAATTAAACCTAAAATTCTAGAGAGAAAAAGTGATTTTGGAATCCTAGGTCTAAAAATATGATAAAAAATCNTAAACCTAAAATTCTAGAGAGAAAAAGTGATTTTGGAATCCTAGGTCTAAAAATATGATAAAAACTCGTTAGGTTCGTGCCCCCTTTACAATCTATATATATAGTATCTTGGATTTTATTAAAATAAAACCCACGTAGCNGAGAGAAAAAGTGATTTTGGAATCCTAGGTCTAAAAATATGATAAAAAATCGGTAGGTTCGTGCCCCCTTTACAATCTATATATATAGTATCTTGGGTTTTATTAAAATAAAACCCACGAAGCAAAACCATGCGGAAAAATCAATCAGGCCGAGAAAATGAGGACCTGCGCCCGCATAGAGCAATGGCCTGCGCCCGCAGCCTTCACAGTTTGGGACTTCTGAACCTGCTGTGTTATGTTGCGGGCGCATAGATCAAGGAAGCTTTTAAAGGCTGTGCCCGCATGGAATTTGCACGCCCATATTTTGACGATCTTTCTTATTTCTTCGCTCGATTCTTCGAATCTCATTCGTGACTTTTTGTGACTTGGCACGCAACCCGAGGCAAGTACATTTTGACTCGTTTTAGCTTCAATGACTTCATAACTCTCTATTACGCTCCTATAACATATAAACAAAACCGAAAACCACGCGTAATAACCGAAAAAGTATAAAATAACCGCAAAAGGCTCTAAAAGTCAACTAAAGAAGCTAAAGCCGTTCCAAAACATAACTTAACATCGAGATACGATATTTAATCAAAACAAAGCCATAAACTTAACTTTTTAGCACAAGAATCAACCGAAAATGGGGGAAAAGCACAACATAAAACGTGTATATCAAACTCCCCCAAACTGAACCTTTGCTCGTCCCAAGCAAAACACAACGAAATTGACTACACCCCATAAAAACAAGGTAAGCATCATAACTCAAGAGAACATCCGAAGACACATGGATCAGGGCCAGCCAATCAAGCATCCTATTACCCGTCCTTCCTAATACGGGTCAAACAAAACCAACCAAGCAAGTTTAATGAATCGATGACTAGAGTGCTCACGGGTTGTCACTCTACACAATTAATGATGAGCTTATAACAATGAAGCTCTAACCTCACCTCCCAACCAAATGTGGAATGCAATGCACAATGTGTTTAAATGCAATTTTAAGAACCCAAACCCACATCTCACACCTCATGCAAGTGTTTAAGGTGTTCACTCATCCTAATGTCGACTCGGGATGCAATTATACTACTCTACGACCTTGACAAGGGATTCACTTCACAATAACCATAGCATGTGCACGAAGATCAAAAAGGACTTTAATAAGCTTGTAACGTGGCTAGGGTTACTACAAGAAATTTGGCTTTGGGCAACGAATCAACAAAGAAAGGCCACAAAAATTAAATTCAAGCCTTAGATATACAACATGGGCATCAAAAAAATTTTGGTTGCCCATGTATATATTTGGGCTACAAATTGTAAGTGGTAGCCAAAAGTTTTATTTTGTGCAACGAGTATACAAAATTGCAGAAGTTAAATTCGTCGCCCAACCTACATATTGTGCAACGGAAATTTTAATAATTTGGTTGCCCAAATTAAAAGAAAAAGGCGCAAAAAATAAAACATTCATCCCTACAAAATGGCACGAAACTCAGTTCTTCCTCCTAACCCGGTTATTCAGTTTCATTCCCCACCTTCTCACTCTTTCTTCCTTAATCCGAAAAAAACGTAAAATCAGCTTAGTCGTTTCACAAATTGAAATTCTCAACCAACGAACTCATTTCCCAATCTTCTCTTCACTCGTTTCTTAATCTGAAAATAAAAATCTGCCTCACAAAACAGATTCTCGATCAAAATCAGCTTCAACAACAGAAGAATGTGTGCAATGCGAGCTGTGGTCCGAAGTAGGTTTTTGCAATTCTCCTTCTCCAGGTAATTAGTACTACTTGTATAATGAGTGGTCATTTTATGTTCTTTATTATCAATATTTGTTTTATTGGTAATTAGATCACTCTTGCTATATTGCTGGTTTGAATTTATGGTTATAGAACATATATTCTCAGATTTGAACATGCAATTGATAATTCATGGTTATGTATCATTTTTCCTTCATTTGCAATTGAGAGGCAAAATTATTGAACTTTGACACAACAACATATAGCCGACACTTTTCCAGAACAAAACATGCAATTGATAATTCATGGTTATATATGATTGTTTGATTCTTCTTGAACTTGTTATTTGCAAGAACAGAACACATTGATGTAGTGTACAATGTTTGTGGTAAAGATTAGCAAGTAAATTAATCAGTTGTACTTGGTTTTTTAGGGTCTAAACATTCCAAGTGTACTTATTCAATTATCATTGTCAATCATACATAGCTTCTTTTATTTATTACTAAGTTACTTAAATTGTGAGGAGAAACAATTAAGTAAGAGATTAAAGAAGTGTTTTGTCGAACATATGGTATGTTTTCTTGTCTTATTTGGCATCATATTTTAGTTTGACAGAATATGTTGTGGAATTATTTGAGAAGTTGTGATAATATTGTTTGCCTACAACATGTTTGTGAATTGCATTCTCATTATCATTTTATTATGAACCTTTAAATATTTTCTGTATCTTGGAGAATATTAGCGGTTACGTTATATCCTAAGTTATAGGTTGACTTAAAAATTACTATAATGCATGTTGATACTTGGTAGTTGATATTCCTTTCACGTTTTACTACATAGGAGATTTGTCCTTGCTAGTTAAACTAATACTAATACATAGGGGAGTATCTTACTAATAGTTGAATTATTGAATATTTCATTCTGTCAACATTAGATTAGATATTTTCTTTGTTTCTTGTTAATGAGTATGGTGGTAGTTAGTTTACTAAATGTTATATGCTTGTTTCTTGTTTGTTTGGGTTCTCTGGACTATGGAGGGTTTGTGTTTGAGTTGGGTTTTTTTTTTTTTTTTTTTTTTTTTGGGAGACTGTTTTTGTTCTGCTATTTTACTGGGTGGTTGATTAGGCCTGGCCTGGTGTTTGCTGTTTGTTGTTATGTTCCTAATTCTGCTGGTGTTGTTATTTGTATTTCAACTTGCTCTGAATTCAGTTATGCTTGATTGCTAAGTGGGGTTGCATAGTTATGACTGTCAACTTTTGGCAGATAGACTGCTCAGTCTGAATTTATTCTGAATTTTATTTGGGGTTGTGTCTGTTTGCTGCTGTGTGGGTGGTTTGTAGGCTGGTTTTGGTGGTGTTTGTGAGGAGGCTGTTTTAGTTGTGAATCAGGTAGTTGTTATTAAGAGACCAATGTACTCTGATTGTATTCTAGTTGTTTTTCTGGTTGATTTCAAACTTCCAGGGTCTTGTTCTTTTTTGCCTAACATATAAATCACTCAAATTCTTTTGTATGCTATAAACCTCTTAATAATTGATGATTTAATGATAGACTCAGTTCTTTTGTTTGCTAGAAGTTTTGAATTCCAAAAGATCCTTCTTAATACTCAAATTCTTTTGTATGCTATAAACCTTGTCAATTTGAAAGTTTCTAGTTCAAATTTTTAATGTAAAAAACTGATATTGAGAGACCCCTGTAAAATTTTGGTTTATCAAGACCCTTATTGAAATTGGACTAAGGTTTGATCATGTGTGTTATGCTAATGTATTGGTTAGTTTGTTCTAGACCCCTGTAAAAAACTCCGGCCTTTCAAGGTGTTCTAGACGAGAAGGTCTTGGAACCGTTAAGGGAGCTTAGTTTGTTTTTTAAACAACTATGCTCTAAGACCTTAAAAGTAGCTGACATAGAGCAGATGGAAGTGAACATAGGAATTACTTTATGCAAGTTGGAGCGTATATTTGTCCCGGCTTTCTTTGATGTGATGCTTCATCTTCCCATACACTTAGTCACAGAAGCAAAATTGGCCGGTCCCGTGCATTATCGTTGGATGTATCGGTTTGAAAGGTAAGATATGTTTTATTGGTTTAAGTAGCTATTTATAAAAGTGGTTGTTTTTTTTCTCTAACTTTACTCTTAACCATCAGGGCGATGCGAACATTTAAATCCTTTGTGCGAAATAAAGCTCGCCCCGAAGGATCAATTGCAGAGGGATATATCGAAAAGGAATTTTTGGATTTTTGTGCTAGATATCTATCTAAGATTGAGATACAATTCAATCGTCTAGATAGAAATGAAGATATGCATTGTCCACAACCTTATAGTCTACCAGCTTTTTCAATGAAGGGCAAGCCACTAGGAAAGCCAAATATAAAACAATTGAGTATTGAAGATTAGAGAAAAGCTCAATTGTATGTTTTGCAAAACTGTGAAGAAGCACAACCTTTCTTTTAGTAAGTATCCTTTCATGAACTAACTAATAGAAGTAGAACAACGTGAATGAATTGGAACTAACAATTTTATAACTTTCATTTTCATGAGTCAAGGAATATGAAAACATAATGGGGCATGAAGACATTAACTTTTGCAAGTGGTTTGAGAATATAGTAAGAGTGAAAACTATTGCTTATAATTTTTTTATATGTAAGAATAAAAAATTTAAAATAAATCATTTTTTTTCTTTCTTGTGATCTTTTAAAAAATAGATTGAACAACTTTGGAATGTTGGAGATGCTAGAGTAACAGAAGAACTATTGTGCTTAGCACGAGGACCAATGAAAGGTGTTGTGACATTTGATGGATTTGTTATAAATGGGTTCAGATTTCACACGAAAAAGCGGCAAAGACACCGAAAAACCCAAAATAGTGGCGTTATTGTGAGAGGGGATGCAGAGAGTGGAGGGAGGGACTTTTACGGAGTACTAGAAGAGGTTCTCGTCCTAGAGTATGGTGCTTTAAAAAATAGAACAAGTCCTAGAGTAGTATTGTTCCAATGTAAATGGTTTGATGTGTTCAATGAAGGAAGAGGGATAAGAAAGGACAAACTTGGATGTATACTTGTCAATATTTCTCGTCGATTGCAAACAAATGAGCCTTTTGCTTTAGCTTCTCAGATTGAACAGGTTTTCTATGTTGCGTCTCACAACGATAGACATTGGAAATTTGTCATCAAAGTGAATCCACGCAACTTTTTTGATTTCCCAAACGATGAAGAAATTGAACAAGATGAAGAAGTATGGAATACTATGGACGAAGGGGCAACTAACTTGATACAAATGATTGGTACAAGTGATGAAGAAATCACTCTAGTTAGAGAAGACATTGAACCAGAATTGGTTGATGCTAATGTCGTCTTAGAGGCTGCTAATGATGATGAGGTAGAGGAAGAGAGTGACGAGGAGGATGAAGAAGAGTTTGATACGGAGTCTAGCATGGATGAGCTCAATGACAATCTTGAAGATGAAGAAGCTGAAAGTGATAACTCTTCTGATACACAATCAGATTAGTTTGTGATAACTATTATTTGGTGAATTAAGTACTTTAGTTTAGTTATAAAATTTTTGAACAATTGGTTTGCATTTAATTGTATGTTGGGATTTTATTTTGGTTCTTCTTTCGCAATAATACACGAATTATTTGTTTTGTCTTGGTTTTATAATTGTTTTTGGAAAACTGAAAAGATGATGATATTAGTGATCATTACTAACATTATGCTACAAGAACAATTTATAGGACAATGGCTCCTCAATCTAGCATAGAGTGCAGTACAAGGCAGCAACAGAATGCAAATGGGCTGCAACAGAATGCAAATGAACAACTGAATTCACTTACAAATGGAGGTGAGGAACAGCTTAATAGAAATGAGGATCAGAATAACAATGCAGATGGGAGTCAGAATGCAAATGACCAGCAACCTAGGCTGACATATCGAGAGAAACGAAGACTTCAACAAGCTGAACTTTGCCTCAAATATCCTAATAGAAAGAGGCGTGGGCCAACAAGAGGTAAGAAATATGCCTCGCGGATATGGAATTCAGATTCTGCAAGAAAGATCAAGATCAATTTCATGGATGAGCTTCGGCGTGTGGTGGGGGAAAAGGCAGATGAATTTATATGTGATTGCAGCACATGGGTGAAAGAGTTTTGTCCCCTAGATTCTTGGTATATTCTTTTTTGATATAAGATTACTCATAATAAAACCTTCGTACATTTGTTAATCCATTTTTTTTTTTTTTTACATTCATGACAGGAATTGGGCAAAGATGAATAAAGCTAAAAAATACCAACTTTATGACAAGATCATGGTAAGTTTATTTTATTTTTATTGACAAATTATAAGCAACTTTATTTCCAAAAAGAAAAGTTGCTTAATATGATTTCCTAACTATAAATACTATCATGAGAATTGACATTCATTTTGGCAGGGCAAATATGATTTACCTGAAAAGGTTGGTGGTGCTGATGTTATTGAAGCATTGAGTTTCCAGTACTCTATGTTATATAAAAATTGGAGATTCAGGCTTAAGGAACAACACTTCAGGAATAAGTCAGTCACTGACGCTATAAGTAGTAAACCAGACAATATTGAGGCGGAAAAATGGAATTGGTTGGTTTGTGAGTATTGGAATGATGAAAAGCGAAAGGTAATGTTCGAACCAACTACAAAGCTTACATCATGTAAATAATAACAAAAAATTTAAAACATAATATTGACTTTTTATTGTATTTTTTATGTGATTTGTAGCATATCAGTAAAGTGAACACAAAAAATAAGCTTAAGCAAATTGAAACTTCCGCAAATGGTTCACGGTCTACTGCAAGGATTTTCCATGACTTGGTATGAGTTTTTGTTGCTGAGATTTATACTTCTGTCAGTTTTCTTAATAATTTTTTACTGTTGGTTTTTATCGTATGCTATCTTTCTCCATCAAAAAGAAAATTGAAATTTATTCATACAACTCTTTACTACCTCCACTGAGTTTTGTGTGGTTTTTGTTTCTGCTGTGCTAGTTGTAGTTTGGGAGTTGGTTAGGTGTTTGGTAGTTCTGGTTGCTTGGCAGGTTGGCTAGCTGTTTGGTGTGGTTGGTCGTTGCAGGTGTAAACTGCTTTGCAGTCATTTGGTTCAGGTTCTCTATTCCACTAGGTGAATCATGGTTCACATCATGTAGTGTTTTGTTTCTATTGTGCTAGTTGTGGTCTGGTGTGTTGATTAGGTGGTTGTTGGTGTTGTTTGCGTGGCTGGTTGGCTAGCTTAATCTTGTTTGGTTGGTACTTCTCGATACGTACTTATGATTATGTACTTCTCTTTGACATGCAGCTTAATGAGCCACCTACTCAGCCATCTCAAGAGGTTGAAGGATCAAATGATGCGCTTGAAACTCAGGAGGATCCTTTGTACCTTAAGTTATTTGAGAAGACTAAAAAGTAAACTCTTTGTCCATTTTTATATTTGGCGTCTGTGTGATAGTTATAGGTTATCTTGTTTCATGCAGTTAAAGCAATTACAAAGTTGTTGTTATATGCTTTACTATTACCAAATTTATAATGATCACAATATTGAATAAATTGTGTGTATTAGGCATAAAGGAAGTGGCTGGGAACCTGGTGCCGAAAAAGATTATGAAGCGCTAAAAAAGATTCATGAAAGAGAAATTGAGAAGCATGGTGAGGATACACTAAGCGTCAAATCTGCTTATATGCAGGTTTTTAAAGAAAAACCAGGGTATGTGAGAGGACTTGGTCCCGGACCTCGTCCACCAAAGAAAAGCAGAGTTGAAGGTGAGAGTAGTAATGAAGTAAGGGTAGAATTATCAGCAGAGATTCAACAAATGAGAAACGAGGCTGCAACAAAAGAGGCTTCACTTATTAATGAAATTGAGACCCTTAAGGCATCTAATGATGAGCTCAAAACTTCAAATGCAGAGCTTATTGCATCAAATGATGAACTCAAAGCAAGTGTATCAAGAATCAATATCGAATCAATCAGACGTGAAAAGAAGCTCAGAGAAGAAATGGTGAAAATGTTTGAAGAAATTAGGTAAAAATGCTATCCTTTCTTCCTTATTCATAATTATTAGTGTTTGAATATATAAACTTTTTTTTGGTGCAAATGTAAGATTTTATTAATCATTCACATTGCTTTGGTGTGAGAATCAGAGAAGCATTTGGGTATGTCCTAGCATTTCATACTAGTTACAGACTCATAAGGTTTATGTAGAGGTTATTTAAGTAGGTGTTGTAATTTAATAGGGGGAGCACGGGAGAAGAAGAGAATGTTAAACATGCATGACTATCTAGGAATTCAGAGGGTTTATTGTTTGAATTTAATCAATTGTCTGGTAATATCTACTAAGGTAATACTAAGATGCTATGTTCCAGAATGAAGAGGGTTTGCCTGAATTATTTCTCATTGTGCACAATATTTGCATCATTCAGGTGGGAGGTATAATATAATAAATAGGAACCCCCAGGTTGTCTTTTTAAAGTTGATATAAGGAAGGCTTATGACTCTGTGAGACGGGAGTTTTTGGATGAATCCTGAGAAGTTTAGGATGCTGGTGATGAAGTATGTGACTACACCTTCTTTTTCTCTGGTTATCAATGGAGAGTCTCAGGGTTTTTTCAAAGGTCAGAAGGGAGGCAAGGGCTTACGCGCCTATCATGTGCATGGAGTCTTTGTCAAGGGTTCTTGGAAGAGTTGGTGAGCAGAAAGCCTTTAAGTACCATCCTAGATGTAATGGGCTTCATCATTTGATCTAATTGAGAACTTGTCAATTTGTTGTCACTTTTTACATCATATAATATTTTAGTAGTTGTCTCTCTTTATGGTGAACGAATTTTGACGGAATTGTGCTATGACCTTGGTTGGTTTTGTTATACAATTTTTGGCTCTCTAATTGTGTGTGTATATATATATATATATATATATTTTTTGATTCTACAGGAATGGCAGGTAGCTAGTGGAGATTGACTATTAGAATGGATGAATTATATATGTGCAGCGCAACGTCCACAAGAACTAATTGTAACTAGGTTAAGACTTCTAATATTAGTTAGTTATATATGTTTTCCTAATTTGTATTCTCAAAATCAAATAGCTCTTGGTTGTATTTGCTCGACAAAGTCATTGTGACACTTGAACTTTTTCTTGATATTAGTTGATCGATTTATGCTTTAATGATCAAATCTAATGTCATTGAGCTTTCACTAGTATTATTATTGGAATATATGGTAATTTCCTCCATATGCTTCATCCAAAGAATTATCTTGGCTAGGAGCATATTGTGCTCATATTCATGATTATATTTTACGTTGTTGAAGCATCTTTTGTTGTCTATAAGGTGATTAAATCGTTGCACAAAACAACATATGCAACCATATTAATTTTGGTGCAAAAAAAGTTTAGGACCTTTGGGCCACGAAATCTTCGTTGCACAAAAATATAACAATATGGGCATCACATATTTTCGTGGCACAAAAAGAGTAATAGGCAACTAAATCAATTCATTGCACAAACATCTTAGCCTAAGGGCAACGATAACAGTTGTTGCACAAAATTATTTGGGCAACCAAAGTAATAGAGTTTAAGCTACTAAAGATTTGGTAGCACAAAACACACTTTGTGCAACGACTTCAATTTTCGTCGCCCAAAACCCATTGGGCGTCGAGCCTTGGGCGTCGACCCCACGACGAGTTTTAACTCGTTGCCGAATCCTTTGGGCGACGAAAATCAGTGTTTGGGCGTCGAATTTTTTCGTTGCCCAAACTAAATTTTCTTGTAGTGGGTGTTGGGTAGGATAAAATTTTGGGATAATGTGGTGGAATGCGGGGTATACGCATATAAAATCAAGGGAAACCGTCAACAACTCAGCAATCGTCAACATTCTCCAACATCCAATTCAACCAAATCAAACCAAACTTTTCTTTATTTTTCACATCAACACCATAAATCTCATAATTCAATCATCAACCACTACTTCACAAACTTTAAACTTCTATTTTATTTATTTTTTTTCTTCATCTTCTTTTTTTTTTTCTTCAACTTTATTATGCTTTCATTAAAAATTTTCACTTTATTTTTCATGCATAATAAAACATAGTTTCACGACTNACCCACTTGGAAACATAATCCACAACGACCAATATAAAACGATTACCGTTAGAAGAAGGGAATGGACCCATATAATCAATACCCCAAACATCGAAGATTTCAACTTCTACGAATCACAAGACATGACAAAGTCTCTAGCATCCTTGAGTATCGTAGGCCAATAGAAACCGGATTGCAACACCTTAAACATCGTTTTAGCGGGCCCAACATGTCCCCCATAGGGTGATGAGTGGAAATGGTAGATGTGTATAAGAGACAGCAACCACTTCAACTCCCCCAAACCAAGTTTGGGCATATAATGTATTATGTAAAAGGGCTAATAGGCTTGTAGCNATAACACCCTTCAAAACTTTATTTTAACAACATCACAACCACTTCAAACTCCCCCAAACCAAGTTTGGGCATTTAAATGTGGGAAATGAAATTCTGAAGCTCAAAAGAAGAAATGAGAGCCTTTTATCATGCGCAACATACACAAAATCCACAATTAAAGCTACTAGAATCCAAAGTCAAACCCAAGATCATAATTGCACCAGGAACTAAGCACATATGAAAAGAAAATATGAATGAATTTATATTTATAAGTGGTTCAAATCCTCCCGTTAACACAGTTCAAGTCCAAGACCCAAGCAAGGTTGAGAAGAGTTGACCAACAAAAGGAAATCAAGCAATCAAATTCAAGTCATAGCCAACAAATCACACATGTGGATCCATCCGCAGCCAAGAGTCATAAAGTTTTCAAAATAAGCATAGAGGTCTAGAAGTAGTCAATTTTGACAATAAAACTCAACTGGGACACGAATAATCCATTAAGCCAATTCTCTCTAAAATTAAACCTAAGAAAACAGTACAATCTTTTTGGTCACATGTAAACTCCCATTCCTAACGAATGGTACAAACCATGCAAGAGTCCTAAGAAAGCAATAAACTAAACTAAGAAAGCAATTAAAAACTGACTGAGCACACAAAAAGAAAGCAAAGGAGAGGTTGGAATGATCTAACCAAGCCGGTATCAATTCATAACAGGAGTCCAACTAAGTCCTTAATCAATAATACATTCCGCTCGAATTATATCCTGAAAAAGGAAAAGAAACAAACCAATCTCCAAAGAAAAAGGTAAAAGAAAAAAAGAAAAAGAAAACAAAGCAAAACAAAAAGAACTAAGCAAAAGGTACAAAAATACATAAATCCCCCCCCCCCCAAATCAAATTTTTGTCCCGTCCTGGGACAAATAACCATACAAAGCAGAGGAAGGAGGCGAAGCCGAGCTCTACTGATCGGGTCCCCAGTACCTAGGATAGTACTGGTCATAGAACGGCTGATAGGGGTAAGAGGTGGGCTCAGTGCTAGGGTCGTATGTGGGTGGCCAGTTAGGATGGTTCGGGAATCCCTGAACCGTCCCAGCTTCAACATTGCTCGTGTGCTCCCTCCACTGGACTCTTTGTAGCAAATCAACATCAGAGCGGAGTCCGCGAAGTGAATGATCTATCCTGTCGAACCGCTGCTGGTTATGGAGATGCATATCATCAAATCGGTTCATCAGGGGGGTCATATCAAAAGTGGAGGAGGAGTGACCAGCATAGCTATGTCGTGGTGGGGCTGGTGGATGCTGGGCCTGACCGCCTGCTTGCTGAATTAGGTTAACCATTTGCACAGCCCTCTTCTCTGAATCTGCTCTCTCCTGTAGTGGGATGTTGTCAGGGGGAATCCTCCAAGGGTTCTCGCCATCCGGGTGCTCCTGGTAGGTGAGGCTAACATAGGCATTAGGCAAGTAGCACCATGAAATTTCCTGAACACACCAAACAAACTTCTCTCTGTGCCCTCTTTGATAGTGTCTAAGGAAGTTAGCAGCTCTCAGGGCAGTCGTGTCGAGGTAGGGGTTTTCCTCGATCGGGTTTAACTGGTGGATCTGCTCCGTATGACCTAGGGTGTGGGCCAGCCATGTAATCATGCCACCGATATAAATAGTACCGGTGTTAGTGATCCTCTCTGCAATTTCAGCGAACCGGCGGGCTAAAAAGAACCCGAAGTTATAATGGAGAGGCTGTCTAGCATATCCCACTGTCACCATCCATAATAGTCTGATCTCATCAGGGTAAACTTGCCCTAATTCTCCTCTAGAAAATAAGCAGTAAACCACGAACCGCTGGAAATACCAAAGGGCAGGGTGTTGTACCTCTAATGCTTTGGCGGTGGTAGAAGTGAAGGTGGAGCTGCCATCAGTGATTCTCTCCCACCAGGCTCCCTCAAAGTATGGTCCCCACTCATGTTCAGTTGTAGACCAAACTGCATTCTCGGGGTTCCATAGGAATCGCTCATTTAGTTCATCAACATCCATCTCATAGTGCTGCCTGAAGATGGTGAAACTAATGTGTGTCTTTCTTTCAGCACTAGGAGTCTCTTGGAAAACATAGAAGTGGTAACTGGATAGGAACTCCAAGGTGAGCTCCCGGTATGTTTGTGGGACCTGCTGGGTTTTTCCATCAGGGCCGGGCATAGTGGCGTTGATCCAGTTTCCCCATCCGATCCGGTAAGCCATTCACATCACCCTGTTCGGAAAGGGTAACGACACCTTTGAGGGAGGAATCGTATCGGTAACTGAATCTGCTGCTGGAGCTTGCTTCTTTGATGCTTCCTTCTCCTTTTCTGCAGCTGCTTCCTCAAGGTCTTCAATAACAACCGAACTAGTCTTCTGTGTTCCATCTGTAGCCTTGTTAGCTTCATCATCAGGCATTCTAGGACCTTCATAGTAAGTACTGCTCCTTGTTGCAATGGAATTGCAATGATCACGAGGTGGTTGCCTTTGTGGCTGATTGATTAGGCAATTTGTGCTACTTGAGTCTCCAATTTTTCGATTGTGGGCCTGCTTGCCGCTTTCCATGGCTTTTTGCAGCTGCATCCTCTTGTTCTTCAGTTCTGAAGGCTGTGGAGGTGCTGGGAGTGGTGCTGGAGGTGGTGGTCTACTGAAACCCGGTGGTTGAGGTGGAGCAAACCGTTGAATCTGCTGTTGTTGCTGTGGTACAAAATGTGGCTGCTGCTGCTGCGGATTTTGAACATTGCTAGTATTCTTATGGATGATCTTTCCAACAAGGATTGTAGGTGTTGGAAAATGGGTTATTCTTGTAAGCTTGAAATGCACATACTTGCTCCATAGAACTATGACATGCTTGCATACCATGCCCAAAAGAACCACATAAATCACAAAAGACATATGTAGCTCCCAAATGTGCGGCCATAACAGCTACTGTCATTGGATTGGTGAATGGTGTGTTGAGTTTGTCTAACTTCTCATGAATTGCATTGATTTGTGAAGCTAAACTCTCATATTTGTCATCTATCACATGTTTTCCTCCTCTTTTAGCATGTCCTCTAGGATTACCAAATTGAGAATTATGAATAGCAATCTCCTCAATTAAATCATAAGCAGCATTGACTTCTTGGTTCATAAATCGACCACTAGCAGCAGAATCAAGCAAAGTTCTACTCTCATTACCTAAGCCATTATAGAATGATTGCACTAAAAACCATTTCTCAAGTCCATGATGGGGGCACATTCTCAATAAATCCTTAAATCTCTCCCATGCATCACAAAGCGTTTCATCTGTTTCTTGGTTAAAATTCGTGATTTAACTCCTAAGTTGTGCAGTTCTCTCCGGAGGATAGTACTTCCTTTGAAAAGCAAGAGCCAAGTCATACCAACTATTAATAGTATCCATGTTTAGACCATTCAACCAAGATTAAGCT